>JAJSOF020000019.1:120791484-121347377 GCA_025594305.2 Periplaneta americana | reverse complement strand
TGCGACCTTGTCTGCCACAAGTGTCACTATGGATTTTTTAATGAAAAATCCCAGACCTGACCAGGACTCGAACCCAGGCCGCCTGCGTGAAGGTCAGAGGTCTGACCACTCAACCACTGTAGGGGTAGGGTATTATGATAACAAATGATAGAAAGAATGTTAGTTTTGTTCTTTAAATGTGCAGAAATTTGATCCAAATAAATGTAACTTTTCGTTCTGAAAATAAATTAAAAAATGCCAGCTGAGTGAGCACTATCTATCAAGGCTGTGGGCTATTTGGTAGTTCGATCTTTCATTAAGCTTTAATTTCGCAACTTCACGGTTAGTACAATCACTGGCGTAATTAACACCGTCTTCAAATCCTCCCATGTTCAGAAACATACAAGGCTAAAGGTATATAAAACACTAGCTCGACCGGTCCTCACTTACGGTAGCGAGGCATGGACAATCAGAAAAGCTGATGAGCAAAGGCTGACGACAGCTGAAATGAGGTTCATGAGACGAACAACGGATGCTCTTTGCTGGAACACCGTAAAAATGTGGACATATTGCAGGAACTAAAAATGGATCCTATAGTTAATTTTTTTCAACAATATCGCCTTCAGTGGAAAAAACATGTCGAAAGGATGGATCGCACTAGATGGCCTAAACAGATTCTTACTTATGTACCAAGAGGAAAGAGGAAATTGGGAAGACCACGCAAGCAATGGCATGAGACCATAACAGATCCTGTAGGGTCTAATACGTGACGGATATGATGATGATGATGATGATGATGATGATGACGGTTAGTACAAGCAGCTATTTTTTTTTACATTCGTCTGTCTGTAGTGGAGATCTATGCATGCAGCTTGAGGAGAGGTTTGGACATGATATCATTAAGCCTGTGTTCAAGAGAACAGCAGTTATTTAAACATCAGCTCTTGCAAAAGAACAATGTTAAGAACTCTCTACTTACTTTCTTAACATTCTCCTTGTGTTGTGTAAGCAAGTTGGTAGTGTGTGTATGTGCCCGTTGGATCAGTTCACGCACTTCTGAATCTATTATTTGTGCCGTCCTCTCTGAATATGGTTTTTCTAGGACCATTTCACCGGGTTGGGGCATGTCGAAACTAACATTGCCAACCTTGTCATTCATACCATAGTGAACAATCTAAAAACAAAAAGAATTCATTTGTAATAATCTACAGCTTTTAATTCATGTTCTCTGTCACATACGCGAGCACACATGTACAAACATCATTCTGGAAAGTGTTATCAAAACATGTTCAGAGAATCTCAAAACATTTCTGTTAAATGGAAAAATATTTTGTTTTCAACGTATAGCAGAGTCCATACAGGCCAGTTTCTATCTCATGGTTTTCCAATTCACTGCAGGCTAAAGCAAGGAGATGCACTATCACCTTTACTTTTCAACTTTGCTCTAGTATATGGCATTAGGAAAGTCCAGGATAACAGACAGGGTTTGAAATTTAACGGGTTTCAGCTGCTTGTCTATGCAGATGACGTGGATATGTTAGGAGAAAATCCACAAACTTCTAGTGAAAACAAGGGAATTTTACTTGAAACAAGTAAAGAGATAGATTTGGAAATAAATCCAGAAAAGACAAAGTATATGATTATGTCCTGTGACCAGAACATAATAGAAATGGAAATATAAAAAATGGAAATTTATTCTTTGAAGAGGTGGAGGAACAGTAACAAATAAATGAAACTCGGAAGCAAATTAAACTCAGAACAAATATGGAAAATGACTGTTATTATTCGGTTAAGAAGCTTTTGTCATCCAGTCTGCTTTCTAAAAAACTGAAAGTTAGAATTTACAAACCAGTTATATTACTGTTGTTCTGTATGGTTGTAAAACTTGAACTCTCACTTTGAGAGAAGAATAGAGGTTAAGGATGTTCGAGAATAAGGTGCTTAGGAAAATATATGGGGCTAAGAAGGATGAAGTTACAGGAGAATGGAGAATGTTACACAACGTAGAACTGGACGCACTGTATTCTTCACCGGACAATTAGGAATATTAAATCCAGACATTTGAGATGGTCAGGGCATGTAGCACGTATGGGCGAATCCATAAATGTTTACAGAGTGTTAATTGAAAGGCCGGAAGGTAAAAGACCTTTAGGGAGGCCGAGACATAGATGGGAGGATAATATTAAAATGGATTTGAGGGAGGTGGATTAATCTTGCTTAGGATAGGGACCGATGGCAGACTCATGTGAGGGTGGCAATGAACCTCCAGGTTCTTAAAAGCCATTTGTAAGTATCTTATTTTCTTTGTATTTCAAGGATACTCCAAAAGTAATGTGATGCATTAAATAAATCTTTTGTGTATCTTGATATTGTTCAAACAGCAAAGCTGTAAAATAAAATGTACAAGTATTTAAATGAAAAAATATGGTGTGTGCTTCTGGAATGACTCTCGCATAGAGATTATAGAAAAAAAGAAATCCATCTGTAACATTTTAAATTACTCATATTTTAATTTTAACTGGATAATTTTTACGTTGTGATTCAAGTTATGATTAGGTTAAAAAATCTGTAACAGCCCTTCAGAATGTCTAACATATAATAATTCTTCATAAACTAACCTGCGCATATGCACTCTGTGTAACTTTTTTCAAGTCATCTTGTGCACCTGTTGTAATCCTTCCAAAGAATAATTCTTCGGAAACCCTGCCTCCTAAAGTCATGCACATTCGATCAAATAACTGTTCTTTGCTATACAAATACTGTTCCTTCGGTAAATACTGGGCATAGCCCAGCCCTTTGCCACGAGGTATAATAGAAACCTGAAAAAACAAGAAAATAATTTTATTACACAAAAAAAATTACACTTAAAAAATTGGTTGCACTGGATGGTATTTATGTCTATATCAGAGGTCTGCATCGGACGTTCATAGCATAATCAGATAGGTAGCGCACATGCATGATGGGTAAAATTGTCACGAGTGATAAACCATCCTCGAAGCCTACTAGCCGAGCGCTATCTAGACATTCGTTCTTGTTACAGTGATGAACTGTGTAGTAACATCATAGATGTTTATCATTTCAAAACTTTGCAGTGTTTAACTAACCTCTCCATAGTACAACTACAAAACTTGCTTTAAAATGTAATATAAATGTTGTAGATAAATGTTTTTTTTTTTTTCCACACAGGAGTAATTTTGTTTTTGCCACATCTGATAAATGTTATTGGATGTAAATGTAATTATTATAAACAGAGAACACAATCACGATAATGCAAGAACTGTATCAAGTTTTCTAGTATTATTAATAATGATGATAATAATAATAATAATAATAATAATAATAATAATATAATAATAATAATAATTAGTGTATCAATCTTTGCGTCTGTAACAGTGGTGCAGCATGATTATTCGTTTTATTATATTTTCTGTGATGTTATCTCTGTACTAATATTGTTATTAATCTATTGGTATATCAATAATATTTTGTAAAACGTTTCTACATTGTCGCAATATATAGGTGAACACTATGTATGGACCTATCATATTATATATGTGTAAATCAAATATTGAATAATTATTAATTAGCAATAATAACTGTATATCGAAATTTTCATACTATTTTAGTTATAACTTCATGTTCCTGTTTTGGTACGTTCCATTGACTGTTCCATTAAACATTTGTCATAAACACAGAAAACAAAGCCTTATTTTTACCGTGTGAGCAAAACATATGTGTATCTTATCTGTCGCCTTCCATACAAGATAAGATATGTCGGTGAGATGACCTTGTACTGTGCTTCTATTTATTACGAGCGTATCACGACCGATCGCATCTCACTTGAGGGTGCAACACTCAACCGAGTTCAAGTGAGCGATTTAACTCCAGTGCAGCACTCTGGTCTATATACTATATAATATATACAGTGAATACATTTTATCTTTCCACATAGAGGAAGTAGAGTGGAAGTGGCAGTGCACAGTGCAGCGCCTGGCCCAACCGTGGCCTTCTGAGCCCATGCAGAGCTCTACCATATACGCCTATACTTGTACTTGAATCTGTTCTGGAATAAGTAGCACCAACCTTCAGTAGAGGATCTGCATACTGCAGAAACCATCCTGCTACAGCGTGACCAGCTTCATGGTATGCTACAGTCTTCTTCTCCTCAGGCTGCAAGACATTCGTCTTCTTTTCCATGCCAGCCACAACTCTTTCAATAGCCTGTTCGAAGTTTTTCATATTTATCGAGTCACTCAAGTCTCGAGCAGCAATGAGAGCTGCCTCATTACATACATTGGCTATGTCAGCACCTGTTTAATAAATCCCAAATAGTATCAACACCGTTTATATAAAAAAAAAACACTTCACTTCATATACATTCTGTATTGTGTTCCGCTATTGACATAAAGGAATTTTTAAAAGTAATGCGTAATTGTAATTAAAATTACTGAATAAGGGAATTTGAGACAAAAAGCTCAGACATGTCAAATCTTGTATTTAGAAAGAAACTTTTCATGGAAATAAAATATTTTTGTGGCTGTTGTACGAGTTATGACATTAACGAAAACATTTTCAAATGACAGCCTACAGGTTTTTAATACCTGAAAGAGCATATTACTTTTTATGATGCAATACTTCATTTGTTTTATATGGAGATACTATGATTATGAAAGCTTTTATTATCCATATATATTTTGATGTACCGAAGTACATATGATATTTCCATGCAGATATTCTGCGTCATCATATGATGAAAGAGTGATGGAACGGAGAAAAATTCTCTCCGGCGCCGGGATTTGAACCCGGGTTTTCAGCTCTACGTGCTGATGCTTTATCCACTAAGCCACGCCGGATACAACCCCGACGCCGGTTAGAATCGTCTCAGATTAAGCTCCATCTCTTGGGTTCCCTCTAGTGGTCGCCCTCTCCACTACGTCATAGATATCCAGGAACGCAGGACCGAAGTCCATACATGTGTTGAGGTGCACTCGGATGAGTGACTGGTTGACCGGGATCCGACGGTATGGGCGCCGTCTTCATATGATGACGCAGAATATCTGCATGGAAATATCATATGTACTTTGGTACATCAAAATATATATGATATGCGTAATAAATCACTTCGTGATTTAAGACGGCACCCATACCGTCGGATCCCGGCCAACCAGTCACTCATTCGAGTGCACCTCAACACATGTATGGACTTCGGTCCTGCGTTCATGGATATCTATGACGTAGTGGAGAGGGCGGCCACTAGAGGGAACCCAAGAGATGGAGCTTAATCTGAGACGATTCTAACCGGCGTCGGGGTTGTATCCGGCGTGGCTTAGTGGATAAAGCATCAGCACGTAGAGCTGAAAACCTGGGTTCAAATCCCGGCGCCGGAGAGAATTTTTCTCCGTTCCATCACTCTTTCATTTTATTATCCAGTCTGATGTAAAAAAATCTGAAAGTTAGAATTTATAACACAGTTATATTACCGGTTGTTCTTTATGGTTGTGAAACTTGCACTCTCACTTTAAGAGAGGAACATAGGTTAAGGATGTTTGAGAATAAGGTGCTTAGGAAAATATTTGAGGCTAAGAGGGATGAAGTTACAGGAGAATGGAGAAAGTTACACAACACAGAACTGCACGCATTGTATTCCTCACCTGACATAATTAGGAACATTAAATCCAGACGTTTGAGATGGGCAGGGCATGTAGCACGTATGGGTGAATGCAGAAATGCATATAGAGTGTTAGTTGGGAGGCCAGAGGAAAAAAGACCTTTGGGGAGACCGAGACGTAGATGGGAAGATAATATTAAAATGGATTTAAGTGAGGTGGGATATGATGATAGAGACTGGATTAATCTTGCTCAGGATAGGGACCGATGGCGGGCTTATGTGAGGGTGGCAATGAACCTCCAGGTTCCTTAAAAGCCAGTAAGTAAATAAGTACTACGATTATGATTAACTACGGTAACAATTTTATTGTTAGTTTTTTTTTTAATATATATACACGTTTTAACATCTGTGGTCATATTGCTTTTTAGGATCTGTGGGTATACCAGTAGGCCATTGTTACTATTGTTGAGTTCCTCTTTCTATTGTATGCTGTACAGTGTGACCAGTTACGCTTTCCCCCGCAGCACAGGATTTTTTCTATGAGCAAGCCCCTACTTGTTTGCCATGCACTGGAAGGACTAGAAAGACTGTTTGCTTACTTGTTGACCTTGCTGAATGTCGCAATGCAACTGTTCCTGAGTGTGTGTTGTGTTGTTCGTTTCTTAATTCGACAGTATACATAAAGTGTATCATGACTTGTAAGTTTACTGTCTTTATTTACGATTCATATGTGTTAACTCAGTCAGCTCGTGAAGCTCCAAGATGGTTTCAAGAAAGATTACCATAATCTCTATCATTGTAAAACAGTCCATAATCTCTATCACAAATTTCAGCAAACTGGAAGTATCCAGCATAAGAAACCAAAAAAGCAGCGTAGGATTCTTACTGAAGAAAGTTTAGATGACATTCATAATCGTTTAGAAAATTCTGCTAGAAAATCTCTCCGTCATCTTGTACAACGAGTGGGACTTTCATATGGGTATGTGCAAAAGGCTACTACATTATTCCACTTCCAGCCATATACAATAACTGTGGCACATGCTCTTCAGCCAGGTGAGTCTGTACGTGGTAAATAATTTTCTAAAGAGTTGCGAAAAATGTGTGGAGAATGAAGGTGGGTAGTTTCAACAACTCATTTGATAATTTGGTAAGTAATGAACCTCTTAAATTCCTTACTGTTGTATGGTGGTTTGTTTTACCCTCCCGCTAATCACGGAGACCTTGCTAACTGGTTAACGAGCGGTGCACTCGCTCGCTCATAAGCAAAACTGATCGCTCTGTAGATGGCTTGTGTTCGTGTAACTGATTTTAGATTTGATTAATGTTTATGATATTGTGACCGAGGTATGTAAATTTCCAACCCGGCATTTGCCTTTGTGACTGAGGGAAACCATGAAAAAGCCCTGTCAGATTGGCCGGCCACAGGGTTTGAACCCGGGACCTCCCAAATACGAGTCACAATCGCTACCATCTGAACCAACTCCTTGTGTTATGAAAGCAGTTTTATTGATGAAATCAACATAAAACAAGATATTAACAGAAAATGAGAAAACTGAGATTCTGAAGATGATAAGAAATTGCTATCGCTTTTTAATGAAACTCAACCAAATCGGTTACCTACTTCTCAGTCAACTGTGAGTAGAACAGAAGCAAAATTCAGTGGTGTGAGTTCGCAGATGCAAGTAGCGGAGGGGATCTGCTCCTGGTTGGCCAACAGAAAGATCGGGAACGTTCGCAAAGATTCACTGTACAATTTGGGCAGGGTTCATAGATGGAGAGAAGGTCATGTAAGAACAGTGAGAGAAGTAACTTCTTTCTTCCTCAATTGACATATGAAAGAACTTTTCCCTTTTGATTCGTTCCTGGAACTTCTAAGTATGCATACCTGTAAATCCAGGAGTAAGTGCTGCCATCTTTCTTGCCAGATCCAGTTTATCCAACGCAGTTTTCAATGGCTGTAGATGCACCTTGAAGATAGATGCTCTACCTTTAATGTCTGGTGCTGGCACATAGATTTGTCTGTCAAATCTTCCTGGGCGAAGTAAAGCTTTATCCAGGATATCTATTCTGTTTGTTGCTGCAAGGACGACGACATTTGTTGTGGTGTTAAAACCTGTAGTGAAATATTCATATTATATTTTACTTAGTTATTTAATGACACTGTATCAACTACGAGGTTATTTAGCGTAGATGAGATTGGTGATAGCGAGATGGTATTTGGCGAGATGAGACCGAGGATTCGCTATAGATTACCTGATATTTGCCTTATGGTTGGGGAAAACCTCGGAAGAAAGCCAACCAGGTAATCAACCCGACTGGAAAATCGAAACCGCGCTTGAGCGCAACTCCGGATAGGCAGACAAGTGCCTTAGCCGACTGAGCTATGCCGGTGGCTATTCATATTATATAATGATTACAATATTGCATGATTTTCTGCGATACAATATTAGGAAGTAGATAATTATTTAGGAAGCAGGATTTCATACACAGCAAAAAAATTCAACAAGAAACACTAATAAGATTGGACTGGGTGCTAAATTTTATAATACAGTTAAACATATTTTGTGGAACTGGGAAGTGTCAAAAAAAATCAAAATAATAATATGATTACAATATTACATAATTTTATGCGATATAATATTAGAAAGTAGATTATTTAGGAAGCAACATTTCATACACAGGAAAAATTCAACAAGAAATCACTAACAGGATTGGACTAGGTGCTAAATTTTATAACACAGTAAAACATATTTTGTGGAACTGGGAGATGTCAAAAGAAATCAAAATCATGATGTATAAATGTTTACATGCTTATAGTTACGTATGGTGCTGAGGCCTGAACCATAACTAAGGACATAAGTAGAATCCAGGCAGGAGAAATAAAATTTTTAAGAATCATAGAAAGGAAAACAAGAAGGGACAAAATCCGAAATGATGTTATTAGACAGACATTAGGAGTTCAAAATTAAAAAATACAATAGTGAAAATGAGATTAAAATGGTTCGTCATTTGAAAAGGATGAATGAAAGAAGAATACCAAGAAGGGCATTGGAAATGAAAGTCGAAGGTGTAAAAACATTAGGAAGATCCCAGACTAGATGATTAGATCAAGTTAAACAGATTTAAAAGAGAGAGGCTATGACTGCGAAATAATTCAAGAGGAGGAATTGTGGCCAGAGAGTACTTTGTGGAGGAGACTATCTTCTGAGACAACCAGCAACTGAGTGGAAACGTATGCTAATGCTGATGCTGATGATAATATTAGATAAAAAAGAAACCTGAAGATTCTGAATAAAAATTATAACGAAATAAGATTTCAATATTACAATCAAGGCTGCAAAAGGGTATCTGTCGGATACAAGGGGGAGAGCCATTAATCCTTCCCATTGGAGGCTTTAAGGAACCAACCTGGACAAATACCCAATGTCCCATCCCTACCTTCCCGTGGTGCAGCTGTTAGTAACTAAAGGGAGGGGCTACTCATCAATTAGCACTGGTCAGCTTGATGAGTTAATGACTGAATTTGGTATAATTTTCCTCTATTCAATACCTAATTCCCTCTTTACCCTTTCCTATCCAGTCCTCTGACTGAACTCTTACTTTCTTCGACCCCGACGGCATTAGAGCATTCGAGGCCTAGGGGTTCATTTCACTTTCCTTCCTCCTCTTTCCACTTTTCTGTTCCTAGTGCTGACCTGCTATGGCACTAAAATCGTTCTCTAGTGGCTTAAGGAGGGAAAGCTGGTGATCAACAAGATCTCCCAGCTAGGTCCAATGGACCCATCGACCAACAGCAGGTGTGGTCCTCCAGACATTCTGGGGGTTGTGTGTGAATGAAGTAGCCACCAAAACGTTAAAATATGGTGTTCACTTAAATCGGCTACAACTTGCCATTTTCTATCTGTGCTTCAGTGGCTGGCCATGATAATATCTTTGAAAAATATTTGAGTGCAAGAGGTCAAATGACTTTATTGTCAAACGCCTGGCATTAGAAAACAACAACATATTACAATCAAGAATCAATCAATTGGATGTATCCTTCGCATGCAGGAAGCATTACTACAGTGGTAGCAGAGAAAGATTCGACTTCTTACACCTCTAGTAAAGCACGTGGAATGCATAGGGCCAGAGCACAATGTTACAAATAATAGTATTCTTCCTTTCCTCATCCCAAAGGCGGACAGCTGGATGGCAAGTGAGTGGATGGTCAGAACACAAGCAAGGAAGGGAAGTTAGGAAATATATCTAAGTGGCAATGTAGTGTCCAATTCCTGCGTCCTGTGTGGCACCAAAAAGGCGAGTGACATATCCAATTCCCACTGGGGATGGATGGAAGTTCAAAAATATATGTTGTTGTTGTTGTTTTCTAATGCCAGGCGTTTGACAATAAAGTCATTTGACCTCTTGCACTCCAATATTTTTCAAAGATATTATCATGACCAGCCATTGAAGCACAGATTTTGAGGTGTTCCGAATCCATTTCTTGGTTTGAGTTGCAGTGTGCAGTTAGGGGACTGATATATTCCAATTCTATGCAGGGTTAAATGGCAAGTTGTAGCCGATTTAAGTGAACACCATATTTTAACGTTTTGGTGGCTACTTCATTCACACACAACCCCCAGAATGTCTGGAGGACCACACCTGCTGTTGGTCGATGGGTCCATTGGACCTAGCTGGGAGATCTTGTTGATCACCAGCTTTCCCTCCTTAAGCCACTGGAGGACGATTTTAGTGCCATAGCAGGTCAGCACTAGGAACAGAAAAGTAGAAAGAGGAGGAAGGAAAGGGAAATGAACCCTTAGGCCTCGAATGCTCTAATGCCGTCGGGGTCGAAGAAAGTAAGAGTTCAGTCAGAGGACTGGATAGGAAAGGGTAAAGAGGGAATTAGGTATTGGATAGAGGAAAATTATACCAAATTCAGTCAATAACTCATCAAGCTGACCAGTGCTAATGGATGAATAGCCCCTCCCTTTAGTTCAGCTCGTAAAATTATGCTTACTAACAGCTGCACCACGGGAAGGTAGGGATGGGACATTGGGTATTTGTCCAGGTTGGTTCCTTAAAGCCTTCAATGGAAAGGATTAATGGCTCTCCCCCCTGTATCCGACAGATACCCTTTTGCAGCCACCAAAAATATATGTTAGGGAGCTCTTTCCCTACAGGAGCAGAACCATTTTGCGAAATTTTCAGTCACATTTTTTATCAATGTATTAACAGGTGTCAGTATGCTATAAGCTATAAAATAAACTATTAGATATGATTAAATTATAAATTTATTTCGCAGAAAGACTTATTACCAATATTATTGTAATATTAATGCTTATACTTACAATAAAATGTACAGTAACAGCATATTTTCAAAATGTTTTAATTTAGAATTAACAAGAGATTAAAGACAGTGTAGCTTTTAAAAATTTTCTTTGCATCTCCAAACAAAATTGTAAAAAACAGTTACAATACAACAGTTAACAATTCGTTAAATCACAATTCCAACAGAAAGTGTAAATGCAATACACGTGAATAACATAAGGAAACAGTATAATGCTTACCATCCATTTCAACAAGTAACTGATTTAAAGTATTCTCTTGTTCTGAATGGCCACCAAAACTGCGGCCTCCACGTTTCCTACCTACTGCATCTATTTCGTCAATAAATAAGATGCATGGAGCATGTTTGCGGGCCATTGCGAACATATCTCGAACCTGGAAAGTCAAATCAAACATTGTTGTATTGTTAACATATCTTCTCATTCGTCGCATTTAATTTCTGCAGACTAGTTTTGGTTTGTTGCTAGTTCTGTGAATTGTCACTGCAATTGTGTCTCAATTATTATTAAATTTAGTTAGCTTGTAATTTGCTATCTATTTCAAACATTCATATGTATTGCTAATTTAGTTAGCTTGTGATTTGTCATTTACTTCACAAATTCGTTTGTATTGTTATTAATTTTAGTTATCTTGTGATTTGCTATTTACTTTAAAAAATTTTTGTACTGTTATTGTTCATTTTAGTCAGCTTGATGAAATCAACTGACCCTCGATGGTCCAACACCAACAAACATCTCAAGGAATTCAGACCCAGAGACTGTAATGAAGGGTACATTGGCCTCCCCAGCGGTTGCCTTGGCAAGCAGTGTTTTACCTGTACCAGGTGGGCCTGTAAATAAATATAATTATTAATTAACAATCATTGCATTTGCATGTGAAAACACTCAAATAATAATATTCAAATCTTACAGTAAAGTAAGTAGTAGTAATTTGGCGGTGATGGCAACAGCAGCAGCAAGGGAAGTAGTAATAATAACAATATTTTCCATTTTGAATCTTGCATACACCACTTTTAACACTTGAATATAATTAATTGATGAACTAGTGGACTTACTCATGTTAAATATGTAATATTTGTCCGGCTTACAGCTGTTTCAGTGCTTCACGCACCATCATCAGAGCCTACTAGATCGCGGTGTCATCTCGAACTTCTCTGCCTGTTAAGAGGGTGTGTTTTATTGTTGGGAGGTGTTGAAGTGTGGAATCGAATAGTGTGTGTGTACTGAAATTGATCTGTGTGTTGAGGATTTGAACGGGGTGTGTTTTAGTGTGTTTGTATATTTCGTATTGTTCTAGTGTGTTGAGTTTTTGATTCTTGGGTTGTGTGTGTAGGATTTCCATGTCCGTATTTATGTTATTGTATGTATGGTTAGCATTGGTTATGTGATCGGCATATGTAGATGTATTGTGTCCTCTGGTTATAGCTTTAATGTGTTCTTTGTAGCGTGTTTGGACACAAGAAATACATCACACTAACATATGAAAACAAAAGCACACATAAGATCGCATCTTCATTCAGAAAACAGAAATACAACATAACATACAGAACAGAAAACACACTACAAAGACATCTCAACACACAAAAAACACAAACAAATAAATACGACCACACAGGTGTATACAAACTCACATATAATAGTTGCGACAAGTTCTACATAGGACAGACAGGCAGATCATTCCAAACATGCTACAAAGAACACATTAAAACTATAACCAGAGGACACAATACATCTACATACGCCGATCACATAACCAATACTAACCATACATACAATAACATAAATGCGGACATGGAAATCCTACATACACAACCCAAGAACCAGAAACTCAACACACTAGAACAATACGAAATATACAAACACACTAAAACACACCCCGATCAAATCCTCAACACACAGATCAATTTCAGTACACACACACACACACTATTCGACTCCACACTTCAACACCTCCCAACAATAAAACACACCCTCTTAACAGGCAGAGAAGTTCGAGATGACACCGCGATCTAGTAGGCTCTGATGATGGTGCGTGAAGCACTGAAACAGCTGTAAGCCGGACAAATATTACATATTTAACACGAGTAAGTCCACTAGTTCATCAATTAATAACAGTATTTTATTTAAACTACACACCGAACCAGAGAGATTATTCAGTACTGAAATTCAATGTGAGCAAAAAATGGTCAACAAATATTGCATGCAGTCCTCTATCAAGGATAGTATTCTCTTATAATCTGTAATTCTGTAATACAGGACCCACAACTTGACTTACCTCCTGGAATAAACCATGCTCAGGTTTAATCACCCTTTATCCCATTGCCTTCAGCTGGATTCAAATTTACGAACATCAGCTCCATAGTGTACAATGTACCACCAAGGACAAAATAAGAAATAATAATGAAGGTTAGGCTGCAATGAAACTAATAGTGTCCAGAATAAGATGACATTTCTGCCACTTGTTATAAGAAGATGACTACATATAGTCTATCCAAAATATGAGCCACCCTTGATGTAAACACTCACTGAAATCCTCAAGGCAGAAGGGAAGAAAGGGTTCTTTACTTTTCACGTTTTCTTGTTTATATGAATTGTTACATCACAATTCATAGGAAAGACGTGGCATACTTTTATTCTTTCTTAAAATAATAATAGTAATAATACATGATGTCTCATATAATGCGAAATTGTCTATAAACGTGATCTGTGCTACTGACAAACGAAAGTTTGTTATGGCAACAAATAAATGATATGGTGGAGAATAATATTTACTTATTTATTTATTTACTTATTCTGGTAGAGTTAAGGCCATGAGGCCTTCTCTTCCACACTACCAGAAGCGAAATATACATTGAAACAATAAAAATTAATAATATTAATAGTAATACTTAAATATAAAACTTATTATCAGGCACATTAAGAAGCTTACATACTGTATAATAAAATATTGACTAAATATGATGCAGTAGAGCATACATGGGCACAATTTTCGGTTACGTGAGGCAATCGATTTGAAATAGTTTGTTTACTAGGAGAGGAGACTGCAGAGTAGGATGGGAAATATAAACTGCTGTGACCTGCGTCACCTTATCGTAATCGCTAAGGCGGTCAGTGGCGAATTATTAGGAAAGCGCTTGGTTAACATGAGAGACTCGAAAACTTTTATTCAATTTGGAAAATTAATTCGGCAGCTTTAATCATAAACCTCTTTACTGTTTCTCCGTAGCTGAATTGATTTAAATCACAGGTGAGAAATTGCGTAACTAGCCAATAATATTCCATCACATTGTCTACGTTTATTTTCTTGAATATTCTGGCGTTTATCAAGATTACTTAATAGATATGCACGTTCTCGATCTAAAATAATTTCAGAAAATCATATTTCGTTTTCTACGCATATTTGATATTTTTTTTTTTTATCAATTTCTTTTGGAAATAATATGTACAAACAACATTTAATTCCTCGTACCTTTTAATGCAGCGTGTTTAAGGTACAATGTCGTATTTAGTATACTATGCAAATGTTAAGATCATAAATTTTCTTCGGAATAGTACGAAAAATAACGTGTAATTTGTCTTACCTTCTAATTCAGCATGTTCTTTATGACATAAGGAGTAATGTCGTTTTATATTAAATTTATTAATGCCTAATAAGATTTTCGAGCATAACATACATCGTATGTTCTCTCTTTCTAAACAGCAAAAAAACTCTTCCTCCCATTTCTCATGAAATAATCGTTTTCTAACGCGTACACACTGCTTTGATAATGCCATTATGCCACCACTGATATTGCTTATGAAACTGATATAGAACCTGCCCACGCCCAGGAGCTGCGTGAGGGAGAAACGGGGACTGTGAAGATGATGTCACTCAGAGCGATAAGCTCTGTGAAGGTCAGTGAGGCACAAATTCTCAAGTGAGGCACGATGCCCATCTCTGCAGTAGAGTATTGATAATCCGAATGTCAATAATCTGAACTGTCGAAAATCCGACTTCAAATCCACAATTTCTTTTATACAGGTGTTGGAAAAAAAAAAAGAAAAAGAAAAAAAACCGCGCGCGTGCGCACCACACACACACACACACACACACACACAATCTTAAAATTTATCATATAAACAATCATTCATGGCAAAATCAAATGTTTAGAATAAAGAATTTTACATTACACAGAAAATAAGAAGAAAAAAAAGCTCGAGAGGAAAAATATGGGAGCTGGGAGACTGTTAAAAATTAGGGACAAGTAAAGGAGAAATATGGGAAGATTGGCAACACTAAAAGTAATGTAGATGCCAAAGAAAACATTTTTTCTTAATTTTCTTACTTAATATAAATTACAGAACAAACTGGGAATTATTACATACCTGTAAGCATTGCGCCTTTAGGAATCTTAGCTCCTAAATCTATATATTGTTGCGGATTTTTCAAAAAATTAACAAATTCCATGATTTCCAATTTTGCTTCTTCACAACCTGCAACATCCCTGTAAGAGAATAATCAGTAACAATAAATATGACACAGAAGCTGTACTACAATACAGAGTAATTCACCATGAACTGTAGCATGATGGCTGAGAAGTACAACAAGAGAACTTCCAGGTTTCATACACAAGAAAATGACATCACGTTAATTGTCTGCTCTGAAGAATTTGAAAATGTTGAAGAATGGTTGTGTGTAGAGGCATGGGACTTCAGTTTAAGCCAGAAGACGACATCATTTACACAGTATCTGGCATATAGAATGGTGTGATAATGAAGAGGAGGTTCTAGCAGAAAGATGAACACACTGTGTGGAACATTACAGCTTTGTAGCATGTTGATACTGTTCTACATTATGTAGATCAATGAGATTTAAATTACACTGATATTGTTGCACTTCGTGACATTCATACTTGTGTAAGAAAGAATTTAAATGAATCTCGAAAGCAAAAGAACATTACTGATTACTTTTCACCAAAATATATAAAATTACATTTTTGTGGTCTGTGTAATATTGCACTTTTGCCAACAACAGAAATCGTAAGCACTTTATAATTTTATATCAGCCTATTCTATTATTAAAATTGACATATTAACATATTTTTTTTCTGCAATTTATTTGCCATTTAATCACAAAAGAGAAAGAAGTTTCACGTTCTTGAATACATAAATGAGGTTGTCATATTTCCTGCTAAAAGAATCCATTTGACGAAAAATAAGTCCATGTGTTTTCCCTTTGCCACAGATTACCAGTAACCCCTCAAACTTACTTAAATCTCACCCCGATGTCATTAGAATTGATAAGTTTAGCAGTTGACTCCATAACTCCGCCAAATATACCTCCTCCCTTTCGGCCACCTCTAGCACCCATCATCTCTGCAGATCGTCGCATCATGTATATTAAAAATCCTGCAAAAGAATAAAGAACATGATACATGTAACATAAATGACCACTGAATTATGACTTATAATATACAAATTATTCTATATTTAAAGTAAAATCCTTAATTCTAGACCTGTACACTGTTATGAAACCATGGAAAAGAGTTAACTTCTTACAACATTTATAGTAACAGTAGTGTTTCATTTAATGGTGTTTTTGATTATCTGATCATGATCACATCAAAGAATTAATAGATCTTGTTGCACATTAATTTCTCTACAATACACATTGCATAGCTGCTGAGTAGCCATATAAAAAAACACATGAAACAAAAATGGTGTTGTAGGTAAGTTATAAATAAGTTGAGCAATGAATCAATTTTATAAGGTTAGATTTCTATTCTCTTTTACAAGTGTTCTTTGTGGTACATTAAAAATGTTGCTGACAAAAGATGGACGTGTGGAGTTAATATTTTTGAATTGCCATAAAGGCTGGTCATGTCAGTAACTAGCAGACCATTTCAATGAATGTCATCCCAAGAGAGATCCCATGTACATAGGTTGGATAAAAAGTAATGGCAACACTGCTGTCACGTGACGATGATGTGTTCGAGAGTTGCCAGCTGTGTGGATATGAACAAGGACTGTTAGATGAGTTAGTGCAGCCAGCGACGACAGTACTCTGTCAATCTTGCAGTGTTAGAACGTTCACTTCATAGGGAAAGTGAAGCCCTAAGACCATCCTTACAAAACTAGAGTAACGTTCCTGGATCAAAATTGAAGTGACACGAGGTAGTGCACAAGAATGTTTTCAGGGACTGCATGAAGCTTATGCCAATGCAGCATTGCCATATTGCACAGTGGCACGATGGGTTAAAGCGTTCCGGGAAGGCAGGGATGCCATTCAGGACAACTTCTGTACAGGACGACCCTGCGTGGAGGACAACACAGTTCAACTCCTTGCTTCCCTGTTGGATACTGATCGCCGATGGACTGCGCGTCAGTTAGCAGTAATAAATGCCACAAAACTGTGCTCCACATTCTGCAAGACATTCTGGGTTACCGAGGTTTAACAAGCAATGGTACCGCTATTCAGTCACACAGGCCTTGTTGGTACCAACGGAAAGATGACGACTTTCTTGGACGAATCGTCGCTATGGACGAAACCTGGGCTCGCTCATACGAACCAACCAAACTTGAAACATCAATCAAATGAATGGAAGCATCCAGGTTCTTCTTGTCCAAAGAAAGTGCGCCCTACACAAAGTGTTGTGAAAGTGATGTTCATTGTGGCGTGTGACATTGATGGGGTAATACTGCACCATGCTGTACCTCCAAGGCAGATGGAAAACACGGACTACTGGAACATCCACCGTACTCACCCGATATGATCCATGCGATTACGATCTTTTCACCAAAGTGAAAGAACCACTGCGAGGGACCCGTACAATACCAGAGATGAACTTATCCGTGTTTTAGGGCAGTCAATGGAACATCAAACATGGCGCTGATAGTGGACTTCCAAACATTTAGCAAAAGGCAATAAATAAGGGGGGCAACTATATAGAAGGTACGTAAATGTTGCACCCCTGTGAATAAAGCCACGTCAGAAATATCGAACTGTTGCCATTACTTTTTATCCAACCTTAGTAATTCAACACAGTGACGAATCAACATGCTGAATTTCTATGGAACTGAGGGTATCTTGGACTACAGTCTAAAAGATTTTGAGGAAAATAAATTTCACCTATACATGTTATAAGTGCTACAAAAGAAAACAACGTGGAAGAAGTTAGAATGTGCTCACTGTGTTCAACTTCACACTGTCTGTGAGGACAACATACTGATTATGTCATGTAATGTGATTTAATATCCTTATATTGTTAAAAATATGTATAAGCACTTCTATTTGCCTATATAAGTGAATTTCCCAATGTGTCCATACTTTACGGCTATTGTGTGTTTATAAATACTCTACCAATAATTAATAATGTTGGAAGAATTCCAGTGATGCTGGCTGCTTCTAATTCAGTCTTGTAAATAACAGGAACAAAATTTGGAGGCTCCACATTCATCTCTATTTGAGCATTCTCCAGGTTACGTTCAAATGAATCAACACTCCCTATGTTGAACCATAACACACTCTGAAACAGAAAAAGTAAAAGGTCATCTTACTTTTAGCATATGGTGAAGAATCAGTAGAAGGGAGAAAAATTCTCTCTGGCAGCGGAACTCAATCCCGGGTTTTCAGCTTTACATACTGGCGCTTTATCCAACTCTGGAACAAAGCCTGTGCCGGATAATTAGAAAATACGTTTATAGGTTATGTAAACGCATACTGTACTGCACAAACATTTTTTCCCATGTTGAAATTTAGTAATTTTCATATAGATATTTAAAAATAAAGTTTTGAAATATATACAATGTTTATTTTTAGTACTGAATACGACAATGTATATTCATCAGTTCATAATTATAGTAATACATAATAGTGTAAAAAAATACTAGAAGTTTTCGTAACCTTATGACAATTTTAAATCGCGGCCATGTGACGTGAAGAGCAGTGCAGCCAACGTCGCAACTATGAAGACAATGAAGTAGCGCTCGATGATTTGAACCTCTTTAACATATCTCTAATGTCTGCTTGTTTATTTATACTATCAATCAGTCGAATGAAACTTTTACGCGCTGTAGGAACAGAGAATTTCACACTTTCCTATTTAGACTCAACCAACACCTCTTCGAAACGAGCTAGTTCAAGTGGTAAATTTAAAGATATCGTCTCAGCGCACCGTTTGCAAGGCCCGAGTGATAGCTTATCAATGCTACCCGATCTACTCCAGGGACATAATAGGTTTTTTTGTCTGTTTTCACGCGTCAACAATGTAAAGAATAATCACAATATGCGTCATGTGAGATAATGGAACAACTTACGTCTTCGTCCGACTTCCCTTTCACATGAATGACTTTTTTTTGGCCTAGTCAAAAGTGCCGTTTTTTTGGTATTGTCAGTTATTTGAGTGCCGGATATGAGGGATTTTTACTGTACATGACAATTATGCAAACTTCTCGCACAAAAGTGTCAAGTACAATAATTTTTGTCTGTCTCCATAAGAAGCATTTATTGGTGGTACCTTTCATCTTTATTTTCGCTTCACAACTATTTTTTTAATCTCACTAGAATATGAATATATATATATACATATATATTCATATTCTAGTGAGATTAAAAAAATAGTTATATATATATATATATATATATATATAATGAAAGAAAAATATATTTCCTAGAGAAGTAATGTAGAAAAACAGGAGTCTCTTACTTGTGTGTGTCTATATATATATATATATATATATATATATATATATATATATTCATACAACTGACTTTTCCTGGCAGTCATTTTACGCCTACAATAATCTCGAGATAGTATTCTTTCCTGCCAAATGTATTAACTTTAGATATCCCAAGGTACAGTAATCGGAAAGCAATTTAGTCCAATATTCTTCATATCCGATGTGATAATCAAATGAGAATTGAAATAAAAGACATTCTTAAAATGATCTAACACAACTCTTAAGTGAACTCTATAAGAAGGATCCCAATCTACCTGCTACTACATTTTTCTTCATCTTCATAACACTCATCAATTTGGGGTCCACTGCGACTTTACAATTTACTAAAATCAGTTCACTATCAGTTTCAAGGGGAATTCAGAAAACTAAGAAATGCTTAGTGGTAACTAACTGCATTATGTCATTTGTATACTCTTAACTGATAGTTATGTCTACCATGCCGATATAACTTTACTGTCAACCAAGCTAAATTTCAAAGTTTTTGTTCTTATATTGGCCACCGTAACTGATTACAAAGCATTGCAAAGAGAAATTCTAAAATTGAAATTGCACTGAAACATGAAAGTTCTTCCTCAGTGGATAAAATCTGGAAGGGGGGGGGGGAAGGGGGGAGAATCTGTAAACTACAGGTGCATAAAGGAAGGAATACTTACTGATCCATCAACAGTGTTGCCTGACATGAGACGTACTCGTACCCATTTTTTGTTTACTACTTCCAACTTTTCCACAATGCCTTTAGCCAGGTAGCTGGAAAAGAAACAGATGAAATAAGAAGTTTACAAGCAGCAATAGAAAAACACTGTTTAATCACACACGTCATGTAGCAACTATAGTGAGATTCACGTAACATTTGTTCCTAAAAAGCTAATATGGTCATCTTCTCAATGTTGCCAAATGTTGCCAGATATCACCAAAGCAGGTTAAGTCACAATGTTAGGTATTGAAACAATAATAAATAAATAAATGTATTTATTTATGAATGACTGATTTGATCTAATACAAAATATCTTTTTGCAACATTAAATTCATTGGTTTGGCTAACCATTTTATGATTCATGAGACCTAAGCTAAAGTTGTATTTTATTTGAACACATGAAATTATATATATGAACTCCGAAAACCGAATAGCACTTTAAAATGTATACTGTTTATTTATTAAATATTGCTGTATTATTAATATTATTAACACATGTATGGACTTCGGTCCTGCGTTCATAGATATCTATGACTTCAAAGTGAAGAGGGCTGTCAACATAACAGTTAGAGGGAACTCAAGAGATGGAGCTTAATCTGAGACAAATTCTAAAAGAAAATTCGGGGTTGACAACTAGAAAGCGTGGCTTAGTGGATAAAGCATCAGAAAATGGTTAGAGCTGAAAACCCAAGCTATGGTTCAAATCCCGGCGCCAGAAGAATTTTCTCTGTTCCATCACTCTTTCATCATATGATGACGCAGAATATCTGCATGGAAATATCATATGTACTTCGGTACATCAAAATATATATGATATGCGTAATAAATCACTTTGATTTAAGACGGCGCCTATACCGTCGGATCCCGGCCAACCAGTCAGTGCACCTCAACACATGTATGGACTTCGGTCTTGCGTTCATAGATATCTGTTCTGACGTAGTCCAGAGGGCGGCCACTAGAGGGAACTCAAGAGATGGAGCTTAATCTGAGACGATTCTAACCCGTCGGGGTTGACCGGCATGGCTTAGTGGATAAAGCATCAGCACGTAGAGCTGAAAACCCGGGTTCAAAGTCACACAGAGCTGGTGAGAATTTTTCTCGTTCCATCACTATTTCATCATATGATGACGCAGAATATCTGCATGGAAATATCATATGTACTTGGTACATCAAAATATATATGATATGCGTAATAAATCACTTTGATTTAAATCTGCCTATACCGTCGGAGCCGGCCAACTGAAAGTCACTCATTTGCACCTCAACACATGTATGGTTACTGGTCCTGCGTTCATAGATATCTATGACCAAGTGCAGAGATTGTGTGCCACTAGAGGGAACTCAAGAGATGGAGCTTAATCTGAGACGATTCTAACGGCGTCGGGGTTGTACCCGGCGTGGCTTAGTGGATAAAGCATCAGCACGTTAGAGCTGAAAACCCGGGTTCAAATCCCGGCGCCGGAGAGAATTTTTCTCCATTCCATCACTCTTTCATCATATGATGACGCAGATTATCTGCATGGAAATATCATATGTACTTCGGTACATCAAAATATATATTATTAATTATGTTAAAATTTCAAATAACACTTGCTAGTAACTTTCGTTTAGCAACTTCTTCAAAGGAAAACGGTGCTGTCAACATAACAGTTAGAAAGTAACTGCCAGTTGAAGTAATTGTTAGTATACATATTCGAAACAAAGTTGGCAAAAGAAAATTCAACCTGACAACCAGAAAATCACTGTAATTCAATGGTAAATGTAGTAATAAGGGAGAAAATAGGTTTCACTCTCAAGCTATGGTTCACTATAGCAATCGTCGCCAAGAGAAAACATTGTTCGAATAGCTCAAAGTATAAGTATAAGGAACTGGTTCCTTTAAAATGTTTAGTGCAGGCTGCAGTGATCTGTGTTGGCATTCACTGTTCTGAGTTGACTTGACTTCAAATTGACAGCGAAGAATGTCATTCATTTAGAAAACAAAACAATGACTATAAACCAATATGGCTGCAATACATTGTGTATTTACCAATTTCTCACATATAAATCATCAGACTGATTAATTATGTTTCCAATCATCCTGCTCTGTACACTACAGGTATGAGTTCCAAAGAATACACAGATACCCTTAAAAAGGAAATGTTGTGGAAGGAAGTTGGTGTAGTTGTAGGCAAGAGCGGTAAAATATCTGTATTTCAAGATAGACTAATTCTACACTTTGCATACTTTAGAGAAACAATATTAAAACAATACTTTTTTTGAAGACAGTGTTTATAAAAATACTGAATTTAGTATTGTTAGAGCAGGGCTGTATATAGAGGGTGTCAAGGGAATCTCTTCCCTGAAATTTCATACTTTAAATGATGATTAATGTAATCAATTACTTGAGATTATTTTAAAATCATAATGAAGTGTGTCTTAGAACTAGTTTTAAGTTAAACATTCGATATGCAAAAGTCGCATTAATAACAGGAAAAAAATTCCCTCCGAGCAACAAAGTGCTACAGACTGGGTATTACAAATGACTGGTAATATGTATCACGAAAATGAAATAAATATGCAATAAGTCTTACTTATTTACAAATTCTTTCCAGGCAATTTCTTTATATCCCATCTCATAGTAGGCAAGGGTGCCAAGAAGTGCCACAGTACCAACCATACCAATAATTATCCATTTCTCACGTTCTCCTCCTTCTCCAAAAGCTTTGCCTCCAGGACCACCAGATCTAAAATCAAAATAATTCACTTATCTCTTGTTACTTATAACAATTACTATTTCCTCATAAGAGAATAAACTGCAGACAATAAAGTTTAAGAGGTTAAACACACCTTCGAGAGAAAAAAAATTAACCTTTCATTTTTCTTATAGTAATTTAATATGAACTCTTAGCTTTATATCTGTGAAAGAAATTTTTAGATATCTATAAAATTGAGGCGTTCTCTGGAACAAGAACTACAAAATCTTGAATTTAAGATACAGAGCATCAAAAAACCTAGATCATAGCATTGCAGCATGGCGCATAATGACATTCAAATGTTTCTAGAGGACACTATGTTTGTTAGAGGATAATAATATTCTGTCAGGAGGGAGATCTGTTATTAAGAATTCAATATATGCCAGAAACGTAAGAACGACATAACATACATTAATATTCCAGGGAATGCCTCAACTGACCAAGTTATACATTAAAATGTCCTCCCATCCACACACAATACCAGCCAGCAATCTGTAGTGCTCATTTTCTCAAACATATACCTTCGAGAGTAAAAAAAAAAGTTATATATATATATATATGGAACAACAAGTTTTGATAGAGAAATCATTGCAATAGGTGAAAGTCTCAGGAATCTTCTATGCCACATCAATAAATTTAAGAATGCAGTTATATTGTCAGACTTCAAAGCAGCTATTCTATCAATAGTCTCGAGACCTTCATCTCAAACAGCAGAAATAACTAAAATGCTCTCTCAATTAATAACACTTCATAAAAGAATTGTATTCCAATAAATACCATCTCACTGTGGAATCCTGGCAAACCAGAATGTGGATACTTTAGCAAAGAAGGGCAGCACTGCTACTTACAGACCTGTTACTAAACCTACACATTACTCTGTGAAGAGATTTATTAAATCTACATAACTTACTTAGACTTCAACAAACAAAATTTCACAACACAATCTCAAGGGAAAAAATGGAACTCTCTGCATCATAATCCACAGTTAATTCCCAATTTACCACGAAAATCGTCTGTAGCTGCATTTAGATTGGCAACAGGCCATGACTGTTTGGCCAAACACATGCACAGAATTGGAATATATCAGTCCCCTAACTGCCCATTGTGCAACTCAAATCAAGAAATTGAATCGGAACACATCAAAATCTGCGCTTCAGTGGCTGACCATGACAATATCTTTGAAAAATATTGGAGTGCAAGAGGTCAAATGACTTTATTGTCAAATGCCTGGCATTAGAAAACAGCAACATATATATAATGCTCAACCAGATTGATTCAACTTCATTTGGTTTCTGGCAGACCAGTACAAAGTCCCCCATAGAGGATTTAAAATTTACAAGAGATATATGCCAGGGATCGAACCCGGGTCCTTGGTTCTACGTACCAAGTGCTCTGACCACTGAGCTACGCCGAATTCAATCCACAGCACCGGACCGAACTCTCCTCCTTCGATGTTTCCCTTTGTGGCCTGACTCCAAGTTAGGCATATACGTTGACGTTTTATGTCCAAGTCAACTACCATTATACAAGGGGCGCACTCAACTGAGTGACTGTTTGGCCGGGATTCCGCAGTTAAGTGCACAGTAATCTGTACAGAAATATGCACTGCTAGCTATGAGAATATTAAAGATTTTTTATTAATTTGTCCTACAGAATAATATCTGTAATATCGACAATTAATATTCAGTCCGGTGCTGTGGATTGAATTTGGCGTAGCTCAGTGGTCAGAGCGCTTGGTACGTAAAACCAAGGACCCGGGTTCGATCCCCGGCGCCAGGGCGAATTTTTCTTCTCAAATATTAATTGTCAATATTACAGATATTATTCTGTAGGACAAATTAATAAAAAAATGTTTAATATTATTTGTACTGAGTTGCTTACATTATATTCCAATCTTTAGATGTGTAAGTTTACTTTTTTTTTTTTTATTATGGTATTATTTTCATAGTGTTTAGTGTCGATTTTGTTATGCTATTATTTTTTTTGTAATATGTTAGTAGGTATTCTCTTCTTTAACTCTTTGTTAAATTTCACTGCTTGTATACTTTGTGACCTGGTAGAGTGTAAGAGAAGGCTCTGTGGTTTTAACTTCTTGTTTTACACATGAAGTATCCGTGAGATAGTTTCTATATGAGACGTTCATTACTAATCCATAAATAAAACTTACCTAGATTGATTACCAAACATTCCAAATGACCATTGATCATAGGGTTTGGAAGGAGTTGGTGGTTTTGATGGTTGTGGTCCCGCTGCACCTTTAGATGGTGGCGGTGTCTGAGCTTCCTTTGGAGCATCCTTGGTCTCCTTGACAGATGGCTTCTCTGACTGTGAAGCTTGCTTGTTGCCACCAGGCTTAAAATATTTTTCGAATCCTTTTGGAGGTCGCTCACAAAATAACTTCCACTGTTGCAAAACTGTGTCCAAACTAGGAGCTCCAGGAGCTCTTTGTAGTAATGTAAGGTTCCTTTTAAGCTGTAACACACAATTTATAATGTAGATATACAAATGTATATCATTATGTTACATGGTATTATGAGGAGTAAATAATAAAGTTTAACATCGCTTCTTTTTGTTGTTTTCTGTTCTCTTGAAAATGCTTACGTTTTTGGATAGTGTCGTCAATTAATGAATACTTGAGATACAATTCGCTGTTTTATTTGTTGACCAAAAGTAATGATTTCACATCTTCTTTAAATGTTTCACCATGAGTTAACAAATGCTTTTACAACTGAGAGGAAATTTCTTTTAACAGTGGAATCTCTGGTCCAAACCTATTCACAGCTGATCTTTTAAAGAATTCGCAACAAAAAGTAAAAATAATTTTGAATAAAATAATTTATTTCTTTAAAAAAAAATATGTGTTCAGGGACATACTGATCAGTTCATTCATTTATCTATTTATCCTATAAAACAAACATGATCATGATTATGACGATGATGATGATAATAATAATAATAGTAATAATAATAATAATAATAATAATAATAATAATAATAATAAAAATAATAATAAAAAAATGATAATAATAAAATAATAATAATAATAATAATAATAATTAATAATCGTCGTCTTCCTAACAAGTATTAGGCCAAGTGGCCTGTTACGGTCTCAAACTAGAATTTTCAGTCCATCTCTTCTTTGGACGGCCTAGAGATCTTTTGCCATATGGATGGTAATGAAGCAGTGCTTTTGGAATTCTGCATCGATTCATTCGTTCGAGATGACCCTTCCCTGAAGTTGATATTTGCTAATGAACTGCATAATGGGCTCTATTTGAAGTTCTTGCATTATGTCCTCATTTTTTTTATGATCCTAGCGAGTATATCCAGCTGTTGCTCTCATAAACCTCATCTCACTTGCTGTTATGCTACTGACATCTTTATTCTTCACAGTCCACGCTTCGCTACCATAACTTAATACTGGCTGTGCTAAGGTTTTATACAAGCCTATCCTTGTGTGTCTTTGTACTAGTGAAGGTTTCATGATTTTATTAATGATCCCCATTGTTTTATTATATTTACATATTTTTTTCAGCAATATCTACTTCATCATAAGGTGATAGTGTATAGCCAAGGTAAGTGAAGGTATTTACTCTTTCTATTATTTTATTATTCAAACAGATTTTACTTGGTACAGGGAATTTCCCACAAAATGACATGATTTTCGATTTTTCAATATTAATTTCCATGTTATATTTTTCACTGACCATATTTAAATTGTGTACTGAATATTGTAAATCATCTTCAGTTGATAATAATAATAATAATAATAATAATAATAATAATAATAATAATAATAATAATAATAATAATAACAATAATGTGTTTGAGATTATATCGAATTAACTGTCATTTTGTGTTTCTCATTTCAAATAAAGATCCATTAATTTTTCACTACAATTATTATACATGTAACTTATTATCATACGTGTCTGATACAAATTGATCAGTAGACACTGAACATGAACAAAAGCCAAAAGGAGAAATCACTGCACATGGATGGATGGATGGATGGATGGATGGATGGATGGATGGATGGATGGACTGACAGATAGATGGACGAATAAATGAATGGATGGAAGGATAGACACAGAGCATGCTCAAAAATCAGTCAACTTTCGGAATGCTGTAACTGTGTATTTTCGCGAAAATATCGAAATCGATTTTTCACTAATTAGAAACAAAAAAAAAAGTTTCAAGATCTACATCCAATCGCTCTGGGTGGCACAGGAGGTATAGCATTGGCCTTCTGTGCTCGAGGTTGCGGGTTCGATGGCATTTAAGCGTGTTTAAATGCGACAGGCTCATGTCAGTAGATTTACTGGCATGTAAAAGAACTCCTACAGGACAAAATTCCGGCACACCAGCGACGCTGATATAACCTCGACAGTTGCAAGCGTTGTTAAATAAAACATCATTTTCTACATCTATCCCTTTTAGTTAATGTGTGTACTCTAGAATACTTTTTGTCTAATTAGCGTATTACTGCAAATGATTATTAGAATGTTACGTAGCCTATTTACATGGAGAATGAGCATTAATGTACTTCATCTTTTGATAATGAATGACATACCAGTAACTGATCTGTGTGACAGAATGACTGCATTAATGAGTCCAACACATCATGAACGAAAAACACGTAAGTAATTAAGAAGACTATTTTTTTATATACAAGGTTGAAGTTGAATGAGAATGGAGAAAGTTACACAATGCAGAACTGCACGCATTGTAGGCCTATTCCTGAGCTAACATAATTAGGCACATTAAATTCAGACGTCTGAGATGAGCAGGGCATGTAGCATATGGAATACCTGAGGGGAAAAAGACCTTTGGAGAGGCCGAGACGTAGATGGGAGGATAATATTAAAATGGATTTGAGGGAGGTAGGATATGATGCTAGGGAATGGATTAATCTTGCTCAGAATAGGGGCAGGCTTATGTGAGGGTAGCAATGAACCTTCGAGTTCCTTAAAAGCCATTTGTAAGTACAGGCAACTCCGGATCTAGTGAACCTCTGCGGACTTGCATATTTCGTTCACCATATCCGCAGTGTCTCTCCCCTAACCTTAAATGACAGAAATGAATGAAATTGTGAACAAGAAAATAAAACATTTCATTTTTGTGGAATGGATTACACTGTATACTGTTACTCACAGTTGATTTACTTAAACTATGCTGTCGACCCACGTCCGTTTGCGAAAGACCACGTTCAGTGTCACTTATAATATTCGCCTTATCTTCCAAAGAAAACACTTTACGCTTTGACATTTTTATACAGTACATTCACTGTTGGAACACTAGAAAGAGACAATCAGGTAGAAATGACAAACACTGCCATGGTGTGACCGTGTACTCAGCCTTGGAATTTCCTGGGTCACTCAATGGAAACTGGGAGAGGGTTGATGGAATTTGAAAGCCATCGAAATCTTACCTTCATTTATGCTCTGGACATAATGTCCATCCCCTTTTAATAAAAGAAGGCAATTTCATTTTTCCTTGTTTCGATGCTAATCTGTCATAATGGAAATGTTTCTGAGAACAAACGGCAACCCTTTGATGGTGGAGGATTAGAAATAACAGTGGAGTAGTGTGTCTGAGAACAGAATGGAAACCCTTTGCCGGTGGAGTGAGGCAAGGTCGTTGTCACACGTTGCCTGGATTTACAGTACAGCTCATTGTCTAGGAACACTAATCCTACCTTTGTCCTTTGTCTAAAGGAGTAAGGAACTTAGAATACATCTTGATTACACAACTTTTAACACTGTATCACTTCGGAATATGTATAAGAACTTTCTTGTGTTAAATTTTAACATACCTTGTTAACATGTTTCGACCTATTTTCGGTCATCTTCGGAACTGGTCGTTGTTGGTATGATAAGAACTTTCTTGTGTTAAATTTTAACATACCTTGTTAACATGTTTCGACCTATTTTCGGTCATCTTCGGAACTGGTCGTTGTTGGTATGATAAGAACTTTCTTGTGTTAAATTTTAACATACCTTGTTAACATGTTTCGACCTATTTTCGGTCATCTTCGGAACTGGTCGTTGTTGGTATGATAAGAACTTTGTGTTAAATTTTAACATACCTTGTTAACATGTTTCGACCTATTTTCGGTCATCTTCGGAACTGGTCGTTGTTGGTATGATAAGAACTTTCTTGTGTTAAATTTTAACATACCTTGTTAACATGTTTCGACCTATTTTCGGTCATCTTCGGAACTGGTCGTTGTTGGTATGATAAGAACTTTCTTGTGTTAAATTTTAACATGCCTTGTTAACATGTTTCGACCTATTTTCGGTCATCTTCGGAATTGGTCGTTGTTGGTATGATAAGAACTTTCTTGTGTTAAATTTTAACATACCTTGTTAACATGTTTCGACCTATTTTCGGTCATCTTCGGAACTGGTCGTTGTTGGTATGATAAGAACTTTCTTGTGTTAAATTTTAACATACCTTGTTAACATGTTTCGACCTATTTTCGGCCATCTTCGGAACTGGCCGAAAATAAGTCGAAACATGTTTTAATGAGATGAGAGAGATGGAACGAGAAAAATTCTCTCCGGCATCGGGTTTTCGTGCTGATGCTTTAACCACTAAGCCACGCCGGATCGTTGAGAATCGTCTCAGATTAAGCTCCATCTCTTGGGTTCCCTCTAGTGGCCGCCCTCTGCACTACGTCATAGATGTCTATGCCGCAGGACCGAAGTCCATACATGTGTAGAGGTGCACTCAGAAAGTGACTGGTTTGCCGTCTTTAAATCACAAAGTGATTTATTACGCATATCATATTTATTTTGATGCACCGAAGTACATATGATATTTCCATGCAGATATTCTGCTTTCTCAGATGATGAGAGAGATGGAACGGAGAAAAATTCTCTCTGGCGCGGGATTTGAACCGGGTTTTCAGCTCTCCGTGCTGATGCTTTAACCACTAAGCCACGCACGGAGAGCTGAAAACCCGGGTTCAAATCCGGCGCCGGAGAGAATTTTTCTCCGTTCCATCTCTCTCTCATCTGAGAAAGCAGAATATCTCATGGAAATATCATATGTATACATCAAAATAAATATGATATGCGTAATAAATCACTTTGTGATTTAAAGACGGCGCCCATACCGTCGGACCCTCGCCAACCAGTCACTCATCTGAGTGCACCTCTACACATGTATGGACTGGTCCAAGCATAGACATCTATGACGTAGTGCAGAGGGCGCCACAGAGGGAACCCAAGAGATGGAGCTTAATCTGAGACGATTCTCAACGGTGTCAGGATTGTATTGGCTTAGTGGTTAAAGCATCAGCACGGAGAGCTGAAAACCCGGGTTCGGAGATCCATCTCTCTCTCTCATCATCTGAGAAAGCAGAATATCTGCATGGAAATATCATATGTACTTCGGTACATCAAAATATATATGATATGCGTAATAAATCACTTTGTGATTTAAAGACGGCGCCCATACCGTCGGACCCCCGCCAACCAGTCACTCATCTGAGTGCACCTCTACACATGTATGGACTTCGGTCCTGGGTGCATAGACATCTATGACGTAGTGCAGAGGGCGGCCACTAGAGGGAACCCAAGAGATGGAGCTTAATCTGAGACGATTCTCAACGGTGTCGGGATTGTATCCGGCGTGGCTTAGTGGTTAAAGCATCAGCACGGAGAGCTGAAACCCGGGTTCAAATCCCGGCGCCGGAGAGAATTTTCTCCGTTCCATCTCTCTCTCATCATCTGAGAAAGCAGAATATCTGCATGGAAATATCATATGTACTTCGGTACATCAAAATAAATAAGGTATGTTAAAATTTAACACAAGAAAGTTCTTATCATACATATTCCGAACTTAGCATGTTGTTCTCAACACATTATTTCAATTTTATACAAGAAGGTCTGACTTCAAATAAGAATTTATCAGGATACAGGGTTCACTATAACCGAAGTGAGGGTTCACTATAAACGGAAATATTAATGTACTTTTTAATGTATGCGGGTCAGGACCAACGATTTAGGTTCAATATAGCCGAATGTTCAGTATATAACCGAGTTCACTATATCCAGAGTTGACTGTAGCCTATGTAAGTATACATTTCATTCTAACTGACATGATTCTCAATCAAATGAAAAATAAAAGCAATGTTTCACCATCCTTCAGTACATAATAAAACTACCTGGAACCTTGCTACATAAGTATTCAGCACCAGTGAATGCAAACATCTTCTCAAGTCCAACCTATAGGTACTAGGGGATGCTGTATGGTGTGGGCAACGTATGTATGTGTCTAGCTTGGGCTAATGAATGTAAAGCTTTAAATTCATACACGGCTTCCACTGGGTCGCAAGCACTTTTTAATATATATTCATTTCTCAACATTATTGTGATTTGTGGGATCCTCTGTAGTTTCTTATTGTAACTCTTTGCACAAAAAACCATACGACTTGTAGATCACCTCTCCATGGAATGACAAGAACTGATATGATTAGATGAGAAAACAAAATCAACTCCAGGTACTACTGGTTTGGATTACAACTCAAACAAAATTAGTGACATTCAGAAGAAAACAACTGAAGTGGTGGAAGTAAAGTGCTTTGATGACAGTGGCAGGTGCATTTGTTTGCCACTGAGAATCTAGAAATCAAGTCTAGAAAACAACTACAAGTTGTCCACATTCCTATAGCTAACAGACAGATAATGGTGCAGTCTTTGCACAGGAAGCAAGACCCATAGAAACAAACTAAGTGAAAGATATTTTTCCTGAAAAATTCGACCCACAGAAAAGATTAACCTGAGTCGTGCCCTTATATGCATAGCCTATACACTACACTCAGAGAAATTAATGTCTGATCTCTATATAATTTTTTCGGCGCAACTAGAGCATGGGAAGTAAGGAATCCAGATTCTGACGTTTATCCCCACGTTTTTTTTTTGTCAACTGTCCAAAGATAGGTTTGAACCTCATAAGTGACATCCATAAGCCATCACTCATGACACAAATAAGCCAGGAAATAATGGGGTAGGTTGACCAGTTCCTTTCCCCCCCCACTATTGCATACATTGCCGACTAGTTACATATTACACTAATCAGACTTAAGATGTAGTACAAACGATTTTTCTTCCTCTGACATATAGTTAAGTGAGATCTACTGCATGGTAACAGATGTACATATCAGCCAGAACCTCAATCAGAAATACTTTTTGTGGACATGAAGTTTAATATTTAAGGCTCTATAGGCCCTATGTCAGTGAACACAGTAGTATTTTCGTAAAAGAAAAGTATTTTCCAGGGATCAAAAATACGCTTTTTACTTACAAAATCACCGGAACATTCCATGTTTTTCTCTAATGGGCCAATTTTCAAATCATAATGAGAAATCTCCTAACTAGTAATGTAGGTCCTGGAGGAGGCAGGCTGAGCTCATAAATAAAAGAAGTCAAATGAAAATGGTTAAGTTATTGGTCTCTAATTCTCATGCATACTGTTTCCTATATCCGAAATACAACCTACATGTACAATTTTATACAAATTTACTTTACATCGTAAACTGAAAGCTGACAATCATGGTTAATGCAGCTACCTCTACGTAGTATATTATGAAAGGAAAATTCTAGTCATACTGGTACGAATACCGATACTGGTGGATATAATCTCTAGTGAGAGTAATGTAGTTACAACTACGATTTGGGATGCAAATTATTTCAACCAATATTCAAATGCGTGGTATATTTATTTCCTAACCTCTGTATAATTATAATATGTACAAATATTATATTTTAAATACTTACCAAACTTGTATCAATATTTCCTCGTTTTACACCATTCCATAACAAACGCTCCAACTTTCTTGCCGTTGACAATAATCTATGAGCCATTGTAGTTTCTGATGAAAAATATTTGTTAATGCTGAAACATATTCATCCTCTTTCGCCCTCCTCACGCCCCCCTTAGAAAACCGGCGTACTCTTGTTTAATTAAACCAGTATGGACAACATAAATAACTATATACCTAGATCATAGGCTATATAACAGTATTCGACAAACAACAGGAAGATATCTGACAGCGCTCAAATGACGAATTTTGCTAGTCATTTGTTCATATTTCGTTATGTTTTTAAACATGTTTTATCATGAAGTATTTTAGTTGCCGGTAGTTGTGTTGATCATAAGTCTTTAAGTAAATTGCCAGTTAATATTACTCACGAAGCTCGAGCGAATAATATTAATGATTACTGTATTGCATTATTCGTGAAATAACGAGACAATGATGGGTATACACGATCTCTTGGGATTGATTGTACTTGTTTTCGATGTGTTTGGCAAAATAACCTATTTTAGTTTGGTTATTAGTAGCATAGTAGGACAGTTTATCGTAAAATTTGCATTGATCATTTCGACATCCATCTGCACTGTCTTTCTTACTTTATTTGATGTTATGAAAGTGTTGTATGAAGATTACTTTATATTTCTGCACGATGTGATGAATAAAGGAGCCTGCATAATTGAAATTATACGCTCGATGATAAATTGGATTGTAAATACAGTGTGTAGCTGGTGGATAACAGCGAGAAACATCTGTATGGGAATATATGATTTCTTAATTCTCACAATGGATTCGATTTACGCAATTGTAACGAAGACTATGTATTTCATTTCATGTATTCCAGAAGTGTTGAAAAATTGTTTCACATTAGTTGGCTCAGGCATATGGTTAGCACTGAAGCTCATTCCACTTGGACTTGTATATATCATAAGCATGTTTGTATTTCTTATTGGGCGGAGCTGTGAAGAGGTGATGTCATTTGTGGAATCCGCACTGAAAGGAATTACGTCAATTTTTTATGGAGTAATGCAATTCTTTTATGATATTCCCTTGGAGGCACAAGCTGGATTACTACTTGGACTGTGTATAGTATATGCTAGTATGAAATATCATACTCTCATTATATATTGCTTTATTTATCTCCAAAATCGGCTAAAATATGCGTTACATTGGCTGTGGTCAGGTTTGGAAAGATTGTTACTTGCAATGTTTACTAACCAGAATCGTGGAATTCAATATGAAGAACCCCATGAAAGTGATGAATCAGTCGACGATGACAGCGTTAACAGCCAAGTACAAGATGATTCTTCGTCTTCAAACAATTCAATGCTAAGTTTGCGATCTCGTGTTGTATCGAGAATGGATCAAAGGAGGTCAAATACGAAAAGAGGTTTGCTCAACCAGCTTGAGCAGGAACAAGAAAACAAGTTGTGCGTGGTGTGTCAGGATAGGAACAAGTGTGTCATTATATTACCTTGTAGACATCTCTGTCTCTGTACCGAGTGCTGCACCGTCATACAACAAGACCATGGACTGTGCCCAATATGCAGACAATATGTGAGAAGAACAATGAAAATATATGTTTGAGGAATAAATTTCGTGTTCTTATAGGATCTGTTATCTGCATTTATTTTTCAAATGTTCTATTACAAATTATTTATTTTAAACAAATTTTCATTTTAATGTGTTAATAATTTAGATATTATGTGGGCCTATCTGAACACTTTCTATTCCTGCAGTTGTAAAGTCTTAACAAAAATGTGTGGGACTTTTTATGTAAGAAATTTACAAGACTTTTGAAATGTTTAATACACAGCATATTGTTCTTCCTCGTATTAATCAATGTTCTGCTGTAACATTGTTATAAACATAGGCTATATACTATCTTCGTGTCAAACATTGTTATAAACATAGGCTATATACTACCTACCTGTCAAAGGGAATCTGTGATATATTTTATATGTAATGCATGTGTGTAATTTTTGAGAAGTAAATTGTATATTAATGGTGCTATCAATCTATTCAATACTAATTAATAATCCGTTATATAATTGAGTGGTCCAGTTAAAAATTATTAAACTGGCCTTACATTATCATTTAAACAGTGAGCTAGCTCGTTGCATTTAAACTACTTATGTTATTTTATGACAACTGTAACGTAACAAAGCATGCAGTTTTGGAGTCCTAAGTTGGCTGGACGACTTCAGGAGACGTTTACTTCTTCTTAGAATAATATGCACTGATGCTCTGGTATTAAATGAGCAAAAGCATTCTTTATTCTGCCACTTACCTTTTTGCAAACTGCCACATTTTGTGTACTGATAGTCAAATAGTTGTATGTACTGTGCCTATACAACTGAGCTCACTTTACTGTAACAGTTGCCAACTTACAGTTCACTAAGTGTAATAATTTATAACTTATTCCATAAATATTTTGAAGTTAAAAACCTTTATTATTTAACTGTATATTAAGTTGCTTCTTGATCTGTTTGTAAGTTTTGTTACAAAACTTTTAACATTCTATCCTCCTTAAAAAATAGCATGCAGTCATTTTCATTAATGTGTCTCAGTTTTAAACATTCGCATACTAGTCATTCCCAAACATGAAGTTCGAAATTTTGATTCACAATAGAAAGACAGGTTTCTCAGAATGAGTAGAAAAATGAAAATTTTCTTAATACTTTTGAGACTAAAAGCCAGAATATCAGATGCTTTCGATAGCACAGCTATAGATGATGAGAGTGCCATTTTAGGGACATGCACAACTTTTGTAGAAATAGAACAATGCAGTAGCTTGTTTCTTGCAACTATGAGATGATGTAGGTTTCTATATCTACTTAGATTTTTCAGTTTCTTTTCTCTGATCTTTCATGCTGTTGGATGTATATCACTTGTACAGTGAAAGTGAATGAAAGAAATACGTTTGTCGTGTTTTTCTAACAAAGCTTTCGTATAGCATCTTTCTTTTTGTTTGCATTTTATTATATGCAGATGTATATGAAACAGAGATGTATGATCGCAAGATTGAACGTCATAACTCAGGCTCAACAGACTGCAATGGTCTTCAAATAACGTACCTGCAGATATGTGAACACACTATAAATACATAATTGAATTAAGAGGTTGGAGACTGAAGTGGTCAATATGGACAGATTACCATTATTATTTTTTTTTTAATTATTCAATCAATAATGAGCAAATTTTTAAAAAATCTTTGTATATATTTCGCATATGCCACATTAATTTCATTCTGATAGCTATATTGTTAAGTTCTTTGGAATTAGGATTTTTTAAAACATTGGTTTTTAATGTACTTTTCTTCAAAAACTATATCATACACAGAAGTATGATTTTTTTTTTCACACACATTAGAAGCCATCCTGAGAAGCCGAGAATCTCATATCTTCATTACCATCATACAGAAAATTATTTTGTAATGTTCAACATTTTGACTAGAAAAAAAAAGTTTTCAGAAAATTTAACATGTGGTATGAATGAGTCTTAAGATGTATCATGGTTGTTTGTTACATGGTGTAATACAGTATTGATAAGCATCTGTACAAAATTTGAATCAAATTGGAGTTGTAGTAGTTTCTGAGGAAAGGATCACTGAAGATTGTAAAATTCCGTTTCGAGAAAAACAGCAATAAAGATAAATATTATTGGTGCTATGTAGTCTAACATGCCATTTAAAGGGCGTAGATGATAACTTTAATAAATTATATATATTCTGCTTGAAAAAAAGCAGCATATTTAATGAAAGTTAAAAATTTAATTTTGGTCATTTCAGTCTTCAACATTCCCATATGGGGTTTTCTTACAATAATTACCAATAATAAATGAAACATGACATTTTTGGGATTTTGCACCATGTTCTAAATTTAGAAACGTCCAATGTTTCAGAGCCCTAGCAGAATAGCCTATAATAGCAACTGCCTTAAGGAACAAAGGTTATTCAGTATATGAAGAAGTACACGGCATATCCAGTGAGGGCAGTAATCAAAGAATTGACATAATTGCATTTAAACCTCCCTCTCTTGAAGGTTACATCATAGACCCTACTGTGAGATTCGAATCGCACGAACACCAGCCAGAAGAAGTACACGAGGAAAAAAGGAATATATATGAACCTTCCATCAGTTTTTATAAGGACAAATACCATCTGGAATCCATCGTCATTACAGGACTAATGATAGGAGCCCGTGGGACCATATCCCGGTTCCTAGTCGACTTCTGTAAATCTTTTGGCCTGCATAAAAATATTTTAAGAGATCTAACAATTGCAGCACTCAAAGGCTCAATAGCTATTTTCAGGCATCATACATATGGACCATGACTAATTCGCATCTCCTTGACGTTACTTCGTTTAATATCATGTGCTTCAATATAATTCAAATTGTTATTTTTCACTATAACAACAATTCATCACTAAGCCTCAAGGCATTTACTCTATTGTATCATGGTACTCTTTGTCGATGGCAACCTGTAGTGGTTACAGAAAGAAATTAAATTAATTAATAACAGATGGCTTTCCCTTTTCTCTGAATCTCTGATGATGAAGCAGACATGTAGCTCTGAAACGTTGGATGGCTCTATATTTATGAGATGATGCAAAAACCGAAAAATCTCGTATCACGAAAGTTTTAAATGGCAGAAGAAACGAGATTACATATTATAACATGTCGTTGTATTATCTTAAGTATTTGTGTCCACAGACGATCACCTATGTTCTTCCTCCCAAAGATGGGACATGACAGTGTTGCTATCTGAAAAACAACTGAATATCACATAGCACAGAATGCCTGTTGCTATGGTAACAGTTGCCACTGTTAGTGATGCTATATTCCCACATGGTTAATATTCAATTGCTCTCTTGGTGCCATTTGTTGTGCACACAGTGCCAGCTATTAATACATTTCATGTTTCAATCTTTGTTGATTTTGTATTTTGTCATTTATACCCTCGTGTCAATTGTCAATGTTCTAACGTCAGCTAGTAGCTCGCATCAGCTGATCATCTGGTCGTCCATATTAGCAACATAACATTTACGTTCCAAACTTGGCTGTTTGCTTAAGGCTGGTTCACAATAAACCGGAAACGAGAATCGAAAACGAAAACGGTAAAAGTTGTTAAAATGTATACATTTAAATGTGAGCATTCACAATTAACGAAAAGCTTGCCGGAGCCCAGGATCGGGAACGGAGAGTTGGCCAAGTTTCAACTTTGGCGTTCACGTTTCCGATCACAGCCAACTAGATTCATTTTATTGTCATCTAAAAGCTATTTTGTCGTCATATATTTTGTAGCAAGAAGACCGTGATATAACCTATGCATTATTTTGTTCTGTGCTGTGCATCATGGAGCAAGTTTTATTTGATGAGATTCTAATATTGAGTGTTGAGAAAAATCCTCACATTTATGATAAGCGGCGCGCCTGGTATAAAGATGAGAAAATGAAGGAGAATACGTGGCTTTCAATAGCTGCATCTTTGAACACCAATCGTGAGTGAATCATATTTTATTACTGTATTGGTTGTATTACACACTACATATTCGTGCTTCAATTCAATAACTACTGTTGTCTTCATTTTTGTTCTATTACAAATGTTTCTTCTCTAATTATTTTACGTTATGGTAGACTTAAAATAAGTTGTGATAATAAAGCTGCATGGGCATATTTATAGTACCATACCTAATGAAATGTTTCAGTTGAAATTTCAAAGTTGGTTAACTTGTGTTTATGTTGGCTGCCTTTTACTCATGAGAGAACGCCATTGGTCAATTATACGCAAATAACACCAGACTGCGTAATATCGACTTTACATATCGTTATTGACATGCATATCGATATGCATAGTCGTCTACGTTCTCGGTTTATTGTGAATCAAAAATTTTCATATTCACGTCCTCTGCTTCTCGTTTTCATTCTGGTTCTCATTCCCGGTTTATTGTGAACCAGCCTTTAACTGTTCTTTCCCATCTTTGAGAAAAAGTATAGTTAAACTAAATACTTTTGGAATTGAAGGGGTGAGAATCATATAGTCATAAGCCACACAGACAAAATTTTACAGGAGAACGTGTTAAAGGTTTAGAGTTCAATGCTATTAAGTGTGGTATCATAATTTCTTTGGTGTATACTTAAGTCATTTGTTGAGTAACTTTATAATATTTTAATAGTAACTTCTTTATATGTGTAAGAAATGAACTCGCAAAATAAAAAAATAAAAGTGTGGCTTTGGACTGTCTCGTTCTCTCACCTTCAGTTATATAAAATCAAAATATTAAAATGAGTTTGATCTGCAGAAGAGTCAATAAAATGACAATTTGTGTGGTATGTTTATTTTCATTGTTTATGAATTACATTATTCTAAATATGTATGTGTATGTATACACACATACAGGGTTAGACAAATCCCAGATGCCAGGTCACCAAAAAATTGTGAGACACTTGAGTTTTTTTTTTTTAATCAAGTTAAATTTTTTTTAAGACTTTGATTTCTTTAAGTTGCTACAACTAATACATAATGTTAATAAAAGCAGAGTAAGTTTCGAGTGTGTAATTTGTTTTATTAACTATTATATTATTATTTTAGTATATGTACTTTTATTTGAATGTTTTTTCATCGCATGTGTGGGTAAAATGTGGTGGCACCTGAAAAGAAAAGGGGACTGGCACCTGAATATTTTGGAGTTTTGTCTGTCCGTTTCAGGGGACATTCCCTAAATGCTTTCCAAACCAAAATCATGGGGAATGCCCACATAGGCCTTAATGGAATTTATGAAGAAAACTGCCATTAGAGGAAGTTTCATTGAGGTACTCTTTCTTCAGACATTCAATTCTTTATTGCTTCTTTGGCACATACTTCCATTACCATCATTTTACTGAAGATAATGCCTCTATAAGGTTAAATAGTTAATAAAAACTTCAAATTACAAATTTTCCATTTTGTTAACACACTCAAGATGATGTTATTAAAACTATGTCAATGTATTAGGCGTGATCAAATGAAATCTGTTTGTTTAGGTTCACATTTAAACTAATATTAACTGGTTTGAAGTGGATTGTGGTAAATACATTCTGAAATACTCTCAATACTCTCGTTTCCACGAGAACATCCTGGGCAGTCTATGTGAAAAATTTGTGAATTCGCATCCAAAGTTAGTGTTTACAGTAAAGTCCTCTTTAAATATATCGAATAATGGTAATTCAATTTCTCATTCCCAAAGTCTCTCACCCAGAGGAAATTCAGATGCAGTACTATTTGCGTCATGTCAACATGTAACACATTATCACTAAACAATTGATATTCTTAAAATAATAATATTATTTTATGCTCGACCATACCGAAATGTAGTAATTATACACCTGGTAGCAGTCCTTTAATGGACCTTATTAAAGTACACCTATTCATTAAAGTTCAGTTTTTCGATTATCCTTGGATATGCAATCGAAAGACAACTAGGGAAATTTCACGGAGGCTGGAAATCCAATACTGTCGCAGAAGGTTATGTTCTGTTACTATAATAATTAGCGTTAATTGTAAATAATATTCAAATAAATTCAATTTGCCATCTAGTTTTTCAATTCTAAATCAATTTCCAGGTTATATCAAGACTAATGTTCTCTAGGTTATATTAAAGTCAATGATATTCGTGCCATGGAAAAAATCAATACTTTCGCGTCTGTGCACATATCACAATTCAGGTCAGTTCCGTTCGTCACTGACATAACCATAACATGAAAACTTATGAATAATTTCAAGTTAGAAATATGGTCGAGCATAAAAAGTAGTATGAAACTTGCCTATAATGGTAATTAAGATGCTCGTATGAAAATTATGAAACTCGCTTGCGCTCGTTTGATAAACAAACATACTCGCGTCTTAATTACTACCATTATAGGCTCGTTGCATAATGTACTATTATTTGATCAGCCTTCATAATTCAAGCACGACCTACAAATACACGTGAAACGAACTACCATTAAAAATTGTGTCAGAGGATCCAAGGAATCACAATGATCACATGAATACATCTTTATTTTATTGCTTTGTATTATTTTTTGTTCATTAGGGATATGGTGTTTTTACTGTTTAATATATTTTACTGTATTTTATTTGTGGTTATTAATGATTGAGGTTTTCTTTTGTATCATCGCTCATTTATTCACTTACTAATAGATTATGCAACACTCGACAGATGGCAGCATGCAAACATGCACTTTGATGTTGCAGCATCTATCAGAGACATCTTGAACTTCGTGTTATGCTAACATTGTTAGATTTTCTCATCAATATTGTACCTCAAACAAAGATAATTCACGCCAAGATAAAGTAAAAAAAAAAGTGGGAAATGGTTAGATGAAATTAATAAAGGTAAGTTAACTTTATTACGTTCTCATATCTGCTCAGTGGAATGAATTCGATAATTTGTAACTAGAATTAATATCAGAATAATTATAAGCTTATTTATAAATGTTTTGTTTATAACTGTGATAAATTTGTAGAAAATTATACAACTGGAGAAATACTTTGTGTAACAAATATGGGATGAAAATAAATGTGTTTACATGAGTCAGTGTATATTCTTTTGCTTCATTTCTTTTCTTAAAAATATCACAGAAAAATAAAAATTAGTTTATAATTTTACAGTTTAATTAGTCCTTATAAAAGTTTCTTAAATATAGAGCATGGCAAGAGAAAGAATGTATATTAATTAGCACTTTTTTCATTACACTTACTTACAAATGCCTTTTAAGGAACCCACAGGTTTTAGCCAAGTCCATACTGAATATAGACCTTGATAATTGATATTACAATATATATTATCAATCATCTGACATTCATTATCAATATATGAAATTTATCGAATTGAGCAGACAATAATTGATAGAGATAATCGATCAACATATTTTGAGTATCTAAGGGATATGATGGTAGAGACTGGATTAATCTTGCTCAGGATAGAGACCAATGGTGGGCTTATGTGAGGGTGGCAGTGAACCTCCAGGTTCTTTAAAAGCTGTACGTAAGAAGTAACTTTAATTTTTGTGTGTGTGTGTGTGTGTGTGTGTGTCTATATATATATATATATGGCATTTTTCTCGTAATTTCACAATTTGATAGGAAATTAGCATTTTTCGCATTTTCAATTCTAGAAATCATGCTAAATCACCTTACAGATGAAGAAAAATACTTTCTACCCCACAATTTTAAAATGTGCAGATTTCGCAAATGCGAAATTTTCTTTCTCGTTTGGTATATCTAAATTTTGTTGTAGTTTTGTAATTTCTTGAAAGAGTCCATTTTTATATAAAATAGTGGTGTGTGTGTGTCGTGTATAATAAATTACACATTTCTTGATTTTAATTTGATATATTTTTATTAACGTACTATTTCACATTACTGATTTCCAAATATATGCAGAAAAAACATTATAAAACATTTAATATATTATTCCGGACATGTTTAGCAACTATAATCTAAACTTAAAATTGAAATAGAGTACTCATCAATTTATGTTTAGTTGCAGGAAAAACATCCATATTCAGGTTTGGTCTGAAAAAATTAAAATTTTATGAAAAACTTCCGACCTCTTAGGTAGAATGAATTAAAAGTACCATAAAAATGTACAATGACTAACACAAAACACGAATTTAAGATCACAGTTGCAAGGCTGAGTAATTTCATGAAAAACTTTTAACCTCTTATGTAGAATGAATTAAAAGTACCATAAAAATGTACAATGATTCATACACAACACAACATTTACGATCACAGTTGCAAGGCTGAGCAATCAGTACTCTTAATGCAGGTCACCAAAGAGCAATTTTAGTTACAAGGCAAAATCGACTCTGATTCCACATCAAATACTTGCCTGTTCAGGAAGATTTGAAGTGTTTCTCGAGTTCCTTTCGGAAAATAGTCCTGTCTGATGGCATGTTCTAATGCAAACATACATCCATCCAAATTCCATGCTAATTTCAACTTCTTATCTTCACTCTGAAAACAGTTTTACAAACTATTACTAATATGTCAAAAGTCACCTGCAAGTTCTGCAAAACCAACTTGTGATACACATGTGCAAAACAGAAAATAAATGACATTCCACCATTTTGATAGTTTTATTATATTTACATTTCCAAGAGAGAGAATCCAGAAAGGGATAGCTCTAAGCAGGGATACCATTTGGTTACAGCCACATTATTAATTTCTTTGTACAGTATTTAAAAGAACAACATTTCCACAGGCATCCCTAAAACTGAATAATTTACTTATTCCACACTTCACAGAAAAGTTGTTATTGTTTTCTAATGCCAGGCATTTGACAATAAAGTCATTTGACCTCTTGCACTCCAATATTTTTCAAAGATATTATCATGGTCAGCCACTGAAGCACAGATTTTGAGGTGTTCCGAATCCATTTCTTGGTTTGAGTTGCACAATGGGCAGTTAGGGGACTGATATATTCCAATTCTATGCAGGTGTTTGGCCAAACAGTCATGGCCTGTTGCCAATCTAAATGCAGCTACAGACGATTTTCGTGGTAAATCGGGAATTAACTGTGGATTTTGATGCAGAGAGTTCCATTTTTTCCCTTGAGATTGTGTTATCAAATTTTGTTTGTTGAAGTCTAAGTAGACTTCACAGAAAAGTTAAATCTACTTTTTGTTCTATTTCTGTCACTCAATTTGGTATAAGTTAATTTTGGGAAGTTATTCATATAAATATCTTTAAGAATTAAAAAATGTATATGCGGCATGCCAGGTGTAGTTTTTTAAATAAAGTACGACATTGTTCAGTCAGAAAAATAACCTGCAAAATGTGGGGGGGATGAAGAGCTTTAGGTCAAAAGCAACGATTTAGGTAATTCTAGTTCGAAAAAATAATTGTTAAGCATTTCTAGATCCATATTTCCACCGACTCTATGTGTGAAATGCATAAGTTTTGAAGTATTCAAATGTAATAACAAGGAATAAAAAGGTCAAAATGAAGAAAAAGGTCAAAATTTTGAAGACTTATATCATTGTCTATTGTTCCATCTACGAAATTTCATTGGTTGTCTTCTCGCTGGCAGCAGGGCGAAAAAAACATGAAAAACTATTTAATACTTAGTAAACATTTTTTTATTTTTACTGGCAGTAGCATAATTTTAAGTTAAGAATGATGGATTTGAATACATTTTGAAATATTAATATTTCCTACCTTTATCATTTTCCGATCATTACTGGACAAGATGGACCAATAAACATTCTATATGTCTTAACATTGACAGTCGTTCAAGACAAGAAAGTGACATCCATCATTCTTGCAGCGGACTCTTCATTTTCATTTTTTTTTTTATTTTTATTAGCCCACTTGAACAATTTCCTACCTTTATCAGTCCGAGATGGACCAATAAACTGTTGTTAACAATCAGCTGCTCCTGCTTTTCTGCCCACTTGAACAGACTGATTCCTGCTTCACTTGCTCTTTGGAACTTGCACTTAATGACGACACCTTCATTAAAATTGGCATCATCTTCTCCAAAAATGTGTCTTCATTGTTCCCCTATAAATACATGTATCATTGTTAATGCCTTCTATAAGCAGGATTTTTATTTTACTATTGTAAGTAGATGTGGAGTGAAACAGGGTTGTATTCTCTCTCAGATCATATTTCTGATTATTATGAATGATATTATGGAAAGATCTGTTGGCAATGTTAGAAGAGGTATAAGATGGGGATTAAACGAAACCTTGGAAGATCTGGATTTCGCTTATGATATCTGTTTGCTCTCCCATAATTTTGGTGATATGCAGAATAAAGTTAATACTTTATTAGAAGTAATAAAAGGGGCTCATATGAAAATAAACGTAAAGAAAACTAAAGAAATGAGATTAAATAGTAAAAAGACAGATAAAGTTATAATAAATAATAATATTGATACTGTTCAAGAATTTAAATATTTGGGTAGTATAATTGACAAGGATGGTGGAGCCTTTGAGGATGTACAGAACCGAATAAAAAATGCAAATAGTGCATTTGTCCAGTTGTACCCAATATGGAAATCTTATATTATATCTAGATCTACAAAAATTAAAATCTTTAACAGTAATGTGAAATCAGTCTTATTATATGGCTGTGAGACATGGAAAACAAGTAAAATTATACAAAATAAACTGCAAACATTTGTTAATAAATGTTTACGAAGAATTTTAAAAATTAGATGGCCAGATATAATCACAAACTCAGAACTATGGAAGATAACAAATCAGAAAGAAATCACAATAGAAATCAAAAGACGAAAGTGGAATTGGATAGGGCACACAATCAGGAAAGAAGATGGAGCAGTAGAAAGAATGGTTTTGGATTGGAACCCCCTGGGTAGTAGAACAAGAGGAAGGCCAAAAAATACATGGAAGAGAACAGTTTGCTAGGGAGGGGAAAATATGGAGTGAAGTGAAGAAGTTGGCTACAAATAGGGTCCGATGGAGGCACTTTGTGAATGCCCTATGCTCCTCATGAGGAGATAAAGGAGTTTGATTGATTTGATTGATTGTAAGTAAAGTGGAACTTCAATAAAATGAGTTAGTAAAGTTAATATATATATAAGGAACAGCAGAAACTGCGGTTCATAAAATGAAATTAATTGCAACCTTAATGTTCATAAAGGTACTAGGTACCAATTCCACAGAAGAGCAAAACATATCAATGCAATGGGGTCTCAGTTTTTAAAGAAACAGCAAACTGTGTATCTTTTACATTTAACTTTTCAAAGACCATGCTACCTCAGAAGGATGTACTATTAGATGTTCTACAAGGTAAGGTGTTTCAGAATAACTATTCCTAATTTTCAGCTGTGATAAGAGGACATGTAATTAAACATTTTTTCTTAATAAAGTAGTATCTGCAAATACTTCTGTATCAAGATAATACAGTAAAAGTTAAAGGTCTTGAGGAATCTTAAATAAAAAAAAAACCCGCATGCAGTACTAATGATAAATAGAAGTTTGTAGTTCTTGATTTATAATCAGTTTTATTTAGTATTTAGCAGGTTGTATAATGTTTTCACACCTTCCTGCATCCATTTTCCTATTCTCCTCTTGTTTCTGTAATCTCAGTCCCCCATTCTCAATCCTTTTTTATTTTTTCATCAGTCCGTTTATCCCTTGTTTCCATGTAAGTCTAGGCCCATCTCGTTTCCTTCTGGTGGTAAATATCAGGTCATAATTTCTTTTGGTATCTTATCCCCTTCCATTCTCTACCAATAGATACCTAGTCACATTCATTTTTTGTTTAATGTTGTATTCTTAATTTTGCCCTTTCTAGAAAACCTCACTGAATATCACCAAAAATCCATTTCTCTTGAATTTAATTGTGTTACAATTCTTGTTTTTCGTTGTCATGTGTCTGTTGCATATGAAGGGTACAGAGAAAGAACAAACAGTCACAATTTTCTTAAGGGTGATGTCATCATCTAATTCAGTATATTACTGCAAAATTTATTGTTGTTCCTAATGAAAATGTAGGAAAGGATGATTGTATCCGTAGTGATAATTCTCCTTTATCACTTTTGGTAAGAAAAACACATAAATTTTGCAGTAATCTACTGACTTAGATGATGTCGTCACCCTTATGAGAATTGTGACTCTGTTCGTTCTTTCTCTGTACCCTTCATATGTAATTGTACTTTTGACTGCTGCATGATAGAATGAATCTCTGTTTTAGAAATTTCGGCACAGTTCCACAAAACAGTTTAATTTTGATATTGCTGCTATAATTAATATACAAAAACCACAATTTTCCTGTATATATTCTTAGGTATATAACTTTCAACAACAAAAGAAAATGAAAAGAGGGAAAGATCATAGAATTAGAAAATATTATTCCAGTTTACTCTGTAAATGTTACAACACAGAAGTTACTATGGCATTTGAACAGTGTTAGCATAATGAAAACACACTACAAAACTTTAGCTCCATAAACCAAACTCAAGGCAGCCTACTTATCATCTCTTACAGTAGATGCTTCTCACTGAAGATTACATGAAAAGAAAACAATCAATCACGTACCCTAATTTCTTTCAACATCAGTTCAACCCGATTGCTTCCTAAAGCAGTGAAATTTTCTTGTGTTGGACTCTGCAGGAACTCTGTCACAGTTACCTTAGAACAAAAATAGTATATTTATTAGAATCTTTCAAATACTCAGTACAACATATAATTAATTAATCACAAAATGTCTAGCTATACAGAGTGGATGGTAACCTATGCACCAAAATGAAACTGGTAATAGATCATGAGGAGAGATTTGAAAAATCCAAGTAAGTTTTCTCTGGAACATTCACCATTTTAGAGAAAATTGTTTCTATGAAGCATTTGGCAACATTACAGCTGGTGTAATAATTCTAAGCAAGAGCGGCCTCTACTCCTTACCTTCCCCTCCCCCTCTGCTGTACTCAATCGGTAATATGTGATGTGTGCTGTTGCAAGATTTATTTCAACGATTTTCGCTATTATGCAGTTGAAATGGTTTAATTTGCAAAAAAAAAAAAAAAAAACCAAGACATTAACTGTTCAGATTATTTTTACCTATCTGCTGGTATAACAATCAGCCATTTCTCTCGGGCTGTTACCACAAACATTGAGCAAAACACTGAGCAAAGACCATTTTTTTTTCCCCTGCTTAACGGTGCTTCATCAAAGGGAAAGTGTAATAAAAGTTTTGTTAACATTAGAATCACCTCTTAAATTTTGGTGCAGCAGTTACCATTCACCCTATATATGTAGGGTAATAATAAATCAAGTAAATCATGAAGTTAATAACTCGGGATTTGAAGGAAACTAAGGTGTGTACACTATTTGAGCCATATTTATTAGTACAAAAAAATGCAATACTTTTAGATTATTTGGAAAATGTAACGAAAGATAAAATGTACACAACCTACTAACAACTATAAAAATATTAAGCATAAATTTGTGTTATAACATACCGAACTTGTAACTACGTCTGACTGTAGTTTAGTTTCTTCACTGTCACTCAGTTTTACACTCTGGATTTGCTGTATTGTTTTCTCGAAGTCCACAATATTTCCATCGCCCTTTTCAAGACTCTTTCCTTCTGTCTCACTTTCTTCACTCCCATCAACTTCATCATCTCCATCCTCTTCCTCCTCATCTTCATCCTCCTCATCATCCTCTTCCTCCTCATCTTCTCCCTCTTCTTCATCTTCATCCTCATCCTCACTGAAAGTTAATGATATATTTTATTAAAGCGAAAGTATTCTCAATCAAGAACTGTGATAGCAACCACCAAAATAGTGTTAAATAGCATAAATAACCACATGAATTTTCTTTTTGATCTCGTTAAAGCTGCATTTGGATCTTCTTTTGCACCAAAAATCTATTACTCTCACTAAGTCTGAATCATGTACCTTGGATTTGTAGATGCCAGATATCCTGGTGGAAAACAATTTTTTACTAATTACTAGACCATTGTTAAAGCTTCATCTCGTCTATACTGAATTCCAGATATGAAAAAAACTGAGGTAAACAAAATGGTGGAGTTTTACCACCTTACATATCATCATATCAAATCATACATGTTTTCCTATTGGGTAGCATTGATGTACGCACTAGAAATTAGTTCGCAACTACTTATCGAGATATTGACTGTTTATAATAATTTAGACAGAAGTGAAATATGATAAAATCATGAACTGAGATTTGTGATACATTTAAGGTACGGTCACACATCGCTACTTTTGCTGCACAACTTTTGTACTGCAGCTGCAAAAGTTGCGTGTTGTGTTCACACGTAAGCCAAAAGTAGCGTGCTGCACGCTACTTTTCGTGCTGCGCAACCCGAGTGTAGCAAAAGTTGCAACTGGAGGTTGCGAGTCTGTTCACACACAAGGCGCTACTTTTGCAGCTGCAGTCATGCTGCAGGTTTCCATCTCCGTGTTGACTTCTCAAAATACATTTTGTGGTTATGTTTGCATTATTAATAAATTCATGCGAAAGCTTACTTATCTATTATTTGCTTTTCTGTCCTAACTAGTATTCAGAAATTGGTATTATTTTTACTATAAAGCTTTTAAAAACGCCTATATACTTAAATGATAAACAACAGCATATTCATGTAATCAATGTTGGCAATCCTCCTGTTTGAAACTACGCTACAGAAAATTAAAAAAGTGAATTTTATCGTCAGCAAATATTCTCAGACTGTGTTGTGCATTTAATAACTATTACAAATAATTTATTTTCATCACATTTAACATTAAAATACATCCAAACAATAAAAGTATCATTGGCACATTTGGGTGACAACACTGGTCGCAACCACAGCCAAAGTTTCAACAAAACTGATATCAAAAATGCTGCGGCTGCAACCCTGAGAACCGTGTTCGCACGTCGCTACTTTTAAGCTGCACGCAGCATGGAAAAGTAGCGAGCAGCAGGTTCGGCAGCCGCTATTTTTCGGGTTGCACTGTTGTTCACACGTCGCAGTACGAGAGTTGTGCAGTTTTTATACTGCATCGCTGCAAAAGTAGCGACGTGTGACCGTATCTTTAGAATACAAGCATGAGTTATCACAAATACATTCTCACAAAATTAATATTAACGGGCTTCCTTTAGAATGTACTGTTGCATTTCATACAACTAGAATCTGCATCCCAACCTAACCTATACTATTTCGCATGTAATGCCAAGACCTGTTTCGCTCTTTCGTAATCCTACAAAGTTATTTCTCCTTACGTACCTAAGCATATAAACATTATTATACTGAACAGTGAACAGAAACACTTGCTACTGTAGAGACCAGAGTCTGTGCTGTAGCATGGTGTACTGCACAGGCATTAAGACGATTCCATAACACAATTTTCATACAATTATCAAATGTTTACCTCCACATCGTTCTTGTGTGGAAAAATCGGACTAATCATCAACAAGGTATTATAAAAATGAATTACTTTATAGAATTCAATGTCTTTCTTCATAGTAACAAAAACTAATTTCCTAATTCCCATATTAACAGACTGTACTGTGGAGAGTTCACGCACTGCAATTTTAGTCGCGACGCTGTTATTCCCGGCGTGACTCCTCCTCTTTGTTTATGTCTTAGGAAGTGAAGGCTCTATAAAGTCTAGGTAGGTAGTATCGTTCGCCATTTTTGTTCTTTCGTTGCCGAGCTACCATACGAGGAATCTATTTGCCACACCGTTGAACATTATCATGTTGTAGCTCCTATGATAATAAATCAAACGCACTGTAATTCAGCAAATAATTGGGCGGCAAATAACGTCTTCGTGTGCTTTCTGCGAACACCAACGAAAGAGCCAAAATGGCGGGCGATTATATTAAGTATTTATCGAGCCTTAAGAAATGAATAATGTCTTCATCAGCGAATCACAAGACGCACACATTTAAATCGTAGCCAACCTGCAACACGATTCGCTGCCGGAAATTAGAGCGACGGGACTATAGATGACAGTATCACAGCGACATATTACATTTTGCAACAAATGTTCTCTACCTCAATATTTTTCTTATCTGGATTTCAGTATAAAAAAGATCCAAGTGATTTTTCAAAATGCTGTATATTATTTAGCAAATAGATGTCCCTACTTTCTTTTACAAATTGTAAACTCGTTTATAAATGTTACTTTCTCAGATGTTTTGTTATTTCTAATTAGTAATGTGAAGATGAATCATATATTTGAAGACAGTGGCATACGCAGAATTTTGTCAAGGGGGGCCGTTATTAAAATTATTTACAATTTACATTATCGGTATTTTGAATTTTGCGTATTATTACTATTACTGAAATTTGATCAGAACAAATGTAACATTTTAAAATTCTTTTGAAAACAAAACGTCAAATTTCTGCACATCTAAAGGACAAAATTAAAATTCTTTCAATCATTGATTATCATAATACACTGCTCTCTTAAAATGACTGAGCATATTGCGAAATGGTTTTCCCACAACATACTATGAAATGTATGATATAAAATAATTTTTATTTCGGAATGGAAGCAAAAATGAGCAAACCTGTATGTATTAAACTTTTTTGTTTGAAATATCTCAAAGAATAACCTCCTGAAATTAATGACATTACTTACGATTCACCCTGTAAAAACCATATGTTTATATGAAACTATGTTCTCTATATTTCCCTGATGACAAAAGTCTCGTACAAACTTCTTACCTAAGACTGCCGAGGGCGCCAAGGCGGCCACTGTCCTGCAGTTCAGACTGCAGTTCCTGTCGACCAGTCTCACCAAACTGATTTCCTCCCAGGTCCAACAGCACTAGCTTTTCTTTGTTTCTCATGGCTCTACTTAATTCTAAACCCCCTCTTGCTCCAATTTCGTTGAATCCTAGATGCAATTTCTGTTTAAATTACAGACACATTAATAAAATTATTTTTATGCCAATTACAGCATATACAATGTTAGGTATACATTCTTATCTTTAATACTTCTTCAGAATTCTGCCCACATTACATTAAATCAGTAAGTACAGGCAGTTAAAACTAATTTTACTCATTATTTCTATTACATTTTTAAGAGAACTTTTTAGCTTTAAGACGGTATCTTGTATAACACTGTAATCTTACTTTTTCTCTAGAAATACATTTTCAAACTTAAGATCATTTTTCTCAGTAAGTAGTTTAATTATTATTTTTAAATTTCCTACAATGAAAAATCACTGTATGAGTAATAAAGTGGTAGATTATAATGAGTAATTAATGTCAACAAATATGAAAAAAAAAAATATATATATATATATATTATATATCTTTTAATCTACTTCACATGTCGTACATATTTAAATTTTCAATATATTCATTTTGTTTATTCATAGTCTACTAAAACTCTAAACTATACTTCAGTATAATTCTAACTAAATCTTCCCTAGAGCTCAATATACAGAGTGTCTACACCGAAATGCCCTATTTTTATTTTGTTCTCAATATCCAAAGAAATAAAGATAAAGTAATTTTGTTCACAAACATAAGTCGTATGAGGATTAAGTCTGTAACAAAAAATCACAAACTTCCATGTGAGCCCCTTTGGTGGCACGTTGGCTGTCTAATCTGTATTCAATTTCTGTCCAGGTCCACTCCAACATGCTCAGAGAGACAATCCGGACACAAAGGTCTCGAAGGTCCCACACTTTAGTGATGTACACCCTGTCCTTCACATAGCACAAAAAAAAAAAAAAAAAATGAAATCCAGCAGCCTGATGTCAGGAGAACGTGGAGTCCAATTCAGGGGTCCATCTTGTCCTATCCAATGCCCTGGGAATGTGCTCCACACAGCTACCAGTGGGGTGGAGCACCATCTTGTTGAAACTACAGCACATCCAGGTAGGTTGTTCTTGTGACAGTCTTGTCTGATCATGTTCCTCCTTGTCGGATTGTGAAAGTCATTGGTACCATCCATAGATATCCTTCATGTCAACACAGGGAAGTGTGTGTTTGTTACAAACTTAATACCTCATACGACATATTTGTGAATAAAATTTCTTTATCTTTATTTCTTTGGTATTGAGAGCAAAATAAAAATAGGGCATTTCAGTGTAGCCACCCTGTATTTCTCATGTTTAAAGTTATAGAAACATGTAGCTTACATAAAACTCAATTTACAGAAGCTTCCAAACCAATGTTTTCAGCAAGCCAGGCTCTCTTTAAGTAAAAGAATTCTCTCCCTACATTAGGAAAATCTTAAATTTTTACCTGTAAATCGTTGTGTTCATCAGCTAGTGCAGCAGCTAATAACAATGCTCCTTTTGTCTTCAGCAAACAATCCCCCAAATTTATTTCTTGTAATTTTTGTAATTTGGGGAAAGCATTGGCCAAAGCTACAGCACCTTTTGCAGTAATAGTATTGTCATTCAAGTTTAAGACCCGGAGATTTGGATTTTGTACAAAAGCTTCACTAAGAGCAGTAATTCCAACGTGATAAATACCATTCTGTGGCATACACACTTCTTCCAAAGTTCCAAGTGTCTGCAAAAAAACATTTTTTGGATCAATCCATTTAATGAATGTTTTACATGAAAAACAATATTGATAAGAAATGAGTAGAGACTAGAATTTTTCGTTGAGTTCGGATTTTCAAATAGGAAAATTGGAGTTTTTAAACTGAATTTTTGGGCATTTTCAAAATACGTAGCTTCAACAGCACAATAAATATCCTAGCTTTCAAAATACTTTTGAGAAAAAGACCTTTTTTTTTTTTATATGTTGGTTATTCAATGACTTTTAATCTTACTTAATTTGTTTTTGTGTGAATTTTACTTATCTATCTTAATGAATATAATTTTTATGTTTTTTTTTTTTGCAGTAATGAATTTTATTAATTATTGGTAATTCGATTTGGTAATTTTGATTTACTACTGGTTGACAAATGATGGCATTTATCAGACAAAACATTATTATATGATAAGAAGTGTTCACAGTTTGCATTTGTACATGGCATATGGGAACAAAGGATGCATTCAGCAGGCTAATAGTGCTTATGATATGATTCTCTTTATGTTTTTTTAAAGCAGTAAAGCGCTGCAGCAAGATTTTATTACATTAATGCAGCATTCGATTTGCAGCAAATTGATTTATTACTGTTTGACATCCAATGAATGTGTGTTTTGGTCTTTTGCAACGTTTTTATTGACAAAACTAGTAATAATAATTCCATGTCATTATCATGGAAGTCGAAATTATTTAACATGTTTGTTCTTTTAGGGTTAAATGTATTACGGCAGAAATAGAAGCCAATATTAATTGTCCACCATTTTGCAGTCATATGACCTACTAATGTTTTTTTTCGACCCTCATTTTGCTGCAGCAAAGGCATGAAGCACTTTACTGAAGCACTTTAAAAAAAAAACGCACAGTTTACATATGCACAAACCACAGACGGATATGACGTCACGAATGTGTTCATGCCAAATATTTGAACGAAAACGAATTCAATACTATCGAATGTGCAGACCATTGATATGGACCTTATTTATGTTACGATTATTGATTGTACTACAAAAAAAAATAAAAATATAAAATTTGCAGACATTGTTCACTAATTACAAAATCGCGTATTGTTCGGAAAAATAGGGGAAATTCGTGGTTTGATACGGATTTCGCGATGTTTCGCTAGTTCAAATCTGGCATTAAAAAATTGAAGGAAGTATTTTTACTGTAATTAGTTGTTGAGAAATATTTTTCTAAGAAAATCGCGAAATATTCCAGTATCTAGAAATGAGCAATAAAATGACTGAATTACATCATAAAAATGTTGTTCATAAAAGAATATGCAAGTCACTGTAGGGAAGAGAAATAAAAAAAGCAGGAACAAACAGAGGACGAGGAATACGAGAAAGTGTTCAAGGAAAGAAAAAAAAAGCGATTGAAATAAAGAAAAAGATAGAAATGAAGAAGAAAATGAAAAAAGAAAAACAAGTAAAAAAGAAAGGAATGAAGAATGAGACAAGAGTAAACTGAAAAAGAAAGCAGAAAAAGAAATTAAGTAAAATGTGGCAGAATTAAATTTATAAGAATTCAATTATTAAATACTAAAATGATATCTCCAATGTTGTATTAGGTGCAGATCTGTCACTGCCCAGATTCTACATTATCGCAATCCCACCAAGTCCTTCCCAGTATAGTAGTCGTGTGAGTGAAGTGCAGAACATGAGCCAATGACAAATCCCAGATAGGATAGCTCTCAATATGATCTCTCTGTGAACCAATAATCTGCATATATTATTACCCGAAACACTTCTGCAAGTGCTTTTGCTCCTTCATTTTCAAGTCTATTTCTTCCAGCTATGAAAACCTTCAATGCAAGAGTTTTTCCACTTTCTCTGCTGTTATTGTAGCAATCCAACAAGGCTCGTGACAACATCTGTAGAAAAAAAAACATTCAATACAGCTTTAATCACTTTGTTATTTCTTTACCACTGGTAATCACTAAAGCAATAATCATCCTGAATAAAATAAATATAAATAACAATTATCAACTCTTTAAGCAATACAAACAAAAATTAATTCTTTAAAGATGATGTTACAAATTGTCAGTGCTATCTACTGACACCTGAAAAAAACCCATATCTTAAGCTTAATAAAATTTGTATTCTCTACTTTTAAGAAACATAAAACGCATAATTACAGAAAAATGTAATTTGGAAGCTCAGAAGTTTTGTCAATACATAGCTAAAAATAATTTAACGAGATCAGAAGACTTTCCTTCAACAAACAAACACAATTTCGACAACTGCCTTTTTTTAAAATTGGTTATTTTACTATGCTTTATCAACTGCTAAGGTTATCTAGCGTCTGAATAAGATGAAAGTGATAATGCCAGAGAAATGAGTAACTGCCATCTTACTTTATTCCAATACCAAAATCACAAAGAAACAAATACAACTTCCAATACTGGTACAATAAAACACAATTTTCTCGTCTTTGAATAGTAAATATGGAATATCCAAAATTATAGCAAGTCATACTGACAAATCATCTCTGATGATCTAAGAAGAAAATGCCCATCGAAATATTAAGGAATTTCAATCTGTTACAATAATTTCATCCAATTTGTAGACAATTTGTATGTAGTATTCAATTCAGTTTTACCACCATTAAAATAATATACACGGTGTCGCCCAAAGCATATAAGTTACAATGTCTGTTCCCTGAACACTTTTAGGTTGAAACATCACTAATAAATGGAAAGAAAAAACTATTACTTAATGCAATACAAAAAAGAAAAACTTACTCCTATGTTTCGAAGAAATTAATAATAATATAAGCACAATTATTTCAACTTTTCACTGCAAATAATCGAAATTTATACAGAGTGAACCGTAAGTAATGTAATTAATTTCAGGGGGTTATTCTTTGAGATATTTCAAACAAAAAAAAAGTTCAATACAATTTTGCTAGTTTTTGCTTCTTTTTCGAAATAAAAATTGTTTTATATATGAAACATTTCATAGTGTGTTTTGAAAAGCCATTGATTTAATTCCCATTATATTCAGTCAATTTAAGAGGGCAGTGTATTATGATAATAAATGATTGAAAGAATTTTGGTTTTGTCCTTTCAAGGTGCTTCTAATTTATAACAGTATATTCTCAGATGAACATATTTTTAAGGAGTACATTTTTAATATGCAGCTGGCTATGAACTGGAAGGTCCGGAGTTCCATTCCATGCCCCCCAAGTGCCTTCATGGCATGTTAAGGAGATACCTTTACCTTTTACCTTTTTAATATATTTTGTTCAATTTATTCAAAGTGCTTCATTTTCAAGAACACTATTTAATTGTATTGCTTTAGTGTGTTGGAAGACAAAATGAATATGTGTGGTGGAAAATATATACCATAGCTTAATTTTTAAAATTAGTGTTGAGTGTCCCATACTTTTTCTGATTTTTCTGGGAACACTATTTAACAAGACAACATAATTTACCATGACTACAAAGGGGTAAACATGTACTAATAAGAACGGTACAGAACTAAGTGCTTAGCATGACGACCTAGTTTCTTTATTCTAGAAATTAATACTTTGGAAATTATCCTTCAACTGACACCTTATATCAGATCTCAAACTGAGATAAAATTGTTTTATATGAAGTTTCTTCATTCGTTTAATTTTTGGAATTACCATCAGTTAATTCATATGAAGTGCAAAGTTTTGCAAATTTACCTTTCCTCCACTTATTCCAAGACCATTGTTATTCAGTTTAAGTATTTGAAGTAGATGGCAAGAAGGGCTGCGTAACAGCATGGCAAGTCCTTCTACACCAATGGGACCGAAGGCATTATCACTAAGATCCAGCTCCAGGAGTTGAGTACCAGCCAAGACCAAGCCACTGCTGAGAAAATGCTGTAAAATATGTAGACATACGTAAATGAACAGTGCAATCTAAATCACACACACACACATACACTTTATAAAGTACAGTGCAATCGAGAAGTCCCTCTGCAGTGCCTGTGTAGCCGAGAATCCAGTAGGCACAAGCATATAATGGACTGCAGAGCTGTAAGTCTGTAAAACCGGAATGAATGTTGGAGTGCCAACATTCTCCTGGGTTACTACTGGGTCATTCCATGCCAACTGAGCCTCTGAGTGATTTTTTCATTTATTAATAAAGTGTATGGTGCTTTGATATATCAACTGTTAAAAGTATGAATTACACTGCCCTTAAAGAAAATTTGTCTTGTATGGAATATTTTTGCAGTTTTTAATATGTTTGTTGGTAGGTTCTTTGAATAGTAAATATGTTATTACCATACGCTTAATTTTTAAGATCCTGCTGTTGTCATAAAACACCATGTTGTTGATCTTGCACTTTGGAGGGAAATGTACTTCATTTCCAAGTTCAAGCATATATTACAATTCAGGTAAGATCAAATTCAGTAATTAATTATAGCACAATAAAATTCCTGTAGCATGTAACACAGTTACACAAAATATGCAATAAGTTTTAATTATGATCTTATGAAATATTTGTTCACAATATCCTGTAGTGAAAGTGAGATTATAAGGTTGCTTGTTGAGACCATAACATTTTAAAATTAATATTTAATTTATTTTATCCAGAAACGTTTAACGGGTGTTACAACTCTTTAAGTAACGGGTGTTACAGTATTCATGTAATACCAGCATTTTACAAAATGTTAACACTTGAGTGCTGTAACCTATTACAATAAAAAATAGCTTTTAACTCTCTTAAGTAGTTTAAGTAATTAGAGTCCATTCTGTATAAAATATTTGATTTTGCTGCAGCGATCTAATGCATTTGAATGTGCTTATTTCAGAAATGGCTTATAAACAATTGAAAAACAGGTTGCATTTGGGTTCTAATGATACAGTGAAATCCTATGCCATAATAAGTAGTGATTTATCACTGAACAAGTATCCAGTCTGGACTTTCTTTAGCACCATAAGATGATGATTCCACAAATTTTGGGGATTCTGAAGATGGGATACTGACAAGTGAAACACAAGTGATTCCCATGTCAGTGTACAATTGATATATCTGAAATTAAGTCTGGCATGTTTGTTTTGGTAGGGTTTTTAAGTGAAAACAAGAAACCCGGATCATCAAAGGTGAATAAAAGTTCCAATACATTGGAATATACCAGAACCAAGCTGACAATGAAGAGGACGTTAAAATTATGTTCCTGAAAGTTTCTGGGCACAGCAAAAAATCTTCAAAGCTGATGAAAATGATATTTATTTTGTAAAATTTAGTCAACTGGTCACCTGATGTTAAGTGTTAAGAAAACAGACTGTATTATGAATTCAGTGACAGTGTAAATGAAAAAAAAAAATGTTTAAAATTAATTACACATGCACTGAAATATCTGTAAAACAACCATAATTTGAATGTTCTCAATAATTAATCTATTTATTCCAATCTAGGCTATTTAATAAATAGATTGTGCTCTGAGAATTTTAAAAAGATAATTTAATTATTTACATAAAATAGAATTGCTATTACACAGGAATTTCGTTATATTAAATTTTAATAGTACTGTTTTAATGAAAACACGAAGAGTGTCATTAATCATTTCAGTAAATAGAAATATTTGCACAGTGTAACAAATGTTACAAGTCATGTAACACCCGTTACAGAAGCTTTTCTTGAAAAAAAAATTAAATATTTTAAGCAGAAAGGAAAACTGAGAACATATTTGATTTTGTCAATGTTTAATATATATCCTTATAAAAGGATGTTAATTTGTATGCATTAAACTCACAGAATTTTACACTTTCAATAACTATGTAAAAGTTCATGTCTAAATCCTGTAACATATGATACACCATCTTTTTACTTGTTATTCAAAGTTAAAATAAACTTAGGATTATATTATATCAAAATGTTCAGAAAATGTAGGGGAAATAGTTTTAATAAATACATTTTGATTCTATGGAGCTGCATTGAAAGTGTTCTCTTTTTAGCTTTGTGGATGTAACACCCGTTACAATGGAATGACCCTACTACTAATGGAGCTGCGGAGGGACTACTCGATCGCACTGTACTTTCCTTGATTTGTACAGAAGTGTATTCATATAATTACCGTATTTATTCACGTAATAAACGATTTTTGGATTAAAAATCCAGGGTGTGCATTATATGTGAGAAAAAAGGTTCAGGGGAAAAAATCATATAGTCAGTATATTTTTTCATTAATAAACTTCTTCGTATGTAATTGTGAAAACATTGTAACTAATTAAACAGTTCATTGCATAAATATGCGCCAAAAATGACTTTCATAGCCCATCCGCAAGTCTATCATGCTAGAAATAAGTGTGTTAATATACTTACTTAGTTATGGCTTTTAAGGAACCCAGAGATTCATCCCAAAAAGACAAAGTATATGATTATGTCTCGTGACCAGAATATTGTACGAAATGGAAATATAAAAGTTGAAAATTTATCCTTTGAAGAGGTGCAAAAATGCAACACCTGGGAGCAACAGTAACAAATATAAATGATACTCGGGAGGAAATTAAACACAGAATAAATATGGTTGTTATTATTCGGTTGAGAAGATTTTATCATCCAGTCTGCTGTCAAAAAATCTGAAAATTAGAATTTATAAAACAGTTATATTACTGGTTGTTCTTTATGGTTGTAAAACTTGGACTCTCACTTTGAGAGAGGAATATAGGTTAAGGGTGTTTAGAACTTTATGCTCTAATAAGGTTAAAAAAGCAACACCAACTATAACAAAAATAACCAACAAAATAAAAATAATAAATAAACCAAAAATCTCCCTAAACATAAATACTATTTATAGAATAAATCTATATTCTAAGATTCTAAATCCATTGCACTTATCTGCCAAAACAGTAATAATTAATAATAATCATAAACAAAAAATTAGGAAAATATTTGGGGCTAAGAGGGATGAAGTTACAGGAGAATGGAGAAAGTCACACAACACAGAACTGTAAGCATTGTATTCTTCACCTGACATAATTAGGAACATTAAATCCAGACATTTGAGATGGGCAGGGCATATAGCACGTATGGGCAAATCCAGAAATGCATACAGTATGTTAGTGGGGAGGCCGAAGAGAAAAAGACCTTTGGGGAGACCGAGACGTAGATGGGAATATAATATTAAAATGGATTTGAGGGAGGTGGGATATGATGGTAGAGACTGGATTAATATTGCTCAGGATAGGGACCAATGGCAGGCTTATGTGAGGGCAGCAATGAACCTATGGGTTCCTTAAAAGTCAATAAGTAAGTAAGAGATTCATTGCCACCCTCAAATAAGCCCACCATTGGTCCCTATCCTGAGCAAGATTAATCCAGTTTCTACAATCATATCCCACCTCCCTCAAATCCATTTTAATCATATCCTCCCATCTACATCTCAGCCTCTTCAAAGATCTTTTTCCCTCTGGCCTCCCAAATAAAACTATATGCATTTCTGGATTTGCCATACATGCTATATGCCCTGCCGATCTTAAATGTCTGGATTTAATGTTCCTAATTATGTCAGGTGAATGATACCATGTGTGCAGTTCTGTGTTGTGTAATTTCTTATTGTCCTGTAACTTCATCCCTTTTAGCCCCAAATATTTTCCTAAGCACCTTATTCTCAAACACCCTTAACTTCTGTTCCTCTCTCAAAGTGAGAGTGCATTATATGGCAGTACAAATTTTTAATAGCCTGCCTATGGATATAAAAAATCAAACTCAAAACATAAGATTATTTAGGGCCAAATTAAAGAAGTAGTGTTAATTTATTCCAGCATGGGTAGTGAAAGCAACGAGTATTACAGAACCAAATGCCCACATTGAGAGTGTTTTCACATATAAATAATAAAGGCACAGATTTAAGAAATAGGAATGTTTTGGGGCTGCTTGTAACATAAAAACGAACTTCTACGAGCTATTAGAAAAACCAATCACAAAACGAATTTTAATTTTTTCTTGCACAATAACTTATATTCGACAGAAAGAGGTTTAAGATTAGCATTTAGGCTAAAAGTGTTTTTAACAATTATTCAGTCATTACACAAATTTTTTAAATGTAATTTGTATTACAACTTACCAATGCTTTCGGAATTTCTGTTTTCATTCGGCCAGTGAACAAATCCTTCCATAGTGCCCTCTTCAATTCACTGTGTGCCTCAAGTGCTTTTCCAATAGCTTTGGCTGCATCAACACCAAGGGTGTTGCCTTCTAAATTCAGGTAGTGCAAGTTCTGACAGGCATTAACTGCCTTAATAACATCCCTTGCTGTAAAAAAATTATAAAAGTGTAAAATAGCTATGTACCTACAAAGTAAATACCTACACTTAAATACAATTACTATTAATACAAGATACTTAGCTGTCTAAGTTTGTACCTACTGCAAAAGTTAAAGCAGATTTAAGCCACTTTTCTCACACATAAGTTAATCTCACTTAGTACATTTTATGATTCAGTAAGTTTAAAATTCAACGCAAATATACGAATAATAAAATAACTTTGTGCCATATTAACTTAACCCTTAAGAACTGTAAGGGGTGTACAGACACTATTTAGAACACCACACGTCAGAAATTGTTTCGTTTAAAATGCTGTAAACTTCACTATCAAGAATATCTTAAGCTTTGTCTGAAGAGAGAAATGGCCATTTTATCCCATCAGATTTTAATAAAATGGGCACTGTTGTCGGCTTGTGAGAAATGCTTCGTAAGTTCAGGAGGGTGTAACGGCGATAAAGGCAAATATGGTAATATAATGGGACAACTCTGATTACCTGGTTCAATCGTTGTGGCATCAATTCATGTAAAATGAGTGAAAAGCAATAAAGTAAATCGTATTTACTGATCCCTTTAATTCAAAAAGGTTGTTTAAAGTCGGCTAAATTATGCTATTTCGATAATAATGCTATTTTGAACAGAAATGACCAACGGTAAATGAGTCTCAAGGTGCTAGGTCACTATAGCACCTAAAAATTGTTGGCAAAATTTCAGTATTCGGTTACCTCACTGTCAACAGTGTAGACCTATCTTATGACACTAAAAGGAGCAGATTTGTCTGTGTTTGTCGACTGCACATCATCACGCTTACGAAAAAAACACTTTTCAGTAGGCCTACTAATAATTTATTTTGTGTGTACAAGGTTGGAATTTCGAGGGAAGAGGGAAAGGAAGATTTGCCTTTTGTTCGCGGTACATAGCATATGACTCAACTAGAAGCCAAGTACGTAAATACATTTGTACCTTAACGATACTGATACGGGTTATACGGGTACCTGTGCCCTACATGTTTGATTAATGCATATATATTACTATGCTTTCCTTACGAAAATTACTTACGGTTAAATATAAACAAACCTCATAACGATACAACATAACCTAACAGATGATACATTTGTATATAATTACCATCGTCTTCTGTATTAAGTTTCAATGACTTTCCTTCAAAACTGACACCACTGCTGCCCACGGATGTAATAGAGAGCTGCTTCGTAACTTCATCCATGGCAGGATCTGACATTATTTAACAGAAAACAAGAAACACCACGTTCAAAACACTTTGGCGGTTTTGTAAATACAGGTCCCCCTCTCTCTCACTCTTTCTTTTACAACAGACTTTTTTCGATCAACGACTAATTAGCCTTCGAAACTTTACATGCGGCCACAAGAAAAAAACCAAATGTCACTCCTTCCACGATGACCATCCCTTCTATGCATCAAGTCGGCCGTGTATGCAACAGCACATGGAAAAGAAAAATCCCTCTGATCATAAATAAAAATACCGCAAAACCGCGTAAAAAATTATATTCACTTGACAGAGTTGCCACATTAATAATTTTTCCACTATTTATAGTCTAGCGGTGCAATTTCTGCATTAATAATTTTATTATTATAATCATTTCGGCTGGTACGGCAGGTTTGGTTGATCAACTGCAGGATGGCGGGAGAAAACAAGTTAGTTAATGGTAAGTCCAACAAATTTTCGTTTCATACTATAAATATTCTTCTGTAGTGCAAATGTTTGAATTTTCTATTCTACTTTCTTCTGACCTGCCCAAAGTCGAACCCTATATAGATCATTTATATAATATGATATAGGAACTAAGGGGGTGAAAACAGGGAAAATCCCCCCAATCAACGGGGTATTTCAGATGCATCTAAAGTTATAAACTATATTCTTTAGTTTAATTTTGGTAGTTTACTAGTACCCGGTACTCGTTACATAGATCGTTTTTGTGTTTACACAGTGGCTCCTTAAAAGAATTTTAATCGTTTGTTACTAGATGCGATTCTAGTCAGTTTGTAATGTAATTTTGGTCCAGGGAAAATATACATCTTCTATGATTATATAACAATGGCTGACTTAACAGCTTATGTAACGAGTACCGGGTACTAGGAAACTTCCTTAATTTTAAGCCGCATATAACAGGTGAAGTTCAAAAACCTGAATACAAAAAAATGAAATCACTGTTTTCTTTTGGTTTTGTTGCATAAGACCTCTCTTCTTACAGAAAAAAAAAACTATATTTACTGTGGCGAAGCTCTTTAAGAGGCTTTTGAGGCTTAGCATACCCAAAAAATTTGAGTTGTAATACCTAGTAGGCTACAGTAGAAAGTTCGTAATAATGATGTATCATAACATTTTGACGCTACTTAAAATCTTGACTGGTTAATTGGTGGAAGAGGAAACCATATTCGTTCCGAAAATGAAGAGCCGGATTCACGAGTATTTTCAGAAAGAATATGACGATGCGAGGTGCGGTGAACCTATGACATCCGTCACCAAGTGTATGAAAGAACTATTAAAGCGACTGGAATTTGTGAAAAGTAGAATTCTTAAGAAAGAAATAGGCGAACTGAGAAGTCCAACGAAAAACGGCTGCGTCAAATCTCCTACATATGACCTTCAACGCGAATCAGAAGGGTGCAGCTTTGCCCAATAAAGGAGTATCGCTATCATGGGGGACATCGACGGTTGGGCATTTATTTAATTGTGAAATGCAACAGTTTGTCAGGTATAAAGAGAATGAATTTCTATGTATTCTCGAAAAAAAAAAAAAAACAATTTTAGATCAAACCGTTCCCTCTGTACAGCTATCAAAAGAAAAAGTGACCGCTCTCTAGAAGCTGAATTCCCTTCAGGTATCTTCGGTACAATTCGGAGACAGACAATGTTACATGTTGTTGGACCACGTGGGCTGATATCTGCAGTTATAATTGAAGGGTTATGCGTATCGCTATAGTAGAGTAGTGGTAGTGTTCCCGGTTGGTATTCATGAGATCGTGCGTTCGAATTCAACCTAGTGCTTGTTATGTTTTTTTTTGTTTGTTTTGTTTTTAAGAAAGAGTGGAGATATAATTGCTCCTGTTCTTTTATGACTGTTTTAGTAATTAAAATCCTCATTTTTCTATATACACTTTTAACACATGTATCACTGATTAAATTTCCAACTTCTTTACTATGGGATTTACCTAGGCTGACTAGTCTTGTTCTTCATTGTCCAAAGTCTAGGACTAGACTTTGACTAGCTTATGAAGTTATGATTCTTCCTCCGTATTTGTGTGTTGCACAATAAACAGGTGATTTCTTATGAAATGTCGGCCGGTTTATGGAACCGATGCTCACTCAGCATCTTGATGAATTTGGGAAGGTACAATCTCAAGCCGGCTGGGAGAATCATCGTAGTTGGATAATCATTCACCTCTTCTATGAGTGTGGGACCAGTAGTCGGTTGAGAGGCCTTGGCCCTCTATGGACTGTAGCGCAACGGATTTGTTTTGTCTTTTCATTAGTGGAATAAACTGAGATTCTGAGTACATAGAGCTACGTACGGTACATTACACGTAATATATTTTAATGAAGTGCGTAACTTGAAGGTGTTAAAGAAAATGTAATAGAATTGTATAACATTGAGCAAGTACTATATATGATTTATAGGCCTACATAAGTTGCGAGAGATTCTCCCCACGACTTTAAAAATAAAAGTTGGTGTACACCCTAGACCATATATGTAACATTATTATGATCTAGGTGTACACATAGAACATTCGGTTAGTGTTTTATGAGAAAAGTGACTTCTGATATCCAGAAACATGGATATTAAGAAGTGAAGAGAAACAACTGAAAGCATATTGAAACATGTGGGTCTATACTTTTTTTTTTTTTTTTTTTTTTTTTTTGAAAGATGGAACATGGAAAAACAACTGAATGTCACATAGCGTGGTAGGCCTGTTGCTATGGTAACAGCGGTTGAGTTGGCAAACTCACAGTTCGCACGTGGCGAGTGCTTAATAGCTTTCTTGGCAACATTTATTGTGCACACAATGTTAGCATTGGTACGTTTCGTCTTTGATTCTCTGTCGATTTTTGTATTGTTATCTTACCTTCGCGTCAATTGTCAATGAATGTTTTAACGTCAGCCATCTTAACGACAATTGCTAGCTTCCATCAGCTGGCAGCATGGTAGTCCATATTGGCAACATGGCACTGTAGTTCCAAGCTCGGCCGCTTAACTGTCATGTCCCATCTTTCAAAAAAACAAAGTATATATGGAGAATATTAATAGAAAAAGGAGCATTTTCTGCGGGTCTCTGGAAAAAGAACTAAGGAAGAGACTAGTGAAGTGCTTTGTGTGGAGTGTATCATTCCATGGTGCAGAAACATTGACATTACGACGAAGTGAAGAGAAATGACTAGAAGCATTTGAAATGTGGATGAGGAGAAGAATTGAAAATGTGAAATGGATAGACAGAATAAGAAATGAAGCTGCGCTAGAAAGAATGATGCTGAAACTGATCAGGAAGAGAAAAAGGAACTGGCTCGATCACTGAATGAGAAGAAACTGCTTACTGAAAGATGCACGGGAAGAAATAATGGTGAAAGGGGAAAAAAGTTCGGGGCAGAAGAAGGTATCGGATGATAAAAGACTTTAAGCTAGCCTATATGGATCATATGCGAAGACTAAAAGAAAGGCAGAAAATAGGAAAAATTGGAGAACGCTGGGTTTGCAGTGAAAGACCTGCTCTTGAGCAGAAAACTATGAATGAATATGGAGAAGAATGGAGCGTGTGAAATAGACAGAAAAAAATAGAAAAATGAAGCTGTGCTAGAAAAAGTGAGTGAAGAAAGAATTCTGAAATTGATCAGAAAGAGAAAATAAATTGATTAGGCCACTGGCTAAGAAGGAATTGCCTACTGAAGAATGCACTAAAAAAATGGTGAACGGAAAAAAGTTCGGGGCAGAAGAAGGATTAGATGATAGAAGACATTAAGATATATGGAGCGTATGCGGAGACTAAAAGGAAGGCGGAAAATAATGAAAATTGGAGTATGCTGGATTTACAGCGAAGGACCTGCCCCTGGGCAGAAAACTATGCATGAATATTGAGACAGATCTTCAGTGAGTTTACATAAAAAAAACTTCCTACTACTTCATGCAGGACAACGCAAAGCCCCACACTTCAAATTTCTCGATAAACTTGATTATGAAGAATATGATGACTGGATGGTTAATCGAGAATGGTTGCTGCTTAAAATTTCATATTCATAACGTTTCGATTTGTGCAGAGTGAAGGAAAACTATCTGGACGAAAGTTTTGGAGTTTGATAGGATCAAAACAATCACAGCTTGTTATATAATCATAAGTCGGAAATCTTCCATATGAAATTAAATACTCTCAATTTGGACCTTTGAACATCGATTTCTGTAAATGAGGACAGAAGAAAAATATAATTTACGATAACACCTCTGGAGTTCGCAATGGACTTCGTTGCTCATATTGCACAAGCAGCATTAGTTATCAGGGAATAAATATCCGTATCTGAATCCGAAGAGCATTAATAGCCTACTAAGGTAATTCCTGTCGCGTCATTATGTCATAATCGCTTTACGTTTGTTTATGATGATTGTTTTTTTTTTTAATATACGTATCTGAATTCGAAGCGTTTTAATACTAACGTAATTCCTGTCGCGTCATCATGTCATAATCGCTTTACGTTTGTTTATGACGATTATATTTTTTTATCTCTAACGTGCCATAAATAACAATTAATAGAACATAGATACTACACATTATCAGTCCTGTTTCAGTCGTTATTACTCATAAGTTATCATAAACTACATCTTCATGCTCAGTGGCGTGGCGGCTCGTGGGTATTGAATTAAGGGGGGCTGCATACAAAAATAAACCAAGCAACTTATTTTATTTAAAGATTAGTCCCATGCGCCTTGTCTTGTAGGTCGCAAACTTTTGAATCACCTTCTTATTAAAATCCGGTATGTCGTTTAACATAATCTTTACAATGGAAAACATAGCTAATGCGTCACTTCTCTCATCATATTTCTAAGATAGGATTTTACTCTCTTCAAACACGAAAAGCAACGTTCTGGTTCGGAAATTGTCATTGGTATGGTGATAGCTATGCGTAGTAGTTTCACAACTTGTGAAAATGAGACCTGCAAGTTCTCAGATAGAAGAAACTGCAAGAGCTTGACTGCGTCACTGATATTTTTGAATTCTTGTCTCTGATGCAACACAGGGAGTTCCGTTTTTAGTTTGTCTTTATCGAACATTGGAAAAAGCTTCACACATACATTTAGGTCATTTTCAGGAAATGAGCTTTTGCAGCATTCAAATTTTTCTTGACACAGAAGAGAAGATAATATCAGATGATCTATGAACTGGAATCGGGTGTTAGCTTGTGTGATAATGAGGTTACACACTTCCTTGTCTGCCGCAACCCTTGCCTGAATCCCTTCGACCTTACGACGCTTTTTAGGGTTTTCATTTTCACAGATCTCGCTGCTCAACTGTGCACTGCTCCGTGCTTCCCTCATTTATTGTTATGTTGTTAGATGTTTCAGATTCCATTATGGTTTGAAAACACTCTAGCAATGGCTCCTTCTCATGAACAACATTTACTGTTCTTATTTTAAAACTCCATCTTATTGCCCCAGCTGATGGAATTGTCTTTGAAACACATTAATCTAATACAGACTGTTTGGAGATCGAGAGAGGAAAGCAGGGATACTGGATAAATTAGCAAAAAATATGTGAGCCTTTGTATTTTGTTTAGCGGCTCTTTCCATTATGAGATTCAACTGATGGGCTCTTAATTTCACATTTCTCCTGAGGTACTGAACTGAATAGACTGTAAATATTGTACAGAATTAAACATTGTTGCACTTGTTATACTCACAACATTAAAGAAAATGTATTTAAAACTGCGCGCTACTAACAAGCTGCTGCAAATATTGCAGCGCCTGGAAACTCTGGATTCGTGGGAAGGAGCAACAGGGGGAGGGGTAGAACTAACGCGCAAAGCATCCGAGACGAGACTGGCAGCTCCAGGGGAGGAAGTGGCTTCACCCATAGTCCTTGTCTCTGGCTTCGCTCCTAGATCTAGGCTTCGCTCTAGCAGCACCAGGGGAGGAAGTGACTTCACTAACGATTGCGTGCATGTCAATGAGAGCGAAATTAAAAAAAAAATTCGAGCCGCTAAATAGAGACTGTATAATAATGTATTTCACAACATAAAACGAGACAAGAGCCACAAATATCTGGGGGTGCTGCAGCTCCGCAGCCCCTCTTCGAAAGCCGCCCCTGTTCATGCTACTTATTAAAATTTAACACTATGGAGTGTCATGAAAAAGCGTATGGTTGGGAAAACCTTGAAAAAACTAATGAGGAAATCGGCCCAAGCGGTATTCGAACCGACAGCCGATGACAGCCTTGGATTATAAGTCCTGTTCACCAGTGGCGTACGAAGAATTTTGTCATGGGGGAAGTCATTATTAAAATGCTTACAATTTACATTATCGGTATTTTAAATGTTGTGTATTATTATTATTATTATTATTATTATTACTATTATTATTATACCCGAAAGGATACACATTTCATAATTAGAGAGTCAGTCAAACTTTTACGGAACCACGTATATGGACTCTAATTCAGTGTATGGAAAAAATTGACGCACCATTATCATTTTTCTTTTTCCTTCTTAGCTTTCATTGATTCTTTACTCGAATTTTTTTTTCTTCTATAAACTGCCATTGTTTGTTTGTGTATTTGTTTGCCTTTTTTCTTACTCTTTTAGCTCTCATCATCTGTTTGTTCTTATATTGTTTTGTATGCTTTGTCTAATGGCAGCCTCTAATTTGAGGAAGCTCTGATAAATAAATAAAAATAAGCCAGTTTAAGTATCTTTAATATATTATCTCACAGGATAATAGCATCTCCCCAGAAATAAATGCAAGACTGGTAGCAGCGAATAAAAGTTATTTTGGGCTGTTAAAACTTCTAAAATCGAGACTCCTTTCGCGAAACATCAAAATCGGCTTGTATAAAACCTTGATTCGTCCAGTATTGACTTATTGTGCAGAAACTTGGACGACGTTAAAATCTGATGAAAATTCTCTTGGATCTTTTGAAAGAAAGATCCTTAGACGAATTTATGGCCGAGTTAATGATACAGGTAACTGGAGAAGAAGATATAATTACGAACTATACGAAATGTTTTTAGACCATAATATAATTGCTATCATAAAATCCTCAAGAATAAGATGGCTGGGACATGTTACGAGGATGGATGGAAGAGAAACACCCAAAAAAACTTTTATTGGATGAAGCAGGGGGTACAGAAAACGAGGAAGACCGAGACTTAGATGGTTGGACGAAGTGACGGAAGATTTGGTAAGGATCGGAATTCGGAATTGGAAAGCACAGGAGCGAGAGACATGGAGAAGAATTGTTGAAGATGCCATGACTCACCTTGGGCTGTAGGGCAAATGATGATGATTATTATTATTATTATTATTATTATTATTATTATTATTATTATTATTATTATTATTAAAAATATGAACTGTCAAATGTACAAAATGTTAAACGAACGTTTCACAATAACGTTAGAACTCAAACTAACGAACGGGTGAATATCGCTCTTAAAATGAATTAAAAAATCGACAATGCACAATATTTAACATTTGCACTGCAAAACTGTCAAAACAACCTTTTTAATATGTTTCACAATAAGTTAAATTTCATATTGTGCCAGTTTCATCTTATTACAAGGTCGGTACTAGGCGGTAGGTCTCTCTATAATAAAGATAACATTGTTATAATTCGAACTATATTATATTAAAGGAGGGTGAGAAGAACTATGCCTTATGTCGATGTAGATTTTGTTACTCTGAAAGTGAAAAATTAGAGAAGGGAAAACGATTATGGATAAAAAATATTCAAATCTAAATATGTAATTTTTTTAAGTTAATGGGGGGGAATTCATACCCGGTAGCCCCCCCCCTTTGCGTACGCCCCTGCTGTTCACTATCTTCAGATTACGTCGTAGCTTCTTTCTTATTCTAAAACTGGTTTTAATCTGCGTTACCTGTAAGTTTGTTAATAGTCATGGTACAGTACACCCAGCGATAACTATGGCTGAAGAACCGGGTTTTTGGATGCGCCCCTGACAACCTTCCTTTTTTGTGCCCCACACCATTGAAATTATTTTGGCAGTAGATGCGCCTAATGTTAGATATTGGTGATTAGCAGACGATTCACTTTCTATTTGCATACCAACATGAGAATTAAACATAAATAATTTTAAGCTAAAAGTTAATTAAATATTGTCGGCTTATGCACAGCGATAAGAAACATTCTATAGTAATTATCAAAGAAGTCCACCGCTGTGGAGTAACGGTAAGCACGTCTGACTGTGAAACGAGCGGGCCAGGGTTCAAATCTTCATTTCCCTCCCCCCCTCAATTGAAGCAAAATTGTTGGGTAACTTTCGGCGTTGGATTTCGGACTCATTTCGCGATCATTAATTCACACATCATCGTTATACATAACATACCATAAGTCCACACCTGTGGAGTAACGGTCAGAGCGTCTGGCCGCGAAACCAGGTGGCCCGGGTTCGAATCCCGGTCGGGGCAAGTTACTTGGTTGAGGTTTTTTCCGGGGTTTTCCCTCAACCCAATACGAGCAAATGCTGGGTAACTTTCGGTGCTGGACCCCGGACTCATTTCACCGGCATTATCACCTTCATTTCATTCAGACGCTAAATAACCTAGATGTTGATACAGCGTCGTAAAATAACCCCAAAAAAACATACCATATCCCGGGTTAATTTCACGGTGCTGCGTGCTGTACTTCACAAGAGCACGGCCGTTCGACTACCCAGTCATTCACAGAATAGGAGTGGAAAGCACAATAAGCCTCAGGCTGCAGTGTAAGCCTTAGGGTTCCTCCTCCATACAAGATAAAAAATTGCTGAAGAAAATATGTGATTTACCCCCTGCCTAAAAATTCAGAGGGCTAAATAGTGCAGTCTTACCCCCTACAATACTACATTTTCAGTTAATACGTCAATATGTCAAATATTTATTTTATTTTAGTAGGTTATTTTACGACGCTTTATTAACATCTTAGGTTATTTAGCATCTGAATGAGATGAAGGTGATAATGCCGGTGAAATAAGTCCGGGGTCCAACACCGAAAGTTACCCAACATTTGCTCATATTAGGTTGAGGAAAACCCCGGAAAAACCTCAACCAGGTAACTTGCCCCGACCGGGAATCGAACCCAGGCCACCTGGTTTCACGGCTAGACGCGCTAACCGTTCACTCCACAGGTGTGGACAATATGTCAAATATTCTTACAAATAACAAGTAGAAGTAATAAAACGTAAACGGTTAGCGCGTCTGGCCGCGAAACCAGGTGGCCCGGGTTCGATTCTCAGTCGGGGCAAGTTACCTGGTTGGGTTTTTTTCCCGGGGTTTTTCCTCAACCCAATATGAGCAAATGCTGGGTAACTTCCGGTGCTTGACCCTGGACTCATTTCACCGGCATTATCATCTTCATCTCATTCAGACGCTAAATAACCTGAGATGTTGATAAAGCATCGTAAAATAACCTACTGAAATAAAAAAAAATAAAACGTAAATAAAATTTGATAATGACGTTAATATTGTGTCATTCCTTGCTACCTTCGTTTAGCTCACTACATTTATAATAGTTTTAAGTAAGCTAGTTGATAGTACAGCATAGTTAATCCCTCTATATCACAATTATGGTATGACTTGTCATGAAAATTGCACAAATAAAAATTCTTACCCCTCCCCCCCCCCAAACAAATTACGTTGTTGCGCCGCTGTTTATCACCCTACTTTTCCTTATGCGCTCTCTGTTCTTTCACCTATAAGATATTATAAATGTACCGTACTGTACATCCTTTTATTGCTACCTCGCCCTTCCGACTACAAAGAACTGTCAATATTGAAATACTGACGTCAGTATCACTCTTAAAAAAATAAAAACAAAATTGTTCGCACTAAGCCCAAATTTGTGTCGAAACTATAACAACTCCATGAAGGTCACTTTCAACATGTACAACAGAAGACTCTGTACCAAATCCTATAGTTAGAAATGAGACAGAGAGGATACTAATATTTTTATTTCATTTTTTAGGCGGTCTGATACTTTGTGCTGATAAAAGTGGCAACACTGGACCGTCGAAGTGCAACTGTATAATCAACTCGCCGACCTAACCTGTCCGGCTTACGATGCGTTACATAACCGTACAGAACGAACAAAATAACAGTGACACAGCACCTCCAAGGCTCTATGATTGGAGGAACTGGAGGTCAAAATACAAGTTGCTCGTCTTGGAGGAGAGGGTGCGTGGTCTTAGCTCACGCCTCCAGATATGAAGTGACATTGCTGATTTGCATTCCGAGCTGAAAGACGTAACCAAGGAAGGAGAGCTTCCAGGTAGGTCCATGAAAGTGCATGAAATATTATCCGTTGTATTTATTCAGATCTCTACAATTAAGAAAGTATGCTTATATTTCATGTTCGTACCGCATTCCAATTGGCTTTATTACGTACTAAAAAGAGAAAAGATTCCAAAAGTTTAGTAAAAAAATAATGTACCTAATAAAACGGGTTGCAGAATATATTTCAATTTTATTTTGGCCTGAAAAGTGAAGATTCAGATAGGGCCTAATAATGATTAGGTAGTAGTAGTAGTAGTAGTAGTAGTAGTAGTAGTAGTAGTAGTAATGTTTCAAAATACCGGTAATAAAATAATTTTGTTTAAGATAGTGTGGGCATTCCCTGTGAGACTTTTATACTATATTTAGTTTATAAAAATAAAAATTTTATTTTAATGATTAGAAGAGGATTTGTGCTTGAAATTGTGTTATTATTGGATGCATGACAAATGTAATATTCGTAAGAATTATTTCATTTGAGCCTACCACACCTCCTCTCGTCCCTCATGTAGGCCAAACACTAAGCTTTACAGCAGTCGAAAAACTTTTTTTTTTCAATCCTTTGTCCTACTCATACTCTTGATGAGTGATATGTTGCGCATCGTTAACCGAACCATAGAGTTTCTGATTTCTTCAATTGGGAGTTAGGTTCAAATCCCGTAGAAGCCCAACTTTCGTAGAAGTAGGCTTATTCCTATTTTGCACTACCATTCATAATAGAAGCAGATGGATAAAATTATACTATTATTTAATAGTGATATTAATGCCACCGGTGTAGCTCAGTCTGCAGAGGCGCTTGCCTTCTGATCCGGAGCTACATTCGGGCGCGTGTTCGATTCCCGCTTGGGCAGATTACATGTTTGGGGTTTTCTGAGATTTTCCCCAACCGTAAGGCAAATGTCAGGTAATCTATGGCGAATCCTCGGTCATATCTCGGCAAATACCATCTCGATATCACCAATTCCATCGACACTAAATAACCAAGTAGCTGATACAGTGTCTTAAATAACCAACTAAAAAATAGTGATATGACCACGGATCAGACGAACGACAGCAGAGCACGCATCCATGAAAGAATTTTGATGATTGAATGAACTTAGCTGTTCACGTCCCAATTGTCTACCTCGAAAGGATGCTAAATCAGCGATGGATGGACAAGAATGAACTTAATATTATTCTGATTAAAAGGATATGTTTACTTTACAATAAAGATTGTGCGATCTGTAATGGTCGTATGAAGTGTTACGAAGTGAACTTTGAATATTAAAAATACACTTTTGAGTACCGTATTCCACCGTCCTGGAACTCAAATATGAGGGGTTTTTTTTAATCAATATACATTGGGTGATCGTGAATGAAATAATCTATCTAGTTTCATGGTTCCTCAAAAAAATTCTAATCCTGAAACTGAGAGATTAACATCACACGTAAGCCTATCTCATGTTACTTCGGACAGGGCCCTGTTTTTTTAACGATAAACGCGAAAAATTATTTTTAGCTGTGGTTAGAGATATATGCACATTTAGTGTTGAATGTAGTTTATCTATGACAGTTTTCGCGGATTTTACTTCTTTTTGCGAAAGGCATGATTTGTGCGATAAACATGAATAATAGTTTTATTTTCTCTACTTTAAGAGCAAATACATAATACCAAATTCTTCGTAGAAATATAAACCTTTTATCCTTCCCTTATCTAGGTGTGATAGAGCATCAGATGTGCAATTTAAATAATCCAAATGTCGCTTGGTAATTCCTCCAGACGACAATAAAAATCTGCCTGCGGCTCTTCTAATCTGACAGTGAAATATTTCATACATATCGGAGTTGAGAAAACTTCTAGAGGCGGAATTTCTTACCCCAGGGATAGATTTATAGGTGGAGAAGACGATTTTAGCAGAATTTAAATTATCATTTTAATGAGAAAATATCGAATAATATTATATTGTCTGGAGGGACAGTCTTCTCGTATTGTTTCAGTTTTTATGCAATCGTGTCTCATACATTCCTTGACTGCGTGCAGAAACTTAATTCCTTACGCTTGTATGCTTTCTTCCTTTTAAGGATCCAGTTTTCATTTCTTTACAGAGAAACAAGGACTGCCATAGTCATATAAAATTTGAGTTTAGTTTCTTATGTGAAATTTTCAAAGTTTTATTTGGATATTTGTTATTATGTAATATATCACGGCCAAATATTTGAATTGCGGAACTTGTTTCAGTATTGTGTTCTCATTACAAATTTTCAGTCTTATGAGACTAGACTAGACTATTTCGCTAAAATCCGCTTTTACTTAATTTACAATTTACATTGTATTTATACGTGATATTAAATAAAAAAAAATCCACAAATAACACACAAATTCGGTTCTTCAAAAAATTAGGATAACATTTTTTGGACTTGGAGTCAGGTGACTAATTTGATAAATGTCTTAATTTTTTTATTCCAAACCGCAAACAGTATTATTACTAAAAAAGAGAAACTAAAAATCAGAAAACGTGTGATATAAGAATGTCATCTGGATTCATTTTGTTCTAGACATTCCATTTTTTTGCAATATAAATAAAACTTCATTTTTAGACTGTGCGAGGTGACTCAGTGGTAACGTTAGACTCGCGTTCAGGAGGTCCCGTGTTCAATCTGGCCGAAGTTTTTTTCCGTGGTTTTCTTCGACTGAATATAACTAATTTTCAGTTAAATAAAGATGAAGCAGGATTGGACTCCCATTGTCACGGAATAATAGCACAATACAACAGCGCATTCTCAACAGTAAACTACAGGAAGTCTCAATATGACCTACCAAAAAAAAAAAAGACTATAAATAAGTACAGATAAAAAATTGTGGGAAAACTCACACAGAAACTCTGTAGGTATTTTAATTTAACGACACTTAAGAATTAAAATAAAATGGGAATGGAGCAATAGCGTATTGAAAATTGCAGATAATACTTAAGTACTATGATATATCTTCACAGCTACTTTGTTCTCTAAAAAAACCCGCAAGATTTGATAGAAGTTGTAGCTACTCCTTTAGCATGGAGAGAAGTTTAAAATTGTCCATTAAAGACTGGTCTCTTCAGAGAATGAATTCAACGAATTATACAACATTATGTCTGTTTCACAGAATTTATGTTCTTTATTTCCAGAGAGACTACAGGATGGGGCTTTTGGGGAAACTTCTGCTTATCATCACAGTGCTTACAGCTGTTGGGATTGGATATCTGTCTTATATTTTAAACCAAGTACCTCAACTGCCTGAGTTGAAAAACACATGGTGGGGAGTTGGTCAGCCTCAAAAAGTGGACGAGTCTATAAGAAGTTTCAAAATCAACGTTTCAGACGATGTAATGTAACCTTGTTTTTATAAGAAACGCTAACCTCTAGCTGTAATCTATTGCTCAATCTGACTTTAGTCAAGGGCATCCACACGACCAGTCTTAGAAAAAAGTTTTGTCGCACAGATATTTTATAAGTCCCAGAAAGGAGGCAGTGCGCATGATCAGACATACATCGAAACAAAACTAATTTTATTACCTCAACTGTGTGTGTGTACATGCGTTTTTTTTTTTGTAAAGTTTATGAAATTTTTTACTTATTTATTTAACTCTCGAGTCTCTTGACAATTTAAAAATATTACATTCATTGTTATCAGATTACAAATTTTTCTTTTGTACGAAGATTTCTAAGTATTGATTGATTAATTGATTTCCATTCCTTTTTTACATATGTGAGTTATTCAATACATAATTTTATAAACCATGGTCATAAATGACCATCAAACCAAAATCATGTCTTAGTGAAGCAAAGTTAAATTAGTGATTCAGTATTAACCTAAAATTTCTAATTTATCAAAATTACAAAACCATGCATATTGTAATATTAATATGAGATTTACAACAACTTAAATTGTTAACCCATTAGTTTTTGGATTAACTACATTAGGATTAAAGATATTCCGTCTAGTGTATTAAGGATATGGAAATTACACATAAAGTATCTACTCAAACATTATGGCAACATAACTATAGATAATTATAAGTATTCCACTTTGCATAAGCTTATAGGTGCAGGATGCGAATTAACGGGGGGATGGGGGGATTTCCCCTCCTGTTGGAAAGTTATCCCCACTCATAAATTCATATTAACATCCCTGCCAGGGGTTACTTCTATCCCCTCACAAAATATAATTGTTTTAAGACAAATATACCTACGTTATAAAGTATAAAGTAAGCAAAGAAAATAATATTGATGTATTATCATCACCGGCAAGCTGACAAAAATCAATAACTTAGGAATTACACATCTTATCTTAAGCCTGCTCATGGATATTATTACTATTATTATTATTATTATTATTATTATTATTATTATTATTATTATTATTATTATGATCAAGATGCAAGACAAGCAGTTCAAGTGCGACAAAACGTTGAGCCGTAATAATAATAATAATAATAATAATAATAATAATAATAATAATATTATGTATTTTAGGCCTATTCTCTATCTAGGATTCTATCCCCCTCCCCATCAGAAATGTTAATTCGCACCCTGTATAGGTATAGAAATAATGTTTCAAATTTGTACTGCTGTGTTGTATATGATGAAGTAGACCTATAAGTAATTTATAACGTGTATGTTTTAGAGCTAAATGTTAATCTATATATATTTACATAATTTTAAGTGTTTTTAATTTCATGTTTTATTTCTTTCAATTACTGTATGTAATAAATATAATTTAAATTTGTCTCAATGATATTCAAAGCCTTCTCTTCTCTCAGCCTTTGATTTATTCACGTTTATTGTCAGTAGAATGTTTTCGAATCATAAAAAATGTTATTGAAACTCATTTATGTTTATGTGTCTATTGTTATAATTTTGTTGTTATTTTTAATAGATTCTACATGATCTCGGCATACGCTTGGATCTTCATTTGCAACTCACCCCACCTTTGGAAAATGTCAACTTTGAATATGGCTTCAACACCAATTACCTGACGAAAGTAGTAGAGTTTTGGAAGACGAAATACAACTGGAGAGAAAGGGAAGCTTTTCTGAACTCTCTTCCACAGTTCAAGACGAAGGTGAATGGGCTTGATTTGCATTTTATTCACGCAAAGCCGAAGAAAGTTGACAAAAACATCCGTGTTCTTCCACTTCTCCTTCTTCACGGCTGGCCAGGTTCAGTGCGTGAATTTTATGAATTAATCCACTGCTGACTACACCACGAAAGGACGTGGACTTCGTATTCGAAGTCGTGGCCCCTTCATTACCTGGATACGGTTTTTCTGAGGGTGCTTCAAAGCCAGGACTGGGTGCAGCACAAGTGGCTGTCGTGATGAAGAATCTGATGGAGAGGATTGGACATAAACAATTCTATGCACAAGGTGGAGACTGGGGTGCTGTTGTAGTGACACATATGGGAACTCTTTTCCCAAAAAGGTGAGTACTGTATTCAGTGTATTTCTTACATTATATGAAACGATTCTACATTGTTGGTTTTGTTGAATGTTTCAGTCAAAAAAAAAAAAAAAAAGTTAAAACAGCTGGCTGTTCTATGTTTCACATGTATAACTATACGAAGTGGTGCATAAGTGGGTATACAATATAGTTTTATTAAGGCCCTGTCTCAAAGCTCAAGTCCATACCATACTACACACTAGTGACTAGCAACTAGATGACTTGTAAACTACACACTAGGAAGCTTTGGAAATGTATGCTTGAAACATGGCCTTCTTCATAAACTATTTTTTCTAAAAAACCATGACATCACGGTGCAGCCTGGTGCATCACTGAATTAAGAAGCAGTGGCGGCTCGTACCTTTCTTGGATGGGTGTTCACAAAAAAAAAAATATGAGTAATGAACACACTGATATATTCTCGTATAGCTGAGTCACGAGGCCTAATATGCATGTACCAAATCTACGCAAATAAACCAAAATTAAAACCCTTAAACAAGAGTAGAGTAAAATAAATTCATAGGACTCACCTTCACTTGAAGATCTGATTTGTAGATGGTGTTTTGAAGATGCAAACTTATCAATAACTTTATTATTGAAGTCTCTAATGTTGTTAACAAGTTTTTTTTTCCACTGTCAACATAGCCAATGTACTTAATCGGTCTTCTGTCATGGTGTTACAGAGGAATTTTTTAATTCTCTTTTAATTTAATACACTTACAATTTCACACATGTCCGTCTCCAAACTTCAAGTGTTACTGTTTCAACTTTCAATACGTACCAATGCAGCTTGTATTTTCCTTACTTTGCTGAACAAAAGGCAACAGAATCAGCCCCTGTGCGTAACAGTATTTTGAAAAGAAAGAGTAAATAGAGAAAACGAGGCAAGAGGGAGAAAGGAACACGATGCCAGACCCAAGAGAGATGGAGCATCTCTCTTTCTCTGTCACTAGCACGTTAAGACCTGTGCGAGCAGAGCTATTGTAACCATTGTAACAAACCAGAAAATATTCTCGCCTCAGGCTATTCCACCCTGCTAGAGAAAAATTGTGCGAGCTGCTGTCAGCCTGTCCAATGGAGATTTAAAGACACACGACACACGAATGGGACATTCTCTCGAGACGAGAAATGTAGGAATGTCATTGCACATTGGAAAGTAATAGATATAATAATAATATTAATACAGTAATATGTATGATTATTGTTGGTTTTTAAGGTGTTCATGTGCTCCTATGAGGAACCGCCGCTGTTAAGAAGGCAGTGTCCTAATGCAGTTTCATTACGATATGGAAAAGATAAGGGCTTAATATATTACAATAATGTTTAAAACATTGTACAGAAGCACTAACAATGTCAATGTTCAAAGTTAAGGTTTTATTATACATTATATTTACATTATTTCACTTCCAAAGCATTTTCAGATTTCATAACGCCAATTGCTGATGAGGTATCCATGTTTGTTTAGTGAACAAGTCATCAATCAAGCGAACATTTTCGTTTACTAGCTACTACGGGCTTGATTGCTACGCACTATGTAGTTTTGGATCATTAACTTCTGACGTCACATCCGGCTATTTAGTCACTTCAGCTGAAAATGTAGCTTTGAGTCACGGCCTTAGTACAAATGAGGATTACAATCGATAACAGATCGATCAGGCAGTTAAATTGACGGTATGCAGGCCTTGTACTTAATAAAACTATATTGTATTACTGTATACCTACTTATGCACCTCCCTGTATTTTGGAATCAATGGCGCAACAATGGGGGAAGAGTAAAGGGATAAGATTCACCCCGCTAAAAATTTAAGCAGAGGGGTAAATAGTACCTATACTTCTTAAGTTTTGTTACATTTAACATGTAGAATCACCTTTTAAATTTTGGTGCATCTGTCCCCTTCCACTCTGTAAAATGTTCAGAACTATTGTGTTTAAGCAGGGATCATTCGATATCTGCGTCTCGTAGATCAGAGGTAGAGTGCTAGTTCAGTGATTCGAAAATTATACTGTTCATGTATGTTATACCGGTATATATGTTTTGCTTTCAGTGTTCTTGGTCTTCATTCGAATATGTGTTTCGCAAACTCATTTACTGCAACTCTAAAGCGTTTTCTTGGAAGTTTCTGGCCTTCTTTAATTGTTGACGAAGCTTATGTTGATAAGATGTACCCTCTTGGAAAACACTTCGCAGGACTATTAGAAGAATCAGGATACATGCACCTTCAGGCCTCCAAGCCAGATACTGTGGGTAAGTTCACATGTTTTTAATTTACTTCGCTTCCTTCCCCCTTCACACCCCAAAAATAGAATAAAATAAAAGTCAGATTACATGTCATTATATAGTTAGTTAGTGGGGTTTAAAAAGGGTGCTTTAGCTACTATGGCTATTTGGTCCTTATCTTTATATATGTTCCACTAATCTGTTGAAGTACAGTAGAACCTCTGTTATCCGTGGTAATGAAGAGGGTGGACTGAACGGTTGATCGAAAAAATCGGATAATCCGTACCATGAAAGATTTTGCAATTTCCTCCAAGGTCTTGTATTTAACTCGCTAGGTAGTGGATCAGAAATTCACTAATTTAAGTTTAGTTGTCGACGGTTTTTTAAGGAGCAAGAAACCCTTTGTAATGACTGTCTTAGGAAAGATAGGAATAAAGGAGGTCTCATGTTGTAGATTTACATACTTTTTTTACACTTTATTCTTGTTTATTTTATTAAATTGCTCAGTTGTAACTCCAATCTCGTATTCTGATGCGAGATGAGCCACAGTTTCTCTTTCTCAAACCATTCAACTATTTCCATTTTTATATACTTAGCACAACACGTTTTCTGTTAACACCCGTGGAAGACATTTTATATACAAGTTACATTATAGAACAGCAATTCAAAGTTTAGACAATTGTGTAACGATAAATTTGTAATTAATAACCTCTCTAGCAAAAACATTGTATACCTACTAATATGAATACAAAACAGTATTTGATATAAGTTATTTATTTCTGAAAAAAAGAAGAGCCAGAAATAGACAGTCGGATAATCCACCAATCGGTTAATAGGGTGACGGATAATCGGGGTTCTACTGTAATAATTTTTGTCGAAGACTGTGAAGACATTCCATTTGTATGTAATTCTATACAATCTCTTTCCTTCTGTTTTTTCTATAAATTTTTGAGGTGAAGGAAGCAGTTATATTACCGGTTGTTCTTTATGGTTGTGAAACTTAGACTCTCACTCTGAGAGAGGAACATAGGTTTAAGGGTGTTTGAGAATAAGGTGCTTAGGAAAATATTTGGGGCTAAGCGGGATGAAGTTACAGGAGAATGGAGAAAGTTACACAACGCAGAACTGCACGCATTGTATTCTTCACCTGACATAATTAGGAACTTAAAATCCAGACGTTTGAGATGGGCAGGGCATAGCACGTATGGGCGAATCCAGAAATGCATTAGAGTGTTAGTTGGGAGACCGGAGGGAAAAAGACCTTTTGAGAAGATGGGAGGATAATATTAAAATGGATCTGAGGGAGGTGGGGTATGATGATAGAGATATTAATTGCACAGGATAAGTTTAAAATGCTTATAGGCAATGAACCTCGGGTTCCTTAAAAGCCATTTGTAAGTAAGTATTTATTTTATTGGGTTATTTTACGACACTGTATCAACATGTAGGTTATTTAGCGTCTGAATGATATGAAGGTGATAATGCCGGTGAAATGAGTCCGGGGTCCAGCACCGAAAGTTAACCAGCATTTGCTCGTATTGGGTTGAGGGAAAACCCCGGAAAAATCTCAACCAGGTAACTTACCCCGACCGGGATTCGAACCCAGGCCACCTGGTTTCGCGGCCAGACACACTGACCGTTTCCACAGGTGTGGACCATTTGTAAGTAAGTAAGTAAGAAGGAAGCAATGAAGGGCAATATTACCAATTCACCAGTTGGTTTCTTCATTTTTGTATTATTATTATTACTACTATAGTAACAGAAATTTTATTTTCTTAAGTAAGCCACAACATTAATCATTGCTGAATGTTAGTGGCAAACTGTGACATGAAATGCTAAAGATATTTGACTTGCACGATTTAACTCTCTCTCCATGCTAAGTTATAATATGTTAGAATCCACGTACTATAAAAAATTTCCACGTGTCAAGTTACGGTACACATGCCATACATTGAAAAGACCTGATATATTCAGTTTCTCTCATTTCTTAAATATATTTTGTTAAAAAATGTATAATGTAATATATCTTCCTGTTTTCTTTTCATTTAGGAGTGGCATTAAGAAATTCTCCAGTTGGCTTGGCAGCTTACATATTGGAAAAATTCTCAACATGGACTGAAAATGAGTGGAAGTCTTTGTCAGATGGAGGTTTGACAAGAAAGTACAAATTGGCGGACTTGCTAGACAATGTGATGATCTACTGGGTAACTGGGTCCATCACAACTTCAATGCGACTGTATAGTGAGACGTTCAATAAAGCACAGTTTGCATTGCAACTGGACACGTAAGTTCCCGTAATGCATCCACATACTTTTGATTTTTTTGGTTTTATCAATTTATGAATGCACATTCTCTGAATTAGAATCTACGGGGTTCTTTGTATACGGTGCGATCAGTTTTGCTTTCCACTGGAGTGTTCTGACTATGGGCGAACTCGCACTTGTTAGCCAGTTAGCCGGTGATTATTGTGAGAGTAAAACAATATAACAAACCAAAAATATACAAACAAATTTACGCCACTCGTTAACTGGATAACCAGTTAGCCAAGTCTCAGTGATTAGGAGGACAGTAAAACAATAAAACAAATCAACCATACAACAATAAACAATAGTAATATGCGTTACAAGAGCGGTATGTTGAAGTTTTCATGTTCGAGGAAAAGTTTGAAAAAGTGAAACGTAGTTGAGCTTCTTTAATTTCCGAGAATTGAAAGAAAACATACCGCTCGTGTATCGTACATTATTGTGTGCGAAGATCGTTTATTACATACCTGAAAGAGGAATTTCTAATTAGTTGCAATGAAATCTCCATCTTGGTTTCTGTTCAATGATGGCAAATTTGCAAAACAAAAATATCTATCTTCAACATTGTTGCTTTAAAATGTTTTCTGTGTTTACTATACTCCAGCAGGCCGTGATATACGTCTGTTTTTCCCCCAGTCTATGATGAGTCTGGAATCTTGTTGATTTTTTCACGGCTTCCTTAATGTTACTTGCATCACGAATGCAGTAACTTTAGTGGAGTTGTAGAGTTTACTTAATTTTTGCAAATATTTAAAAACAATAATTAACAGTGCAATTTAGGTGAAATTGCAGTGGTAAGTTTCCAATTTATAATTATTACTATATTGAATGTCTTTAAAAATAATATGTTAAAAGCCTAAAGCAGTAAAATCAATATGTCACTTAAGCGGTAAGAAGAGGGAAATTGTTATGTGTGTTAGGTTGGGAATACTGAATGTGGAATTTTAGATTTTCCGCGGATTGGTTTTGTGCGGAAACCAAGCAAATACGCACGATCTCGCACAAACAAATTTATGCCGCTCGTTAGGTGGGTCTTGATGATTAGCGGGAGGGTAAGAAAATAAAACAAACCGACCATACAACAATACAGAAGCAAATTTAAGAGGCTCATTATGTACCAAATTATCAAATGAGCTGTTGAAACTGCCCGCCTTCATTCTCCACACACTTTTCGCGTCTATTCTAAGAGAATTTTCTAAACCATTACGAATGTCATATAATCTTTCTTCGGTGAGAATCCTACATTGCTTTTTTGGTTTCTTAGACTGAACACTTCCAGTTTCCTGAAATTTATGATAAAGGTTATGGACTGTTTTACGATCTGGAGCGTCTACACCCAGGAATCTTTCTAGAAACCGTCTTCGAACTTCACGAGCCGACTGAGTTAACATATATGAATCGTAAATAAAGACACTCTGTGCCATTGTAAACTCACGAGGCATAAAACACTTTATGTATACTGTCGAATTAAGAAACGAACAACACAACACACACTCAGGAACAGCTGTACTAGGACTGCTACTCCTTCCAGTATGCGGCAAACCAGTGGGGACTCACTTTTAGGAAAACATAACTGATCGCACTATATATGGCTGCCATAGCACGGGATCTGGCTCCTGGATAACAGGTTGAGCATCAGCCGGTAAAATACTGCCTACAATGGCAGAAGCAGAAATGGATTATGAAATCTATCTTAAGTGGAGAAAAAGGGGGGGGGATGAAATTAATAAGAAATATTGAGAAAAAAAAACAAAAACAAAAGAAATCAAGAAAACAAGAAATTTATGAAAAGTGAAAAACTCGAAAACTACTTTATGAAAAATCTGTTAAAATTTACATATATATTCGTACTATGTAGATCCAGTTCTGAAAGGTGATCAAATATATGTTGTTGTTGTTTTCTAATGCCAGGCGTTTGACAATAAAGTCATTTGACCTCTTGCACTCCAATTTTTTCAAAGGGCCAGGGAGATTTTAAATCCATTAATAAGAAAAATGGCAAAAAAAAGACCATTTTTAAACACAAAAGAAATAAAGAAATCTGAAGAAATTTTTAGGTCAGCACTAGGAACAAAGTAGAAAAGGAGGAAGGAAAAAACTGAACCCTAGGCCTCGTGAAATGCTCTAATTGCATAATCTGAAAGCTCGTTAAAAGTAAGGTTCAGTCAGAGGACTGGATAGGAAAGGGTAAAGAGGAATTAGGTATTGAATAGAGGAAAATTATACCAAATTCAGTCATTAACTCATCAAGCTGACCAGTGCTAATGGATAGATCCAGTTCAGCTGAAAGCTTACTAACAGCTGATCGGGAAAGGGATGGGACATATTTGTCCAAAAGCCTTCAATGGGAAATTAATGGCTTTTGTATCCGACAGATTTTTTAATAAAACAATAATAAATTGTTGCGTGATTTTTTAATCATGTTATAATATTAAAATATTTTATTTATAGTAAAACAAATATATGAAAATGTAATTAACGCCCTTTATTTACTCTTTCATTTACTTACAGGTTTTATTGCTCTAAACTTACAACAAAATTTATGTACAATGTATGGTACACTCCTATTATATTTATTTTTAATTTAAACAGTTTATGAGTAAAATAAAAGGGCAAGGTAGAAGCAGTTCCAAGACAAGTAGTTGTCACTAAGTAGGTCGGAGGAATGCATACGAGGGCAACAACATGTTCTATTGTGCAAATCGTCCACACCTGTGGAGTAACGGTCAGCACGTCTGGCCGTGAAACCAGGTGGTCCGGGTTCGATTCCCAGTCAGGGCAAGTTACCTGGTTGAGGTTTTTTCCGGGGTGTTCCCTCAACCCAATATGAGCAAATGCTGGGTAACTTTCGGTGCTGGACCCCGGACTCATTTCACCGGCATTATCACCTTCATCTCATTCAGACGCTAAATAACCTAAGATGTTGATAAAGCGTCGTAAAATAACCTACTAAAAAAAATAAAATTGTGCAAATCTGGCTTTCAGGTAATAGCTCCCTGTAAAGCAGGTTTGAATAATTTCAAGGAAAAATTACTTGAAAGCCAGATTTGCATAATATATTTTGTTACTGGAGGTACGTTAACAGGAAGCCACAATTTAAGTCACACAGAATTTGTGTGCACTCAGAGTTGGGTTCTAGCGTCTTGTCAGCCCATTTGAGTTGTGTGGATATAAAGGGAAAATTGTGACAGTGTCGTGTATAGTTCCTGGGGTAGCTCAGTCGGAAGAGCATTCGTGCGCTAAGCGAAGGGTCCCGTGATCGATACCGGCCCCAGAACAATTTTTCCTTGAAATTATTCAAACCTGTTCTATCGTTTACAATCAATCTTCTTAATGTATCCAGCTGTTTGCTGACAACATAAAGTCCACTACAGTCCACTGTAGTCAATTCAGTTGTCTTTTTCACGAGAAATGAGGGGTATTTTGATCGGTGTTCATTATAGATGCCTGTTACTAGTAGCCAGGGGTGGGGTGTAGTCAATATATACTGCAGGGCTGTGTCTTCTGCAACTGGTACTGATGATTTCAATTTACTTCTTCTGTGGTTTATGGATGGACAGTATAGAAGAATGTGTTCCAGATCTTCATCATGATTATTACACCACAGACAAGTAGGATTATCAGAAATGTGAAATCGGTGTAGGTACAATTGAGTGACAATGTGACCTGTTCTGGCTCTTGTTAAAAATGTTTGAACATGTCTGGGCAAGTTTTTGTACATTTCCAGGTCATTTGGTTTCTTTTGTACAGACAGTAAAATTTTTCCTTTGTCAGAAGAGAGCCAATTGTTGATCCATAGGTTTGTAAAATGAGACTTTACTGAAGTAAAAGCACTGGATAGAGATATCACTTGAAGAGGTCTTGGTTGCAAATATGTTGCGTGTTTTGCAATATTATCGAATTTCTCGTTTCCAGGTATACCACAATGACTAGGTATCCATTGATATTGATATTGTTTACAAGAGCTGGCTAAACCAACCCCCTCCCCCCCAGCACCAAGCAGGAATGACACTGCTGCCAGAAAAAGATGCGAACAAAGAGCCCAAAAGAACATTTCCTGACTTATTCTTTAAGAAACAGTGAAGGATCAATATTTATATTTGGTACTTACGTACACATTGTATAAACTTTTTTAAATACATATTATGCTTTCATGTATACAACTTATGAGTCAGTTTTAAGTCTAAAAAGGACCCCTATACAAAGGCTGCAAAAGGGTATCTGTCGGATACAGGGGGGAGAGCCATTAATCCTTCCCATTGAAGGCTTTAAAGAACCAACCTGGACAAATACCCAATGTCCCATCCCTACCTTCCCGTGGTGCAGCTGTTAGTAAGCATAATTTTACGAGCTGAACTAAAGGGAGGGGCTACTCATCCATTAGCACTGGTCAGCTTGATGAGTTAATGACTGAATTTGGTATAATTTTCCTCTATCCAATACCTAATTCCCTCTTTACCCTTTCTTATCCAGTCCTCTGACTGAACTCTTACTTTCTTCGACCCCGACGGCATTAGAGCATTCGAGGCCTAGGGGTTCATTTCCCTTTCCTTCCTCCTCTTTCTACTTTTCTGTTCCTAGTGCTGACCTGCTATGGCACTAAAATCGTCCTCCAGTGGCTTAAGGAGGAAAGCTGGTGATCAACAAGATCTCCCAGCTAGGTCCAATGGACCCGTCGACCAACAGCAGGTGTGGTCCTCCAGACATTCTGGGGGTTGTGTGTGAATGAAGTAGCCACCAAAACGTTAAAAAATGGTGTTCACTTAAATCGGCTACAACTTGCCATTTAACATATTGGAGTGCAAGAGGTCAAATGACTTTATTGTCAAACGCCTGGCATTAGAAAACAACAACAACATTTTTATCCGAAATAAGTTCAAACCCCTTCATTTCGGGTAACAGAGGTTCTGTAGTTTGATCACCTGAAGACGAAGATAGAGCCAATCTTAAAAACTTGATTTCCTGTTTCATCACCAGCAATAGGAAAAGTCCAATCTTCACCATGTTCAAACGATTCACCATTGCTTTCCACCTCATTTACACCTCAAATAGACATTATTCTTCGTTAGATTTAATGTGTCTTTATTGGGAAAAATAACACAAAATGGCGTTTTGCTTGAAATTGACTCCAGAAAGTAATTTTCTCTCTCTCTTGCAGGATCCCATGCAGAGTACCATCGGGATGCGCCATGTTTCCAAATGAGCTGATATATTCACCGAAGTGTCTTGTGGAGGAAAAATATCCCAACCTTGTAAGATTCACTGCCATGCCTCGGGGAGGCCACTTTGCTGCATTTGAAGAGCCTGCCCTTTTAGGCGACGACATCTGGGAAACATTCAAGATCATAGAGAGTAAGAAGAAGACTGCCTGAGTTACTGTCTGTTACTCTGCTAAAAGTTTTTTAAATACTGCATTATACCATAACTCGACTATCTGAGTCTATTTCTCAACTATATTAGGTTCGTTCCAACAGGCGGTTCATGGATCAGTTCATGTACGGTTCCTGTACCATCTTATCGCATGCGCTAGTTGAGCAGCTGCTGTGGGATTGAAACAACTGGACGATGTTGGAATGCTTTTGCGGATTGTTGTGTACTAAATCCAGAGATGCTATAACTGTGATCATCTTTGCTAAGAACGGGATGCTTAATTATTGTCGTTTCACAGCTAATTTTAATTGCAGAAAATAGAATTTCGATCATTTTCTATAAAAAGATGACAAAAAATATGGAAGGCAAGAATTCCGATAATTCAATGTCGTGTACTGGGGGATTATCATCTAAAAATAGTTATTTTTTTTAATTATTATTAATATGTACGTTATTTATTATACTTTTAATCATAGCTGCATGTTGAAATTGTAATTAACTATTTCAATACCCAAATAATTTCCATTCCCTTTTTTTTTGGCGAAAATTTAAATTAAATCTCTAGTTTTATTATTCGTCTGCACTGTCACTTTTCATCTTAACCTCACTGATGTGAACAGTCGATCATGTCTTTCTTCAGTATCCAGGAGACATTGGTGAGCTTATGCGCATGCACGTCTCGCGTACTCTTCCGTACATGCCTCAATCCACTGACTACTTCTGACCGTTCTGAACCCGTGTCAAAAGCTTGTTGGAACACCCGACTGCAGTACATGTTTCCGGTTCAGGACTGGTTCGGATTGTGTTGGAACGCTTTTTCTGTACTGCGCATGCTCACGATGGTTACGGACTGTTCCTGACTATTGTTGGAACGAACCTATTGATGTGTGTGTGTGTGCGTGCGTGCTTGTGTGTGTGTGCGTGCGTGCGTGCGTGTGGTGGCATATTAGTTATTGTAAGATAGGCAGTGAGAGACCAGATATATATACACACATTTTAGGTAGAACATTATAAGAAAAATTCTATAGAAGTTGGTGTATACACTAACGTTATGTGAAGAACTAGAATTAAAAACTAGAAAAGATAGTCTTATACTAGAAAAGAACGACATTTTGAAGTAGACAACAAACTAAACAAAGAAATAATGTGAGTCAATGCAAACTTTAAAAATTGATTTAGTTTCAAATTTTTTTTGGATAAGGGGGCATATGTTGTCCCTAGGGTTGCCAGGTTTTCAGAATGCCGATGAAGGACAATCTCGATGTTTAACTCAAGAAAAAATACGATTTCTAAGATTGGAAGAAATCCATGCACATCATTCAGTAGCGTGTTAAAAGCACAATATAAGGCAAACATATCATTTTCTTGCACTCCGTATATTTTTGTATTAAAATTTTGGAGGCACAGTATTGATATCTGGGATTTTTATTTAGAAAATGTTATTGCTAAGGTCGTGTTATAGAAAATTATTAAATGAAAGTATTGACCTTTTGGTAAACTTATACATTTTTCTTAAAATGGTTCCTTTTTTTTTTTGGCATTTGTTAGCAATTTTCAATCTCTTGCAACTTCAAAAATATAAAATATAAGAAACTTACGACATAGTGTCCATAAATATGGGATTCTGACATCCTGTACCAGGTCAATATCGGACAGGATTTTTTTGGTCCTAAGTATGGGACACCAGGCAACCCTAGCTGTCCCTGTACCTTCTCACCCTTCCTGTGTGTGTATACGAGTGTATATAATGCAATCCTTATGGTTTTAGTTCATAACAAATTCCTACATTCCACAGTAAATATACATTCTACCAAAGACTCACCTGTGAATAACTAATACAAATATGAAAGGGCACTGATTTTTTTACAATCTAAATATATAGAGCATCACACAAGCCATTTCTATTCAAGAATATGGAACCCAGTGACTGAAGAGAAATTAAATTAATTTCTCAAGTTATAAGAAGTTTGTAAATAATTATTTTAGGAAGATTTTTTTGTATGGTCTAAACGCAGGTTATAAATAGACTGGTTATTATTTTGTACGATGTATGTTTTTCTGTTTCACACATTGTAAAATACATGGAGCATTTAATGACAACAATGTCTTTGTTAACTTTGTATCTTTTATATGGAAGGTGTAATAAATAATATAGCAATATTGTCATTCATATCCTGTTTAATTACTTTGTATTTCAATTGTGTACATTAGATCAGTGGTTCCCAAAGTATGGATCGCGACCCCTGGGAGGTGTGTAAAGAGCTGAGAAAGGTCGTGAGATGATTTAAAAAAAAAAAGCTTTCTTAACATACATTTTGTATTTAAAAACATAAATATTAAACATACACAAAAGTTTCTGTTGTTGCACAGTAAAAAATTATACGATAAGTGCGTTATGGCATTCCAAGGTAAACAGCCAGTTAGGAGTAAAATTTGCATTGGAACCCATACATTAGAACAGGTAAACTCATTTAAATATTTAGGTTATAATTTGACATATTTACCTGTTACTGATATATCTGAAAATATTCAACATTTTAATGGAGCCTTAAGAACCATCAACCAGGTTTTCACAACCACGAAAACCCAAAAACATACCAGGTTAAAAGCATATAAAGTTCTAGCAAGACCTGTCCTCATGTATGATAATGAGGCCTGGACTGTCCGAAACTCAGATGTTCAACGCCTAACAACTGCGGAAATGGGATTTCTAAGGAGGACTGCCGGCTACAGCTTGCTTGATCACAAAAGGAATGAACTAATTACAAAAGAATTGAAAATTACACCTATTCATGAACATTTCAACCACTATAGACAAAAATGGTTTAACCATGTCAATAGGATGGACCCAGTGAATAGGGATTATAAAGAATGGACACTTCGCGTCGGTACCTTTGATGTAGCCGGACTGATTTCAATGACCTTCAAGCCAGCTAAAGCGTGAGATTCTGCTTTCTCCCTAGAGTTGGCGCTGACATCACACCAGCTTTGGTACTGAACAAAACCCCTTTGTCGACACTGTAAGCATCATGGATGGAAAATATTTAAACTTTAACATAAGGGAAAATAATTAATAGTTCAAATCTGTACATTTATGTAGCCAAAACAACTCAAATAAAATAAATTGCAGTCGACCAGCGGAAAATAATAAATACATCTAGGTACATTAGCTAAAATAATGTCCTAGACTCTAGAGTTCCTTTATAATGAGAGTTGAGACGTTGACCCCAACAACAATTAAAATATGTAATGATTTGATAGCGCTAAAAATGGAAAAACAAAACTCTTACGAGAAGTAAAACCATATACCTATATTATATTATATACAAATATTAAACGAATTCGATACTTAATTTTATAATGTATTATATTATTTTATAATATAATTTATTATATCTGAAATATAAAATATTATTATTACAACTAGTTTGTCACTGAGAAATAAGGAAAAGCTGTTAACTTGAATTTATTTGAAGCAAAGTGTTAACTTACTGGATTATGCAATAAGGTAGGCGATGTTTGGATCCTGTGTCTCAACCCTAGATCATAGGGTCTCAACCAACGAGTTTGTATCTAGCTCGTTGGTCTCAACTCTATTCTCAGTTATTATCTTAGCGTATGCTCGATTACACTAACCTCTAGCGCTTGAAAGTAGAACTAAATGCTGGCGCACAGAGAAACAAAACATAGGAAAATTCGCTGTGTCCATTCTTTATAATCCCTATTCGCTGATGGACTGTTCCAGACTCCCAAGACAAATTCTCCGCTATATACCACATGGAAGACGATCTTTGGAACGCCCTTGAAAAGATGGACAGAGACCATAACAGGCCACTAGGCCTAATACATGCAAGGACGATGATGATTATATTTTTTTGAACGGGGACAAGTACCAGTACGGTAGTGGTGGATTGCAAATAAAAATCTTGCCCAAAAGTGGGTCGCACCTTCAAAACGTATGAAAACCACTGCATTAGATGGATTTTCGTTTCTCTAGAACGCAGCTCTGAAAACAGTTGCCTATGATGACTGCAGCAGCCTGTTTTAATAAGGGAGTCTTCATTATATGGAATATGAAAATATCCCCCCTCCCACCTAGATCCCTATGTAAGGAAAGATGTTCATCAGGAAGGATGCTTAATCTTTGAGCAATGTTAAAATACGGTACAGAAGCTTCCCATCTTGCTTCCCCCATATCCAAACATACTCTGAGACAGAGGTGGACAAAATATTAGATCCAACCCGCAAAGCCATTAAAGTAACTAGCTCAGAGATGGAGAGGTGAATGAATAATACGAGCAGTGGTGGATTGCTGATTCTGAGTTTAATTTAATTCAATATTATCAGTTCTAAATTATACTCATATTATATCATGTTCATAGGATTTCTAGATTTCAATACTGTTTACATTTCTTTCGCATTTGTCATCATTTCATGAAAACCACAGTTAATTTCAGTTACCACTATTTTCAGTTGAGCCACTCAAGCGCGATCTGCATTTTGATTTTGCATACTTCATTTGTGAAAACAATTGCTAACACAAATAAGTAGATGTAAACAGGGTCTCAATTTTAGCTGCAAATAATATTATTTAGCTAAGTTTCATATGCTTAGCATACATCAATACTTACTTCATATTAATACACATATTTAAAAAACGCATCATTTTGTACTGACATTAATTCAAGGTGGAAATTGATCTCAAAATCACTTTCCAAGTATTTAAAATATATAACTCGATATTTTTAAAAACTTGGTCTGAAAGACTGAAACGTCTGACGTCTGAACTGTTTAATTCTTTCAGCTACTTTCATCAAAATCATTTTAATGAATTCCTTGTCATTTATGGCTATTTTTGCCATTTACAGAAATACGTGCAAAAGCGTACAGTGTACCTTTCTTCTATTTCCTGTTCCTTCTCTGTGATAGCCGTTTAGGACACACAGGAAGAAGTGGCTTAAGTAACACATCTCGCCATAAATCATACTAATCATCATCTACAAAAACAGGGTTAGGCCTATGGCCTGCAATAATTGCTTTCGCCATATTTTCTTAGGTCTTCAAATTGATCTTCTTTTAGCCTCATACTGTAGATAGGGTGACCAATTTCTGAGCACAAAAAAGCGGGACACTTGGTTTGGTCACAATAAATTTTAGCAGGGTGTAAAGCCAGGATTCATTGATGGAATAGTTAATATTTTTAATATAAAACTACCAATTTAATTATAATATGATTTAGATCGCAATATTTTGTACGATAATATTTTCAAATTTGCATGTTTCTCAGTATTAACTTATTTCTATTTGTCAACAGGATACTGCAGAACATTAATTCTTTTTATCTTGGTATGCAAACTAAAAAAAAAAAAAAACTGTACAGTCGTACGTGCATACATTTACGCCAAAGATTGCAGGATCAGCAGAACAGAGCTGAGAGCCTGAATTGACAAATATGCAAAGTCCATTGACGCAGGCTAGGTCTATATTTTTCAGGAGAGCTATATAGTGTAAGAAAAGGCCCTATGGCCTAACTCTGTCAATATATATAAATAAATAAACAAACTATTATTGAAAATTATTATTATTATTATTATTATTATTATTATTATTATTATTATTTAGGAACACAATCCAGACGTTTGAGATGGGTAGGGCATGTAGCACGTATGGGCGAATCCAAAATGCATATGGAGTGTTAGTTGGGAGACCAGAGGGAAAAAGACCTTTGGGGAGGCCGAGACGAGACGGATAGATGAGATGATAATATTAAAATCAATTTGAGGGAGGTGGGATATGATGATAGAGACTGGATTAATCTAGCACAGGATAGGGACCGATGGCGGGCTTATGTGAGGGCGGCAATGAACCTCCGGGTTCCTTAAAAGCCATTTGTAAGTACGTATTATTATTATTATTATTATTATTATTATTATTATTATTATTATTATTATTATTTTATTTTATACTAGTAGAGTCAGAAAGTACCGGAACTTCGAGTGGCAACGCCAGACTCTATAGGCAACTTCTCTGTCTTGTCCATTTGGTCTGTGACCTACTCTCCAGGCGTATAGACTCAGTGCGGCTACGCATGAGAATTGCGAAGACTACGGAAACCAATCGAAATGCAATGCAGGTCTCAGCTTCGTTTAGTGAAGACATGTAGGTATATGTGGTAAAATGAGCTTGATAAAGCAGAAAGGTAATATTAAATGTTATGTTAAACTCGGTAAAACATTTACTGAGACTTTGGCACCCATGCGCCAAGCGTATGAAGAAGAAATGTCTCGGACCCCAGTGTATGAGTGGCACAAGCGCTTCACAAGTGGCCGTCTTTCAACGGATGATGATCCACGTTCAGGAAGACCCAGATCGGCAACAACGGAAGAAATGATAGCTCGAGTTGCACAAGAAATCAGACGAGACCGCACACAGTCAATAGATGATGTGGCTACTTTGTTAGGCATTTCTCATGGTTCTGTGCAGTCCATTCTCCATAATGATTTGAAAATGCAACGTGTGTGTGAGCATGTTGATCCAAGAAGCCTAGCAGATGAGCAGCGGGAAGAGCGGCAACTGGTTAGTGGAGACCTGATTGACAGCGTGGACCAGGATCCAACTCTCTTGCATAGAGTGATCACAGGCTACGAGACATGGCGTTTCCTTTGCGACCCGCAGCCAAAGCGGCAGTCTTCAACGTGGAAACTCCCGGCTCACCACGGAAAAAAATTATGTGACGACCAATCAAAGGAGAAAGTAATGCTTGAAGTATTCTTCGATATCCAGGGTCTCGTAAATTTCGAGTTTATTCCTGAGTGTCGAACTGTCAGTAAGGAGGCGTATGTTGCAATTTTATTCTTCGACGTCTTCGTGATGCAGTTCGACGAGGAAGACCCAACTTGTGGCAAGGACAGAATTGGGTTGTCCATCATGACAGTGCCCCAGTACATCGGTCGCTTTTCGTAAGCGAATTCCTCGCACAACACAATAGTAATATGCGTTACAAGAGCGGTATGTTGAAGTTTTCATGTTCGAGAAAAGTTTGAAAAAGCGAAAGAGTTGAGCTTTTTAATTTCCGAGAAAAAGAAAACATACCGCTCGTGTATCGTACATAATTTTGTGCGAAGATCGTTTATTACATACCTGAAAGAGGAATTTCTAATTACTTGCAATGAAATCTCCATCTTGGGTTCTGTTCAATGACGGCAATTTTGGAAAACAAAAATATCTATCTTCAACATTGTTGCTTTAAAATGTTTTCTGTGTTTACTATACTCCAGCAGGCCGTGATATACGTCTGTCTTTTTTCCCCCAGTCTATAAATGCGAACTTAAACGGCTTCCTTAATGGTACATGCATCACGAAATGCAGTAACTTCAGTGGAGTTGTAGAGTTTACTTAATTTTTGCAAATATTTAAAAACAATAATTAACAGTGCAATTTAGGTGAAATTGCAGTGGTAAGTTTCCAATTTATAATTATTGCTATATTGAACGTCTCTAAAAATAATATGTTAAAAGCCTAAAGCAGTAAAATCAATATGTCACTTAAGCGGTAAGAAGAGGGAAATTGTTATGTGTGTTCGGTTGGGAATACTGAATGTGGAATTTTAGACTTACCGCGGGTTGGTTTTGTGCGGAAACCAAGCAAATACGCACTATCTCGCACAAAATACCTGTCCTACAGCCACCATATTCTCCAGATCTTGTTCCAGCAGATTTCTACTTATTTCCAAAGGTCAAATCCTTACTTAAGGGACAGCTGTTTGCGTCAGCCGAAGAAGTGAAAATGCGCTCTGCGGGAAGTGACCAAAAATTGACTGCAGGAATGTTTCGAGAAGTGGTATGGACGCTGGAAGAAGTATATCACTGCCCAGGGGGCGTACTTTGAAGGCGGTGTTGTGTAAATGATTATATGCCATCTGGAACAAAGGTATCTATCTACACGTCATGTTCGCACTGAGTCTATACGCCTGGAGAGTAGTTTACATACCACACGGACAAGGCAGAGAAGTTGCCTAAATAGCACGGCGTTGCCACTCGAAGTTCCGATACTTTCCGACTAGTACGGTATATAAGTTTTGTAAATGTATGGAAGTTTGATTTGGTAATTTTGATTTATTATTGGTAAAATTTGTGCCAGCATGCAAAGTAAGAGTATTGAAACAAATATTTGTACGTTGCAAAGCACGGTCTTAGATTCTGACTTAGGATATTGTTTTGTTTTTTACAAGATAGTAGCCTATGCAAAACATGATATGTCAGGTAAAAAGTCAAATTCGGTAAATTTTGGACTTGGGATGTTTCCCAATTCAGATCTTCAAGTCTATCGGTGGTACCTACTAAACGATCAATATTAATATCAGTTTATGTCTAAATATTATTGGAGATGATTATTATTATTATTATTATTATTATTATTATTATTATTACTATTAGGTTTGGAAGTAAATCCCGAAAAGACAAAGTATATGATTATGTCTCGTGACGAGAATATTGTACGAAATGGAAATATAAAAATTGGAAATTTATCCTTTGGAGAGGTGGAAAAATTCAAATACCTTGGATCAACAGTAACAAAAATAAATGATACTCGGGAGGAAATTAAACACAGAATAAATATGGGAAATGCCTGTTATTATTCGATTGAGAAGCTTTTATCATCCAGTCTGTTGTCAAAAAATCTTAAAGTTAGGATTTATAAAACAGTTATACTACCGGTTGTTCTTTATGGTTGTGAAACTTGGACTCTCACTTTGAAAGAGGAACATAGGTTAAGAGTGTTTGAGAATATGGTGCTTAGGAAAATATTTGGGGCTAAAATGGATGAAGTTACAGGAGAATGGAGAAAGTTACACAACACAGAACTGCACGTATTGTATTCTTCACCTGACATAATTAGGAACATTATATCCAGGGCATGTAGCACGTATGGGCGAATCCAGAAATTCATATGGTGTTAGTTGGTGGCCGGAGGGAAAAATACCTTTGGTAAGGCCGAAACGTGGATGGGAAGACAATATTAAAATGGATTTGAAGCAGGTGGGATATGATGATAGAGAATGGATTAATCTTGCTCAGGGACCAATGGCGGGCTTAGGGCGGCAATGAAGGGCGGCAATGAACCTCCGGGTTCCTTAAAAGCCAGTAAGTAAGTAAGTATTACTTATTATTATTATTATTATTATTATTATTATTATTATTATTAAGCTGTGTTGGAAAGAGTGGCAAAGAAAGAATGACTTTGTTTTGTTTAAAAATAGAAGAAGGTATGTTTGTTTGTTGTGTGTGTGTTTATGTAACTTAACATCCTTTTATTGGACCACCCCCGAAAGAAATTCCTGGGTGCGCCATTGGGGAGAATGTACTTCTCCCTAAAGAAATCAGCGTAGCAAATGTTGCTAGATTTAAATATATGCAGTCATTACTTCGGCATTATTGGCAGGATCTTTTTCCGCCTGTACAATGTTTCTGTTCTGAGAAAGGACAAAATTTCACAACAAAAAATATAGAAGTAAAATGTATGTACTGCAATACCAATTATGATTAATGTGTTTATTGTACATTAATTGGTAAATTAAATAATTTAATTGTAACATTAACAATTACGTGTCAGAAGTCAGAATAATAGTCTGATAGAGTCATTAAAAATTATTTATAATTTTAGATACTGTAACAAAAATAAAGTTTCTAACCACAATTTTTACTGCTTTCGTCACTGTATACCGTAATGCTTAATACTCACTAATCAATTGCATTCTTTATTATTATTATTATTATTATTATTATTATTATTATTATTATTATTATTATTATTATTATTATACAGAGTGGACAAAAAGTCCCTCTACACCTCTTCATTTTTCCTGGAAAACAAATCTGTGCATAAAAATTGTGTTCAAGATATTGGCGGATTATTTCGAGGTGTACACAGTTATTTCCAGTGTTGTCGTAGTAACCATTGAACGTGTTGTATCTTCAAGTTACATGGCATGCAACAATGTTGGTAAGTATGCAAAAAGAACATGATTGTGCAAAAAAATTAATAACAATTTGAAGCTCTGAATTTAACAGTTCTGGTGAGCTGTTCCTAACATCAGTCCACTTTTTCGTCATCGAAAACACCCTTTTCACGAAGGCATTCGAACCTAGTATAGTCATTGTCAGTACTATAAAACATGAGTCAAGAAATATTTGGAACTTTGAGGCGCTAACGTGAAGAATTGCATCCATTTAGACACATCCCTCTTTTAACTGTACAGTCAGTAAAATTATCTTTCACATCACAAAATTCTTCATATAGCTCGTCCATATTGACTTGATCTTCTAGGTTGAATTTCAAGTTGAGAATTTCACTATTTTTATCTTCCCTTTCAAAGTAAGAGCTTATAACTTTTCATATTTATTGCAAGCTGAAAATTCATAGTGGGTTTTGAGATATTTCAGCCAAAGTGTCATAGAAATTATCAGATTTACAGGAAATCTTGCCAACAATTATTGATGAAAACTCGTTCATTAGTTTCTTAGTAACGCTCCCATAGGATTCAACATTCTTTCTTTATGTGATCTTGATGTGGATCATGCGCAGATTGTTATGTGATTCAAGAATAATGAGATCTTTCTTTTCCAGATAATTTGATACAGAGAAAGCAATGAAGCTTGCACCGTATATAGTCCATACTAGAGAACATCCATATGCTAAAACCTCCGTAAGGTCAAAATGTCCATATTGTCAAAATGTCCATACTGTGAAAATGTCCATGTGCTAAATATCCATACGACAGAAAGCCCATATGATAAAACGTTCGTAAGGTGAAAATGTCCATAGTGTCAAACGTTCATAATGTCCAAGTTCAAAGGAAAATTCTGCTTGAATAGAACACAAATTTTATTGCATAACTCGTACAAATAAGTATTATTAATCGGGAACTCTTTTAAGATGGAACTTTTAACGTAGCTATATGAGAATTTCCATTTTCTTTGTACCTGTTGTAGTTTCTCACAATCTGGAGAATTTGTCTTTGATTCGTCAAATAGCCTACGCTTTATTCACCTGCTCTTTTTTAATTTGTGTACGCCCCCCTCTTTCTTGCAATATTTGTCTCCAAATTTCATTTCCTTCGCGCTTTATACACTGTATAAATCGCCAATTGGATGGATGATGTACAGCCAACGCTGTTCCTCTTGCCTTAACACGGTTCAAGATGCACTTTACTTCTATACCAGCTTCATCGGCACTATGTAAATGCTTATCTGTGCCATCCCGCAAAACCCGAATGTTATGCAGGTTGCTGTTATCATTGCAGCATTACAAATTTTCTTTCCCTACGTCGATAATATATTTTTGTCCTATCTCTGTTAAAGTCATGACGTTGGTACAGGTACCCATGAAAAGAAAGAAGTGGTTTACCCTTCTGTTATGGCACTAACTGAGGATTTCGTTCCATCTTAAAAAAAATCATTTCTGGTTAGTACCGTACTTGAAAATTTTTACATAGATTACTGTAACTACCTTGAACAATGGATATAGAGTACACTATAGAGCTATAAACATTATGACTCTGGACATCAGAGTGAAGTGGGCATTATAGAACTATGGACATTTTGACTCTGAACATCAGAGTGAAGTGGGCATTATAGAACTACGGACATTTTGACTCTGGACATCAGAGTGAAGTGGACATTATAGGACTATGGACATTTTGACTCTGGACATCAGAGTGAAGTGGACATTATAGAACTATGGACATTTTGACTCTGGACATCAGAGTGAAGTGGACATTATAGAACTATGGACATTTTGACTCTGGACATCAGAGTGAAATGAACATTATATAACTATGGACATTTTGACTCTGGACATCAGAGCGAAATGAACATTATATAACTATGGACATTTTGACTCTGGACATCAGAGTGAAGTGGACATTATAGAACTTTGGACATTTTGACTCTGGACATCAGAGTGAAGTGGGCATTATAGAACTATGGACATTTTGACTCTGGACATCAGAGTGAAGTGGACATTATAGAATTATGGACATTTTGACTCTGGACATCAGAGTGAAGTGGACATTATAGAACTATGGACATTTTGATTCTGGACATCAGAGTGAAGTGGACATTATAGAACTATGGACATTTTGATTCTGGACATCAGAGTGAAGTGGACATTATACTGTAGAACTATGGACATTTTGATTCTGGACATCAGAGTGAAGTGGACATTATAGAACTATGGACATTTTGACTCTGGACATCAGAGTGAAGTGGACATTATAGAACTATGGACATTTTGACTCTGGACAACAGAGTGAAGTGGACATTATAGAACTATGGACATTTTGACTCTGGACATCAGAGTGAAGTGGACATTATAGAACTATGGACATTTTGACTCTGGACATCAGAGTGAAGTGGACATTATAGAACTATGGACATTTTGACTCTGGACATCAGAGTGAAGTGGACATTATAGAATTATGGACATTTTGACTCTGGACATCAGAGTGAAGTGGACATTATAGAACTATGGACATTTTGATTCTGGACATCAGAGTGAAGTGGACATTATAGAACTATGGACATTTTGATTCTGGACATCAGAGTGAAGTGGACATTATACTGTAGAACTATGGACATTTTGATTCTGGACATCAGAGTGAAGTGGACATTATAGAACTATGGACATTTTGACTCTGGACATCAGAGTGAAGTGGACATTATAGAACTATGGACATTTTGACTCTGGACATCAGAGTGAAGTGGACATTATAGAACTATGGACATTTTGACTCTGGACATCAGAGTGAAGTGGACATTATAGAACTATGGACATTTTGACTCTGGACATCAGAGTGAAGTGGACATTATAGAACTATGGACATTTTGACTCTGGACATCAGAGTGAAGTGGACATTATAGGACTATGGACATTTTGACTCTGGACATCAGAGTGAAGTGGACATTATAGGACTATGGACATTTTGACTCTGGAAATCAGAGTGAAGTGGACATTATAGGACTATGGACATTTTGACTCTGGACATCAGAGTGAAGTGGACATTATAGGACTATGGACATTTTGACTCTGGACATCAGAGTGAAGTGGCATTATAGAACTATGGACATTTTGACTCTGGACATCAGAGTGAAATGAACATTATATAACTATGGACATTTTGACTCTGGACATCAGAGTGACAAGTGGACATTATAGAACTATGGACATTTTGACTCTGGACATCAGAGTGAAGTGGACATTATAGAACTATGGACTTTTTGACTCTGGACATCAAAGTGAAGTGGACATTATAGAACTATGGACATTTTGACTCTGGACAATTTAACATGGACATTTTCAACGTGGACGTTATTCCATGGACATTTTGATGTATGGACATTATAATCCTGGACTTTATGTCTGGTAACCGCAATGAAAGAAAACTTTTACCTAGCGCTAAATTCGGGGGAAAAAGAAAGTGTTATAGGGGAAATAAAAATGCAAAGCCTCAACCAAAAAAAAAAAAAAAAAAAAAAAAAAAACATAAGAAAACAGGGAAAACGTACAACCCAGCAAACCTAGGGCACATTAACTATACGTTTCGTTTTAGGAAACAAAACATTAGTCTGCTGACAAAAGAGTAGATCTTTACATCTCGATTGCGGACTTGAAAGTGAAATGATAAATTGATGATGGAATTTCATACTGCACAGGAACGAACAAGCAGAGACTTTCTACGAATTATTTTCTATTTATAGCCTAGCAGACCTTTCAATATTGAAAGATTTGACCTACATACCATTAATCTCTGTGACACCCCAGCACATCTATCTGATCGACAAGTGTGGCCGGGAAGTTCATTTTGCTGGCTTGGCGGTCATTCGACACAGTCGGATGAAGTCTATCTCCCTCACTCTCTCTTCCTCTCTCTCTCTCTCCTCCCGCCTGCATGGCATTCAGTGAAGCAGAGGCAACGAACCACGCACGACACGAGATCGCGGGAGCTGGTGTTAAGAAGTCGCAAGAGAGAAGTTTCAAGGCAGCAAATGAAAACTCCAGGAGAAGGACAAACAACGAAGGGGTATGTTATGTATTTTCGTGTTAGTTTTTCGGAGTGATTTTTCGCTTGTAGTGTTAATTGTTAGAACTTCTATTGAACTTTGGTAATAGATTCCAAGTTCACGATAGTTCACTACATACTTGTGTAGTAGGATTCTGTTGTCTTACCGAAGCATCCGTGATGGTAATGAAGCATCAATCCTAGATTGAGGTTAGAATTCTTTTGTGTATGTATTATACCAGCTATTCAGTGAAATTCAGTCTCGCTGCAAACTGTCATCTTCACTTATTACGTGAAAGAACTGTCAGAAGTGACAAAGGAAGTGAATAAGTGGGAGGCTACCCGTGAAAGCGCCAGGAAGTAGGCAGATTGTGTGACGTGAAGTTTGATCTTTATCTTCACTATCATTGTTATTTCTAATTTGATACCATTATTTCGTCTACGCGTTACATTTTTGTATTTTATGTTTTATAGTCAAAATTAGAAACTTGTTATTAAAATATATTTAATTAATTTACTTAACCAATATGTCATGATTTACTCCATCTGTAAGGACAAGGTTTTTATCTACGACGTAACACTAAAGCGACAATACGAAAAGTGCCTTTTGAGACGGGGGTTCCTTGTACTAGGGGAGAAGACATATTATTTTAAACAGAATTAAAGTTTTATTGGAATTTACGGAATTACATCAATGCATTACAAGCTACCCAAAAATAACAAATTAGAAACAGATAACTATTTGAAAAAAATACAAACTGAAATTACAACATGTACAGAGAAAACAACAATTATGTCTAGGGCAAGATTTAGAGGACCAATGTAAATAAAGAGGGCGAAATTTGACCAATGCAGTGGCTTAGCCAGGAATTTAAGATGGAAGGGGGACAAGTTTTGAGAATTTCACTTGACAAATTTGCTCATCACGCAACATAATATTTAAAAGACAATAATAATAATAAATTATGAGGCATGTTTTTGTATGGGGCAGAAACATGGACATTACGACGAAGTGAAGAGAAGCGACTAGAAGCATTTGAAATGTGGATATGGAGAAGAATGGAACGTGTAAAGTGGAAAAACAGAATAATAAACGAAGCTGTGTTGAAAAGAGTGGATGAAGAAAGAATGATGCTGAAACTGATCAGAAAAAGGAAAAGGAATTGGCTGGGTCACTGGTTGAGGAGAAATAGCCTTCTGAAGGATGCACTGGAAGGAATGACAAACGGGAGAAGAGTTCGGGGCAGAAGAAGATATCAGATGATAGACGATATTAAGATATATGGATCATATGAGGAGACTAAGAGGAAGGCAGAAAATAGAAAAGACTGGAGAATGCTGAGTTTGCAGTGAAAGTAGAACACTATGAATGAATGAAAAATGAATAATTATTATTTAAGGGTATATGCACGTGAACGACCACAAATATCATAAATTGCAGGCTCTAAATTTCTAAAATTTTATAAGAAAATGAACTCACAAGTGGACAAGTGGACAAGACTTATTAGAACTTAAATCTCTGATAAAAGTATAAAAAAGTCACCAATAATATTTTTCAAACTAGTTTCATCAAAGTACGAAAAAAAAAAAACAATTCTGCAGTTGCATCATTTGGTAACCATATCATTGTTATGGTCTCTCTGACATCTTTAATATTTTTCCTGCTCGTAATAAACACTTATTTCTGAAAAGTAGACTACTCTCAGACATGTAGAGTTGTTTATTTTAATACTATTAATTTTTTATTTGCCCTATATAAAATATATTAAAATTTACATGATGTTTTGTGACCTAATTTTTATATTTTTAAAGAAATGGACATTATTGTAGTCTACCGTTTGCATAAATGTATGTTAAATCAGTGTACAACATTTCAGAATTCTATCTCTAATCGTTGTGGAGTTATGAAATAATATAGGCCTATGTGAAAATTTTCAAATTTTGGAAAGTTTAATTTAAAGTAAAAAGTGAATTCTAAAAAATATTATTAGTGACTTTTTTATACTTTTATCAGATGTTTAAGTTTTAATAAGCCTTGTTGTGGTACCTTGTAATTATTGTCTAATTGTGAATTCATTTCCTTATAAAATTTAGAGCCCGTATTTTCTGATAATATTTGTAATCGTTTACGTACATATACCTTTAATACTATGAAACTTAAAATTGAATTTAGACACTCCAAAAGTTGTTATAAAGCAAAATTCATTTCCTCGTTGCAGACGGCGACCCTAAATAAATTACTTGGACTATTTTTTTAATAGATATTGAGAATGATAACTTCATAATTTCTTTGGAAATCATCGGCCAGTTAAAACAACTTGTTAGCAGAAATATAAAGGATTTCTTATTCATTGGAAATAATTTTTTCCGCTTATAGCAGAGCTGAGCAGCAAAAGCGGATTCTACTCTCTCACGGGGAGCCATATGATTTCTCTTCATCCCCTTTTTCCCCTTCGAACACCGCGCAGCGTTGATTCAATAACAGATGAATATTAAGCGTCCCCGTTTAGAGTCTGGATCCGCTCTCGACGCCCAGCCCTGGCTTATAGCGTAAAATGATTCTGTCTAAGAAAAGGCAAAGTTTCACAACACAATATTCAAAGTAAAAACCTTGTTATGTATAGCAATGCGAATTATGAATAGTGTGTTAATTGTAAATTCATTGATAAATGAATTAATTTAATTCTAATATTGACATTTATGTATGAGCTGCCATTGAGCAATTAGGCCGAGGAATCAATAATTTAAGACATAATAAAAATTAAAGTTTCTAACCATAATTTGTTTCTGTTTTTGTCACTGTATACCGTAATGCTTAATGTTCACTAATTATCTCCTTTTTATGGTTATTGTAGTTTGAGAGGATAGAATTTTAGGTGCACAATATCGCATTTTTAGTCGCCTGAAATTGTAATTTTGGTGCCCAAATGTCGACTTTTAAGGGCCTAAAAACCGAGGTCTACATACTGTATAACTCTCCTTCCTAATATAGCATATCAACTGAACATCGTTACGCATTCTCCCCTGCTGCACGCATTATTTGAAACGCAAAAGCCGTGAATAAAATACCGTGAAGGAAATAATGAGAAGCAATCATTATAATAAGCCGACGTAAAGCAGAGCTCTGATTTTATAATGTACTTGTAGAGTACATGCAGCATTCTGTGAGTGTAGCACTTGTGTAGTAATTCCTTTATTTTTAAATCTCTCTTCCTCATATACCATCACTCAAACATCTTGTTGACTAATTCAAAGCAATCCTCGTTTAAAACATCTGGTGACTAATTCTGTTCGATAAACAATGATGAGGTAATTCCATTCACTTTGCGTACAAGAAGTGTTGAAACATTGTTTTTGGTTTCTCTGAACGATGTGATATGTTTCACAGAAACAGTATGGGGAGACGAGAATTAACATCAGGGAAGAACGGACGAGTCTAGAATGGTGGAGATTGGGAATCTGGAGATTAAAAAATTGAAGAAGAGACATCGAGGAAGAGATATATGTCCGTTTTCAGATAGAAAGATTACACTATACATATTCTACTTTCTTGCCCGAAAAATGATAGCACAGGGAAAATATTTATTGAAGAATCAATTCTAAAACTTAATTTAAGAGTAGCTTATAGAAAATTATGTATTATATTCATATTCTTTATTTGCCTGAAGGTACAAGAGGCCTCGTCAATGTGATAATATAAAAAACAATGTGTCAATATTTAAAATATTAAAAGAGTAAAAAAATAATAAAATTTAACTAAAATACTACATCATTTTCAAAAAATTCATTCATATTATAAAAGGGATTATTTTGTAGCCATCTCTTAATCTGAAGTTTAAATTGTTTCATTAAGTGCCTTTATATTTGTTGGTATCTTATTATATACTTTTATTGCAGTAATTACGTAGCTTGATTTTGTTTTTTGCAGCCTTACAAGTGGTACGTTTAATTGATCATTATTTCTGGTTTCATAGCGATGCAGATCACTATACTTATATAATTAGTAATATTCTTGTTTACATACATTAAAAGTTCAAAAATATATAGATTGTAGACTTATAATCTTTTCATTTTTGAAAAGAGATCTACATGATAGTCTGGGTGGTGACATTGTTAAAATACGAACTGCCTTTTTCTGCAGTAACAGAATGTTTGGAAGGTCCGATCGTTAAACGAAAGAAAAGTGAATAAATTATGGAACATCTATATATATAATTTGAACTAATAAAGAAAAACGGGAAAACGGGTGAACGGATTTTATATGAGTGACCCTCATTTTCATGCCTGGCATCCAAAGTTTTTCGGAAAATAGTAGTTTTCAGTGAAATGTCAATTTTCCTACATAATTTAACTATTTTTCAAAATCCATCTGTTGTCAGTTTTGAAAACTAATTTTATTGAATCACGGGACTTGATTGAATTTCAAACAAAAACAGTTTACAATAAACAATAGGCTATTACACGAAGGCCATGACTTTCAGGATTGCCGACATATTTAGAGCTCAATTCAATTTGTTATTAAAAATTGATTCTGCAGTGTATAATTTTCAGTACAGCTGTGTATTGGATATTCAAATCTACGAAACTTGAGGTGGTTTGATGACATTATTACCATTAGAAATTAAATATTATTATAATTAGTATCATGATGCGTCTATTCCTCATTAATTGTACATAATATTGATGCTATATTGATGACATGAAACAAAACAAAAGGTTATGAAGTAAATGTAGAGAATATCTTAATTTAGATCTTCATTTCTATAATTTAACTGAGTGACTACTATATATAACTACAAAACTTGAGTAAGATAATAATATTGTTATTAAAAATAAAATATTTTATACTTATTAAACCAGTGGGGTTGGGTCTTTTTATACTTAATGGCGGTGTAGTGTAGATATTGATATGTGTCATTGTCTTGGGAAAGTATTGGCTTGAGAGAGCGCAAAATTACAGTTCCTATGAAAGATATTGAATAAAAGTTTTACTTACTGATAAAATAAGAGGCCTAGAAAATTTTGTAGTCTCCAGATCATTTCAGCAAGATCTCTTAGTAAGATAAAATGATTTTACCCTCTACATTTCTGTTCTTTTTGCAGCAGCTATTGAAAATGCTATTTTTCGAAAGCTTAGCAATTTTGACATATTTTTAACTTTTGCCTACAATCCACAATGACCTGAAATAGCTACTGCTATCGTCCTGACATTGATACTTGCACAGCGTTGAAACTCAAAACTGAAGTTGGATAGGTTCAAGAAAAATTTGGATAAAAAATCCATTCAAATATGTTTAATTATTATGGAAGCAAATAACTATCGAAAAGATAAATATCCTAAATAAAAAATAAATCTAAAAAATTTTTATTTGAACGTCTAACGAATGAAGTTTGAATGAAGCATTTGAATGAAAGCCAATGAGTTTTATATTTAATGCAAAGTAAAGAAGAAATGGGAGGAGAGAACTGAAGTGTAAGCATAATTATGCATGTTAATTAGGGCTAGTTATTGTTTAGTGAACTCTTCGAAGACAGGCTGGAACCTCAAAGTGTTAATATTGTCATGAGGCAACTAGCCAGAAGTTGAATTACAGAATGAACCTTAAGCAATGTCATTAATTTCAGGGGTTATTCTTTGAGATATTTCAAACAATAAAGTTTATCGGAATATGTATTATATGACTTTCTTGTGTTAAAGTTCATCGTACCTGGTTTACATGTTTGGGATGACATCCATGGGTCATCCTCAGAACTGGTTGTTAACTGGTCTTGATGCCCCTTGTTTTGTGTCCTGTGAGGGTGTGTTTGTATGGCACACAAAAACACACCCCAATGAAATTCTCAACACACAACTCAATTTCAGAACACACACACTCTTTGACTCCACATGACACCACACAAACACACCCTCACAGGAAACAAAACAAGAGGCGCCAAGACCAACAACGACCAGTTCTGAGGATGACCCATAATAGGTCGAAACATGTAAACCAGATACGATACAATTTAACACAAGAAATTCATATAATACTCGTACATATTCCGAAGTGATACAGTGTTAAAATTTGTGTAATCAAGATGAATAAAGTTTAATAGAATTTTACTGTTTTTGCTTCCTTTTAGAGATAAAATTGTCCTATTATAAAACATTTCATAGCGTGTTTTGAGAAAGCCATTGATTGAATTCCCATTGTGCTCAATGAATTTAAGAAAGCAGTGTATTATGGTAGGTAATAAATGATTGGAAGAATTTTAGTTTTGTCCGTCAAATGTGCAAAAATTTGATCCTAAGAAATGTAACTTTGAAAAATTCCTTTGTAGAACGAAAAGTTAGATTTATTCTAAACAGTGAGGAAAGTGGGAAAAAGCCAGAGGCGGTATGCTACCCCAAGATTTTTTCTGGCATACCTCGATTTAAAAAGGCACACGCCTCCCTTACAACATAGACATAAATGATGTATACAATAAATTGTTTCGTGCAGTCAGTAACGCGAATCTTTGAAGCTTACGCAATACAGTAAATTTCTTAATAAAATAATTTCAAGTTACTTCGGTTATTTACTAGAACATTTTGCAATGTCCTTTGAGACTTATCATTTAAAATAATCTTAAAGCTTCAAAGTGCCTTACTTAATTATTAATAAAAAGTGCAACAAAAAATGGCAGTCACTAAATTGGCAACAATGGCCACCACAAGCTACAGACCACAGCCTTCTATACTTGAAATACTACCGTTGTAAGCATTCCAGGGGTTGACTTATCAAATAAGCGTGTCTAAATACACACTGAATACAGTTCCATAACTGTGGTTTAGATTTACGAAGCAAACAGATAGTACTCTTTGCTGTGAAGAAATGTATAAGCACATTTTTACGATCACATTTTTTCAATGACGGTATGTCATTTTTCACTAACGGTATGTTTTCTGGCCATAGAAACCAGTGGCGGTATTCCATACCGGCGCATACCGTCTCAGCTGTTATGGCTCACTGATCCTAAATGTCTGTTTTTTTTTTCTGGCCATAGAAACCAGTGGCGGTATTCCATACCGGCGCATACCGTCTCACTTCCCTCACTGATCCTAAATGTCTGTTTTTTTGCCATCGCACATTGAAATATTTATATTTATTGTATATGCTGTAACTATTTTAGTAAACAAGATTATTATGTTCTATTCTGAAAACTACGCCAATAAAGGCAAAGCACAACCAATACTGAAAATTCAGACGTTTAAATGGTGGAAAATAAATAAATAAATAAATAAATAAATAAATAAATAAATAAATAAATAAAAATAAATAAATAAATTAATTAAATAAGTGAATAAATAAATAAAATAAATAAATAAATAAAATAAATTAAATAAATAAATAAAATAAATAAATTAAATGAATAAATTAAATAAATAAATAAAGTAAATAAATTAAATGAATAAATTAAATAAATGAATAAATTAAATGAATAAATAAATAAATAAATAAATGCAGCGCTTTTACGTCTTGCAAATTAAATAAATAAATAAAATAAATAAATTAAATGAATAAATTAAATAAATAAATTAAATAAATAAATTAAATGAATAAATTAAATAAATAAATAAATTAAATGAATAAATAAATAAATAAATAAATAAATAAATAAATAAATAAAATAAATTAAATAAATAAATTAATTAAATGAATAAATAAATGAATAAATGAATAAATAAATAAATGAATAAATGAATGAATAAATGAACGAATGAATGAATGAATAAATGAATGAATAAATAAATAAATAAATAAATAAATAAATAAATAAATAAGCTACCTTCAAGGAAAAAAACTACCTGATAATCTACATAATAGAATTTACTTTAGTTAATGATAAGTCATATGAAATTGAAATACAATATTGTGTACTTCAAATGATTATATTTCGTAGCTTATACCAGAGAGTTGAATGACAGTGAGTTTATAGGCTGACTGGAAATTCCGCGCCTTTGATGTAAGAGCATTAGAGCAATGACGCTATGCAATAAACTGAATTATGGAGTTTGACTGTTGAGCAAGTTCATTGACACGAACACTTAATTTTGGGATGATATCCAAGAGACAGACTGTAAGACCATCCGTCTAACTGCGACGCTAGCATCGCAATGAACTAACGGCGGTGCATGATGTGATTTGAAAGACATTTCTACATAGTTTATACTTACTACCCTATAGAAATCACGTATACATTTTTAGGGAACACTATACTGAAATTTCCAACGTCAAAATTTTTATGGATCCACTATAGTGAAATTAATAACTTCCATATTGTTTAAGTGCGATTCACCAAATTTTTATCACTGATATATCTGGTTAATAATGACACATGTATAAAATTTCATCGTCTAAGATAAGTGGTTTGGCCTTTATTAATATTATTTATTATTAGTATTGTAATCAGTGCTTTTATTCCGGAGAAAAAGGTGGTGGAACTCTGCGTAGAATATATTATACTGGCTGAGAGATGATTACTATCTAGTATACGGGAGTTTTGTCATTTTTAACCTCCTTCCCGCCCAACTTTAAGACTTTCAAGACCTAAGCGGGGTTCAAGGAAAAATAAATTAATAATACATTTCCCGGTTTCATGATTCCGGCGCGTTCAACCAGAAGAAAAGCATTCTAATAATAATTAATAATAATAATAATAATAAAATAACATTAATAATAATAATAATGAGTCAATCTGCCATCTATATCAGCGGTTCTCAACCTGTTTTTCAATGACGCACTTGATGACCAAACTGAAAAGTACAGTACATAGTGTATATGAGGATGGTAATAACAGATGAGCGGATACAGGTGTTCTTAATAGACAGAAAAAGGGAGTAATATTGGATCCAACTATACGATTCGAAAAGAATGTATCCAAAGCCTTAGCGATTGAACAAGAAAAACAAGTCATTTACCGCCCATGTGTTCCTCACTTGAGTGAGAGGTATAATGCGATTACACATGGGAGGTGAGGAGTTTGCTTTTTGGTGGCCCCGGATCGGCGTATAAATATATTACTGATATTTTAAAACAATGTGATATGACATCGCAAGATATTAAAAATATTTGTTTAAATATCTTAAAGAAATCAATAGGCATTTTACATAATCATTTATGTAATTTTTAAATTTCTAAACTTTCTAAATTGCATAATGTACAATGATTACTAGCTATTGTATTGACACATTTCTTATTTATGTCTATTCCATATATCTATGTATTTTTCTGAAATTGCTTTCCAGACCTATATGGTCATCTATTATGGCAAGCAGATGTATTGATAAATATTTTAATAATAGGACATTAGCTGTACCACTAACCAAATTTATAATGAAAAATCGTCAAGTGTCGCTCCCAGGGTTGAAATAGACTTTTCTATGTTCCAATAGTTATTTTATTTAGACGTGTTTAATTAAAAACAATTACTACTTGAATTATTTATTTAATGAAGTGTTCCATAAAATTTACAAAAACAGCTATATATGTTTAGCTTATATTTTATGATAATTTATGTTTAGGTGAGGGGTTTGGACTTTTTCCATTGCTTGTTGTCACAATCAAAAAATTAAGACACAACGTTTCGAAGGATGGTTCTCCCTTCGTCTTCAGGTGGAAGGAAGGAGAGAAAGGAAAAAACCTACTGTTGGGATCGTTACGTACAGCTCCTTCCTTTCACCTGAAGACGAAGGGAGAACCATCCTTCGAAACGTTGTCTTTTTTTTATTGTGACAACCAGCAAAGGAATAAGTCCAAACCCCTCACCTAAACATTAATGATCCACCATTGCTTTCCAACCCCTCATTTAGATCATGATTATTTATATTTTTATTTCACACTTTAAGTACTACCAAGCAGAGGCTCAAGTACCATAGGTTGAGAACCGCTGATCTACCTATATGATCAGTTCTTTCACTTGCAGAGCACTTAACCTAAAACGTTCGTTATACTTAAATTCTGTTATACTGAAAATTGTTTCTTTATAAACGCCATGATTTTCATTATCATCCCCATCACTTTCACTGTTACTTGACCACATATTTCATAAATTATATGTTGATATAAGACAATAATATTGTTTAAAGATACTCTTGTACAGTATTAGCAAAATTAGCTTCTTTCATTGGTACAGATAGCTGTACAATTATACATAATATGAACTAATAATATCACAGTCTAGTATATACAGCCACGAAGCTTGAGTTAATGAGCGTACTAGGAAGAATAGATTGTGCAGGTACTATTTCGCATTGTCTGTAATGAGGCGATAGTAGCGATCGTAGTGGTTAGCAACTATCTATGGATGCATATTTACTACGTATTGAGCTTCGTAACTGTATATACTAGACTGTGCTAATATTACCTAATAAGATTGTTGCATGGTAGTAGAAAGAAGGAAACAGGCAAAATTTAAATTCTTACAGGATCCAGTTGAGGAGAAGAGAGATAATTATTTCAATGAAAGACGGGAAGCAAGTCGTACACTTAGGAATAAAAAAGAGGTTACTTGAAGGAAAACTGAATGAGGTAGAAACAAATAGTAAGAATAAAAACATTCGAGATTTATATAAGGGTATAAAGAAATTTAAGAACGGATATCAGCCAAGGGTAAACGTGATCAAGGATGAGAATGGTGACTTGCTTGCAGACACTTCATCAATCCTAAACAGATGGAAAAACTATTTTGCGCAACTACTAAATGTACATAGGCCAAATAGAAATGATCGGGACGAAATTGAAATACAAACTGCTGAGCCATGTATACCCGAACCCACGCGTTCAGAAGTCGAAATTGCGAAAGAAAATCTGAAAAAGTACAAGTCTCCAGGTATCGATCAAATTCCAGCAGAATTAATACAAGAGGGTGGGAGTGCATTATATAGCGAAATTTATAAACTTGTACTTGCTATTTGGGAAGAGGAAATTGCACCAGAACAATGGAAGGAGTCCATAATTGTACCTATTTTTAAAAAGGGGGACAAAACCAACTGTGGTAACTTGAAACATTCGAGGAATATCACTTTTGTTGACGTCGTACAAAATTTTGTCCAATATTCTTTTGAGAAGATTAACTCCGTACGTAGATGAAATTATTGGGGATCATCAGTGCGGTTTTCGGCGTAATAGATCGACTATTGATCAGATCCTTTTTTGTATTCGACAGATAATGGAGAAAAATGGGAGTATAAGGTACAGTACATCAGTTATTCATAGATTTAAAAAAGACATATGACTCGGTTAAGAGGGAAGTATTATATGATATTCTTCTTGAATTTGATATTCCCAAGAAACTAGTTCGATTAATTAAAATGTGTCTCAGTGAAGCATACAGCAGAGTCCGTATAGGTCAGTTTCTATCTGACGCTTTTCCAATTCACTGCGGGCTAAAGCAGGGAGATGCACTATCACCTTTACTGTTTAACTTCGCTCTAGAATATGCCATTAGGAAAGTTCAGGATAACAGGCAGGGTTTGGAATTGAAAGGGTTACATCAGCTTCTTGTCTATGCGGATGACGTGAATATGTTACGAGAAAATACACAAACGATTAGGGAAAACACGGAAATTTTACTTGAAGCAAGTAAAGCGATCGGTTTGGAAGTAAATCCCGAAAAGACAAAGTATATGATTATGTCTCGTGACCAGAATATTGTACGAAATGGAGATATAAAAATTGGAGATTTATCCTTTGAAGAGGTGGAAAAATTCAAATATCTTGGAGCAACAGTAACAAATATAAATGACACTCGGGAGGAAATTAAACGCAGAATAAATATGGAAAATGCGTGTTATTATTCGGTTGAGAAGCTCTTATCATCCAGTCTGCTATCCAAAAATCTGAAAGTTAGAATTTATAAAACAGTTCTATTACCGGTTGTTCTGTATGGTTGTGAAACTTGGACTCTCACTCTGAGAGAGGAACATAGGTTAAGGGTGTTTGAGAATAAGGTGCTTAGGAAAATATTTGGGGCTAAGCGGGATGAAGTTACAGGAGAATGGAGAAAGTTACACAACACAGAACTGCACGCATTGTATTCTTCCCCTGACATAATTAGGAACTTAAAATCCAGACGTTTGAGATAGGCAGGGCATGTAGCACGTATGGGCGAATCCAGAAATGCATATAGAGCGTTAGTTGGGAGACCGGAGAGAAAAAGACCTTTTGGGAGGCCGAGACGTAGATGGGAGTATAACATTAAAATGGATTTGAGGGAGGTAGGGTGTGATGATAGAGACTGGATTAATCTTGCACAGGATAGGGACCGATGGCGGGCTTATGTGAGGGCGGCAATGAACCTTCGGGTTCCTTAAAAGCCATTTGTAAGTAAGTAAGTAACTTTTATAGAACGGTACAGTTGTAATTTGTAAGTAGTACAATTGTACACCATATTTTTGTGGAACACAATCCTCGTTTGTACAGGCCCAGAAACAAAATTTGGACCACCTGAATTTTCTAAGTTCCAGTTACAACAAACTGCGCATGCCCAGTAGCACTAGTAGGCCTACCTGATACGTTCCAGCCCTTAAATCTTATATCAGCATCGGAGACTTATGCTACCCTCAAGACTTCATCTCAGACATTTTTTAACTATTGCAGATGATAGATGAAATGAATGGAAGGTGGAGTATGTTGTTAAAGAGAGGGCAACGGGAATATCCCAAAAATCCTGTGCAACATATGCTTTGTTCACCTCAAATTCCTCAACGATTAGGCCAGGAATCGAACCCGGCCCGGTCTGTATAGAAGACCAGAGCACAGCGCTGAGTCACCAGAGTAGGTATTGACAATAAAGTATCTACAGACGTGCTGGTTTTCAAGGCCGAATGGTGTGTTATATGTCTCCCCCAACTGCACGGCAATTAAGACCACTAAATTAATCTATCAGCTTTACCAACGTTCATCACTTCATCAGTGTGCTTGACAAACGTCACAGCAATAACTTTCAGTTTTATAAGCTTCGATGAAATCAGATCTGTTTGACATACAACGACCAACGACGATTCTTCAATGATATTGCACAGAATTTGTTAAAACATGTCTCTTCCGTAGAAACAAATATGATGTGGAAATGTTCTTATTGGTCTGTCATACCTACTAAGAATACTTACTTACTGGCTTTTATGGAACCCGGAGGTTCATTGCCGCCCTCACATAAGCCCGCCATTGGTCCCTATCCTGAGCAAGATTAATCCAGTCTCTACCATCATATCCCACCTCCCTCAAATCCATTTTAATATTATCTTCCCATCTACGTATCGGTCTCCCCAAAGGTCTTTTTCCCTCCGGCCTCCCAACTAAAACTCTATATGCATTTCTGGATTCGCTCATACGTGCTACATGTCCTGCCCATCTCAAACGTCTGGATTTTATGTTCCTAATTATGTCAGGTGAAGTATACAATGCGTGCAGCTCTGCGTTGTGTAACTTTCTCCATTCTCCTGTTACTTCATCCCTCTTAGCCCCAAATATTTTCCTAAGAACCTTATTCTCAAACACCTTTAATCTCTGTTCCTCTCTCAAAGTGAGAGTCCAAGTTTCACAACCATACAGAACAACCGGCAATATAACTGTTTTATAAATTCTAATTTTCAGATTTTTTGACAGTAGACTAGATGACAAAAGCTTCTCAACCGAATAATAACACGCATTTCCCATATTTATTCTGCGTTTAATTTCCTCCCGAGTGTCATTTATATTTGTTACTGTTGCTCCAAAATATTTGAATTTTTCTCCTCTTCAAAGGATAAATCTCCAATTTTTATAGTTCAATTTCGTAGAATATTCTGGTCACGAGACAGAATCATATACTTAGTCTTTTCGGGATTTACTTCCAATCCTATCGCTTTACTTGCTTCAACTAGAATTTCCGTGTTTTCCCTAATCGTTTGTGGATTTTTCCTAAAACCTACTAAGAATAGTTGGTAATAAATACCAGTACTCTATTTTTGGCAGTAAAACCGACCGTAAATATAAATTTTAGAAAACACTGAAAAGGAATATACAGAGTGTTTAAAAATAAACCGACAAAATTTTGTGGAATATTCTTTAATAAAAAATAACATACACACAGACACACACAGTCAAAGGCAAAAAGCTTCAATCTTCTAGCTTAAATAGTTTTTGAGATACCAAATAAACATGATTTGTGATTAGGCAGTGTGTTGGTGTACGTCATACGTATTGGAAATTTTTGTGTACTACCCGACTTCGAACTGTTCAACTTCTAACGTGCGGAATCAGAAAACAGCACTCAATACACTGTCTCATCGCTCTGAGTTGAGTTTGTACAGGATCATCATTTTATTTTTACTTCAATTTTTATTGTACCTGAGTTTTTGAATGTACTTCACTCCCACCCCCTCTACTAGTAAACTTCCAACCGTTCCCCACACAGAACTTTTTGCCTTTGCAGTACTGAGTTAGTGAGCATAACGTTCCATTAACATGTTCGCGTTTTCCAGTGACGAAAGAGCTTTCAATATTGAATCATATTTTCGCACAGGTACTGTCGTCCGTTTGACTATGTAGGAAGAAATAAAGTGCATCCCGGTTTCCCCACCTGCTTCTGTTCGCCCCTCTGTAAAGTCTAGTAGCGGGGCTGTCTTAGCTCTTTTCTGAAAACATTAATTTCTGTTAGGAATTGGACATCTACGTAATATTATACAACTGTTTAAAATAGCTTAAATAGAAGGGCCTCGTTAAGTAATTAACTGTCACATGACTTTTTAAGACCCTGCGACAAAACCACTTGAACGGACAGTAGATAGCATTTCTGAGTGATTTTATCTTTTCGAAATCGGGCAGAAGTGAAGATTAAATTTACAGTACGTAATACTCTTTTATAGAGTAGGTACAGAATTATTTCAACATGAATTACTCGTACGAAGGACGAAACTGGTAATTGGAATTAGGTACAATAGTCTATAGTGCGATAATATGCACAAAAGAACTGAAGCCTGTATCGTAATGAACGGCCACTATTTTCAAAAATGTGTTTAAATATTCATATTATGATTATTTTTCAGTTTAACTTGGAGCAGGAACATGGACATTTGAAATGTCTATATTGTATTGCTAATGTGCTGTAACAGTAAATATACACTAGAAATGAATACGTGAATGGATAGCTCAATTCGTGAGTAAAAACAGTGCTATGAAGTAAATATTTTGATTAAAAAAAACCTAACGAAAATTATCAAATTGGCGATATTTCAGTTTCTAAATGGATGAACTACTTTTCTTCCCTCCTATAACTAGTAAAGTGATTTGTATTTTACGCCAGTATCATCGAACTTCAGTCTTGGAAGGGGGAGCAAGCGGTGTTTCCAGTTCTAGACCTTTAATCCAAAGATATAGCCAGGTTAATATTAAAAATGTTAGTAAAAATAAAATGATGTCCCTGTACAATTTTACCTATTAAAGTGGAAATCCTTTGAGTGAAAAGAAACAAAACATCAGGAATGTCTTTTCTACCTTTCCCTTCTTTTGACATTTCAGAGATTGTCTAACTTCATTTTTGGGACTGGGTTTTAATAAATTCACATCTACTTGGAGAATTTAGTGAATTGTTTTCAGAACATGCGAGGGGAGATAGTAGGAGGAAGAAATAAAGTGCATAAGATGTTCTGATGATATGGCTTTGCTAGCAGAAGAGGAGACGATACTAAGGGATATGCTACTGAAGTTACATGACAGCTGTAAACAGTATGGGATGAAGATAATGCGAACAAGACGAAGACCATGATTATCGGAAGAAAAATAAAGAAGGTGAACTTGCGATTTCGAAATGAGGCATTGGAACAAGTGAACAGCTTTGAATACTTGGGGTGTACTATAAGCAGTAACATGAGCTGCTGCCAGGAAGTCAAAAGTAGGATAGAAATGGCCAAAGAAGCTTTTAATAGAAAAAGGAGCATCTTCAGCGGACCTCTGGAAAAAGGACTAAGGAAGAGACTAGTGAAGTGCTTTGTGTGGAGTGTTGCACTATATGGAGCAGAAACATGGACATTTCGACGAAGTAAAGAGAAACGACTAGAAACGTTTGAAATGTGGATATGGAGAAGAATGGAATGTATGAAATGGACAACAGAAAGAATATGAAATGAAGCTGTGGGGGAAAAAGTGGGTGAAGAAATAATCATGCTGAAACTGATCAAGAAGAGAAAAAAAATTGACTGGGTTACTGTCTTAAGAGGAAACTGCCTACTGAAGGATGCACTGAAAGGAACGGTGAACGGGAGAAAAGTTCGGGCAGAAGAAGGTATCCGATGATAGACAACATTAAGATATACGCTATGGTTCGTACGGTATGCGGTATACGGAAGGCGGAAAATAGGAAAGCTTGGAGAATACTGAGTTTGTAGTGAAGGACATCCTTGAGCAGGAAACTATGAAAGAAAATTAAAATATTATTCAAAATTATCAGATGGTATTATAGTAAGTAAATTATTTGATTTCTAGGCCGCATAGAAAGTAAATTCATGTTAATAATATGACTGGCCAAGGATTCACATTTTCCCGCCGCCCTAGACCTAAAGCGTGTGGCTTAAGGCTCATTCACAATGAAAATTCAACATAACGTAAACATTAACATAAGCACATAAACATATGCCACAAACGTAAGTAGCCAAGGCCCATTGACAATGAAAATTAAACATAACGTAAACATAACACGTGTGTGGAAACAAACATACCGAATCAACAAAAAAGAATCTATTACATAAAAATGGAGAATTGCACAATGACTGACGATGTAGCTATTCAACATGTTTCTAATAACTACAATGGCATCAGTAATGGCTTCCAATACTTGAAATCAAAGAAAGAGATGTAAAATAATCAACTTTTCGTCGTATGATTCCATGTTGCGCGCCTAGCTATCATCACGGCCAATAGATCAAATAGTAGGCAAAGCCCATGAGATGTTAAACAAAAAGTGAAAACACGCATTTCCGCTTGTGTACTGTTTCCAAATCGGATAAACATAAGCATGAAAGTTTGAGTTTGCAAACTTTCATGTTAACGTCTTATGATTAGATTAAGTTTATGTTTATGTAATTCATTGTGAATGCTTTCATTAAATAACATGGACACAAGGTTTTATGCTTACGTTATGTTTATGTTTAATTTTCATTGTGAATGGGCCTTTATTCACAATGAAAATTAAACATAACGTAAGCGTTAACTTAAAAATATAAACGTTACGGTAACATCAAGAAGTCACACCATCATTCATGATGGTCAGAACATAAACATAATGGAAAGATTTGAACCATGGAAACATAACAACGACGTCATAATTTCCTCATATTCTGTCGTAGGTTAGAAGCTCCACGATTGTGTTCTGTTTCAAATCAGCCATAAGCATGAAAGTTTCAGTTAGGAAACTTTCATGTGTCTTACGGTAATGTTTATGTCAATGTTTATGTGAATCATTGTGAATGATCCCATTTGATAGCCTGGCCGCAAACTTCTGCGTTTATGTTACGGTTATGTTTAATTTTCATTGTGAATATGTTCAGGGGCAATAGGTAGCTAAGATCAGAGTACTGGACATTTGAAGTGACAACGGTTTAGATACTTGTTTCAAATGTGAACGGTGTGAAGCCATTCGGTATTTGTAGGGAAAAGACTCTGCGGCGTCTGAAATTAGAAGATAGTTATTGGAGATTTACGGCCCGGATGTTACGAAGAGTATGAAATGGTGTCCTCACGTTTGCAGTAAGTAACGAACTACATTATTTGACAGTAAGCGCTGTAGCAAACTGTCAGCAACGACGTAAGGCGGGGATAACGCGGCGTGCGTTGAAGACTTGATTAGAGAAGTAAGACACTGTTTGTCAGAGTGCTGATTTAGCGGATGTGCCAACTATCAGCGCCCACCACATTCACGACATCCTTCAGTGCTTCGAGATTTCTTGACAGTGGGTTGGGTGCGACATGAACTGTTGTATGACAAAATAGGATGACACATTCGAAGTGTCGCAGAGCGAAGGCAGAGGTTTGTCTTCGGCCCATTGCTGTAACAATCATGGGACATTAATGAGGAGCATCGTTTCAAAACCTATTATGTGCAACTTACAATTTTCTTTACACGAACGACGAAAAACTGGATTACTCGTAAACCGGAGAAGTTTTCAAAACGCTACACAAAACCATTTTTAAGTACTGGTTCCACAGTTTACAAATGTGACGACTTGGAACAATCAGACTTCACAGCATGAAAGATAAATAAATAGAAAGTAACAAATTTAATTTCGTCCACTGGGGGACTTAATACGTTTTGAAACGATGCTCCTCAATTTGTTATTGATTATTTAACGAAGCTGTATAAACTAGTTTAGCACGAAGAAATAATTGCTAGTAGCGAGTTTTTGTTGAGACGAGGCCGAGAATTCGCCGTGGCATTATCTGATACTCACCTTACTATTGAGGAAAACCTCGGAAGAAACTCAATCAGGTTATCGAACCCACACCCGATCGCAGCTGCGGATCAGCAGGCAAATGCGCTACCGCCGAGGCGATGTTAACAATTTTCTGTGAAGATGTGACGAATGTATGAACAGAAACGCAGAAAAGTTAAATTTGGTGCAGAGAGTGTAAGCGATATAACTGCCAAAATTACAAGGGGCAATCAATAAGTTTTCGGACTGCCTTAAATATAGGCATCTCACAAGACATAGGGAATTTACGTGAGAAGTTACCTAGAATCAGGAAAACGCCTGGATTTTATACTAAATGCATTACTTGAAAGGCAGAAAAGAAGACTAGCTAGCCATAAGCCATATTGCAGATATGACATGCATTAATACACACAAGAAATTTCATCACAGAATGTTGGATAGTTTTTGAGTTATGTGGGAAAAGCTTTATCACTGTACAGTGAACTGAATTTTGAAAAAAAAAATGTAAATAATTTTTTTAAACCGTAAAAATGTATTTTTTTTTTCGTATGGCAGGACAGTGTTTTACATATACTAATTTTCATTCTTGTACAAGATACAGTAATGGAGGGGAAAAAATGTTGAATATTTCCAAAATTTTACTGCTGTAAGCTGTACCTAATCCCTTAATTGATCCATGAAAATATGCTGTTCCGAAAACCTGACACCGGTTTCATACAATAGGATTTTATTTTATAATATACACTGTTATTTTTTATGAAGACATTGTATTTTACGCCTAACCAAAATTATGAAATAATAGCGTATGCCATAACATGTAATTTAAAATTAGGGCTACCGATAACGGCTACAGATACTAAGATTACGTAATATACTTGGCATATTTTGTAAGATATTATGCTTTTACGTAAAACTTTATAATCCAAATGTTGCAATACTACAACCATTATGATTTTATTTTTTTATTTTATGTGTAAATAAGATTTCATAAATTTTAACGATAAACATTGTGACCTGAAGATGCCTCAGAGATGAAGGCGAATGAACTCTGAATTAAATTTGTGGTATTTGAGTTTTTTCTTCTAATCGTAAGCATTTACTTATTACGTTAATTAATGAATAAACCCATACGAATTAGACATCCTTTATTTAAAATTGCCAATAACGCCCTAATTGATTTACCAACAGTTTCTACATTATTAATAATTATTTCTGTATTACTTACTAAGGGCTTTACCAACTACCAAAAATGTATTTAAAAATAGGCTTAAGGACTTTACTAATAGACGATAATTATACACAGTATTTAAAGGGTGTAATTTTTATTTTATTTATTTATTTATTTATTTATTTAATAATAACATATACATAAAAACGTTACATTAAAATATTGAAAGAGCAAAGCTCGTGTTCGGGGACAGTTCCGTTACATAGATACACATACTTTGTAGACAAAATACTTAAGAAAAAAAGCTCACATAAAGATTGTAATAAAATTAGTAAATAATAATACTAATAATAACTGAGTGAAAAAAGAGACGATGTTTAGATTGATGGATTAATATTAAATTATTATTAGTAGTATAATTAGTGCAGGTCATGTTGACATAGTAACCAAGATAAAATAGAAAAATACACTTAGGATAGAAATAAACTTGTTTTACAATACATGGTACATAATATATATACAGGGAAGTCTGTCATATAAATTTTTTAATTCTGGATCTGAAAATTTCATTGCTTAAAGTAGTCAATTCTGGATGAAATTTTATTATCGAATTATATAGCCGTGGACCATAATTTGTACTGTGTAGTAAAGCAGCAGATGTGAAATATTTAGGTTCAACTAATTTAAGAATTTCATTTCGTCTCGTATTATGAGCATGTGGCTGAGCTACAAATTTCGTTCTAAACGATATTTTGTTATTGAAGTGTTCTATCAGTGAAGAATTATGTTGTGTCAGTGAAGTGTGTTGTATCAGTGAAGAAGTATGTCGTGTCAGTGAAGTGTGCTGTGTAAGTGAAACGTGTTCCTGTCAGTGAAGCTTTATAGTTTATAGTGGCAGTGCATAGTATTTGAACAGTGAAATGTTTTTGAAGTGTTAGTGAAATCAGGATAGAATCAGTGAAATGTGTCGTAGTTCCATTGCAGTGAGTGAGTTGACAGCGAAATGAGTGTAATTTGAAAGGTACTTGTGCAGATATGAACATATCATACTCGTGGGTTTTAGTTCGATCTTAGTTTTAAGATACAAATTAGATTTATTTCAAATGTTATTTTAAGTGATCGTTTCATTTAATTTAGTATATTCCCTGTTGTTGTTATTATTATTATTATTATTATTATTATTATTAATTATTGTTAGTATTAATTATTAGTATTATTATTAATTGTATTTTTAATTAATAAGTTTATTATTGTCATTATTGAGTGTAATTAGTTACCACTGCCACCGGGTATATACCCACTGCAGTGTGAATAAATACATACATACAATAATTATTAATAATGTGAGTGGTATGATTACGATTAGAATTTATATGAGCCATAATATATTCCTCGTCCAGTGTGTAGGTAGATACAAATGAAAAATATTGATGCACCATTTGCATGTAATGTTCGTAGTTATTGTACGGAATTTATTAAAATAAACACATTAATGTAAAATAAAACTTTTAGAGATAGTTTGCGATTGAAAACGCCGCTACTTGGCGCAGGAACGTGATATGTTATCATAAGTCACCAAACTTCTGTGGGGAGATGTCAGACTAAGTGGAAGGAAGAATTATTACTTTAGGAAATACCCTGTTTCCTTTCTTCCATGGAGAATTAGTTACGGTGTCAGATGAACTTTTCCGAGGACAGCAGACTTTGAGAGGAATCTTTGGAGTAGAAAGACGAAACAAAACCTCTGCGCAAGTGGTATGTGGGAGGGCTAGAGTCAATGACTGCTCTGGGGGAAGGTATTGCTAGAATGAAGCGAGCAATCGCTTGCAGGAGGGGATAATTTCTATCTGAACTCTACTCCACCTTCTACCACGAGCATCTTACCCCTTAAGCCTCGTTCACATTTTTCAAGTACTGTAATTTGAATTCAAGTCACGTGATTTCAAGTACCTGAATTCAAGTCGCCGTTCAGACATATTCAAGTTATTTTGTTTTCAAGTAGGATAAAATGGCGTCCATGGATGTTGTGCAATTAGGAATTTCTGCAGTAGCAAGTCTCCGTGCCAGGGAAATGGTAAATATATTGAAGAAATGGAAGACGCGTTGTTCAGTATGGGTTAGGAATTAGATTAATAAGAGAAATACACGACCACTGACCATTACAAATAGAATAAGTGAAATCTTCAAGCAGATTTAACTATTCTTATCGCAAATGTAATAAAATATAAGCGAGTCTGATTTACCATAATTGAAAAAGATTATCTTGAAGCTGTTACAGTTCCCCCACAAAAATCTATCAACCACATTGAACCATGCCAGTTTCGGCGATAAATGTCATCCCTTCAAGCAACGCTCTTCTCTTTTTAATCCCTCTTATCTTCCTCACTTCTTTTCTATCTACAGTTTAATGTTTTTTTTATTATTTTTCATAGGCTATCTCATCTGTGTCCACGTTAAAATCTCTGCTGTTCAATTTTTAAATGAACTCTTCCTTTCTTTGCAGCTTCCTTTGCATTTCTATTACGAAACTTTGGAGTTTCTATAATCTGCGGGCCTTCGTGAATTTTATACAACTTCAGAAACTCAAATATTTGGTCAGTATTTCACTTACTGCTGATTCCTATTATTTTTACGTTCCCGGTAGAACTGAAAAACAATCAGCTGTTAATTTAACGCTCTTAAAACAGCTGTTAATTTAAATTTCCGCTCTTTTTTCTTTGAATTCAAGTTATCAAGTGACGTTCACACTTTTCAAGTATCCTTTCAAGTCAAGTAAAAAGTAGAAAGGGATCCAACTTCACTTGAAACTTGAATTCAAGCCGTTAATTGATTTCAAGTCAACTTGAAACATAGTTCACACTTTTCAAGTTCGTCTTTTCAAGTGACTTGAATTCAAGTTACTTGAAAAGTGTGAACGAGGCTTTAGCGGACTGGAGCTGATGCTGCCCGCAATACACTTCGGCACAGGTAGACTCCGCCCCCGTATGCACGAAGTTATTCCACAGATCCCTGGGACGGATCATAGATAAAGAAGTCATCGATGATATAGACCAGCGGTATTCAAACTGTGGTACGCGTACCTCCAGGGGTACGCGATGTTATCTCAAGAGTACCCACTGACTAATATAAAAAGTGCTGACACATTAATTTTGTCGTACTTGTTGACAATTTTTGCAGTTTACATATTTTCTTTTGCATTATCAACTCTTGTATTTCCATCAGTAACATTTTACATAATTAATTACTATTATTCTTGGATAAATATTGTATGTAACTATAGTAGTAATTGTTGTTTAGTCAACTGTCCGAAGACAGGTTTGAACCTCATAAGTCACAACAATAAGGGATCACTCATGAGGCAACTAGGCCAGGAGATAATGGGGTAGGGTGACCAGTTCCTTTTCCCCTCCAATGCATACATCGCCGACTAGCTACTTATTCCACTAGTCAGACTTCAGATGCATAAAACAATTGTTCTTTCTCTGACACATATCGTCAAGTGAGATGTACTGCCTGGTAAAAGATTTTCATATCAGCCAGAACCTCAATCAGAGGTAATAGTAGTAGTAATAGTAGGCTTAATAATAATACTTACTTACGGCTTTTAGAGAACCCGGAGGTTGCCGCCCTCACATAAGCCCGCCATCGGTCCCTATCCTGAGCAAGATTAATCCAGCCCCTACCATCATATTCCACCTCCCTCAAATCTATTTTTATATTATCCTCTCATCTACGTCTCGGACTCCCTAAAGGTCTTTTCCCTCCGCGGCCTCCCAACTAACACTCTATATGTATTTCTGGATTCGCCCATACGTGTTACATACCCTGCCCATCTCAAAGTAGCCTAGTAGTAGTAGTTATAATAATAATAATAATATAATAATAATAATAATAATAATGATAATAATTTTTTACTTACTGGCTTTTAAGGAACCCGGAGGTTCATTGCCGCCCTTACATAAGCCCGCCATTGGTCACCAGCCTGAGGAAGATTAATCCAGTCTCTATCATCGTATCCCACCTCCCTCAAATCCATCTTAATATTATCCGCCCACCTACGTCTCGGCCTCTCCAAAGGTCTTTTTCCCTCCGGCCTCCCAACTAACACTCTATATGCATTTCTGGATTCGCCCATACGTGCTACATGCCCTGCCCATCTCAAACTTCTGGATTTAATGTTCCTAATTATGTCAGGTGAAGAATACAATGCGTGCAGTTCTGTGTTGTGTAACTTTCTCCATTCTCCTGTAACTTCATCCCTCTTAGCCCCAAATATTTTCCTAAGCACCTTAACCTATGTTCCTCTCTCAAAGTGGGAGTCCAATGATGATAATAATAGTAATAATAATAAGAATAATTTATTTTGCATACAATAGTAATCATAGTCTTTTGTTATATCTTATTTTTTTTTATAATAATTGAAGTACAGTTTGAGGGTACGAAGATAAAAAAAAATCTATTTTGGGGGTACGCTAGCTAAAAAAAGATTGAATATCTCTGGTATACACTATAGAATCTTACATATGTGTCAGGTGGGAGGAGAAGGAAGAATTGACTTGTGGACTGGAACTGTTTTAAATGTTAAATGTTGTGTTTTATTTAACGACGCTCGCAACTGCAGAGGTTATATCAGCGTCGCCGGATGTGCCGGAATTTTATCCTGCAGAAGTTCTTTTACATGCCAGTAAATCTACTGACATAAGCCTGTCGCATTTAAGCACACTTAAATGCCATCGACCTGGCCCAGGATCGAGCCCGCAACCTTGGGCATAGAAGGCCAGCGCTATATCAACTCGCCAACCAGGTCGACGAACTGTTTTACAATAGAATTTGAGTGAAAGTGGAATGATAGTTCTTTCACGTCTTTTTTTGTTATTTACAAACACGCCCATTCCAGTTGCAATGACCATAAGGCTTTTTTAGTTTATCTTCGGGGAAAGATGTACCATCTTGCTTTTTTTTTTGTTTTTTTTTTTTTTTAGATTCATTTAGCAATTATTCTTTTACTCCGTCCACAGTTGCTGCATATTCCTCATAGCCTTCATTCGTTCAACCTCTCCTGTCCAGTACTGATCACTTTCTTCAGCTCTTGTAATTGGAGCTCAGTGACGTAGAGCTTTCCACGAAAAGCGCTGCCAATTTATTCCCTCTCTTTTGTTCTCAGAATGCGTTGGCTGTATGTTGTGTCTACTGTAGTCCCCACTCCAGTTGCTCGAAAGGAAGTGTATAATATTTATTCCACGTATTTTTTAGTAAGCGTGAATTAATTTTTGCTGAATCAAATTATGAACTGTATTTGTTACATGGAACATCTCTGTGATCTGGCCCGCACGAAGCTATAGTTTCATTCTGTGATTCTATATTATCGTATATCCTCCTTTCTCAAGCCACCACCGCTATTATGAAACCTTTTCTGACAGGAGTTTTGTATCGTTTCTGATATGTAATGAGCAGGGAAAGGAAGGTCATGCCCTAAAAACGTGAAGAATATGTATGCATTTATGCCGTAAAATAGATAAATATGCTACAAAATAGCTATGCATTATCAGTCTGAGATTATTTTAACAGAATAATAAGGTATAGGTAACTTACGTTTAGTCTATGGATTTTGAAGTGCTTGCCTCATTGCTGAATGCTCCATTTATGCTGTTATAGTTTACAACTAAGCAGTGACGTATGTTTTCTGTTGTCTCTCAGCATAGTTTTGTAGCGCGAAAAACTTCGTTCTACGTCACAAGAAGTAAGAGTGGCTTGCACAAAATCTTTGAGCTGTTCTATGGAAAATTTTGTTGGTTTTTGGGGTGTTTTTCCTTCGAGAATATCTTGAATTTCTTTAAGTTAATAACAGCCAGGGTTTTTGGACAGTTCATACTTAGGATGTAATATATCATACGAAGGAGAGAATGATGTAAGCAGAAAAATTAACAAATTTTTACAAATATTAGGACTGCTAAACCATACCCTAAAACCAAGTTTAGTACAGAAACATTCCAGAATAAAGCTATACGAGTATAAAACCCTTGCACTACCAACTCCCCTCTATGGAAGCGAAATTTTGGTTCTGAAACAAAGAGATATCAGCAGATTAAGAGCAGCTGAAATGAAATATCTGCGACGAACTGCAGGATACACACTTCTGGACCACAAGAGGAACGAGGATATACTGCAGGAACTCGACATGCAACCATTAGAAGAAAAAATTACAGAATACAGAAACAGATGGCTTGAACACATTTCTCGTATGGAAGCTGGCCGGACACCCCAAGAAATGCTAAAATACCACCCTCAAGGACGACGACGACGACCTGGACGTCCACAGAAACGTCTCTTGGATCCTGTACAGCTGGAACCGAAACAGGCCAACAATGGCCTAATTTCGTGCCTGGAATATGATGATGATGATATTTGCTGTTTTCTCGTTCACTTTATCTGCTACATTTCCTGGAACTGATGTTAAACTGGATATTGTTCTATCGAAATCTGCTGAAGACTGCAGTAAAGGAAACCTCTTCATAGAATATCGTTTTTCAAAATTTCATCATCTTTTTACAGAGGTTATCCACTCGCATCAAGACAAATAAACATACTTGTCACAAAGTTAAAATATGATGCTTTTATAAATAAACAAAATTTAAAAACAGTAATATAAAAGATAACCTTATTAGATAATTTCAGCTCCAATCATACAGAGAACAAATTTAAACTATCATTGACTACATTGTAAGCGCTCGGACATTCTTTAGACATCATCCTGATAGTGCTGTATTTTCAAAATTTTGGTATAAAACTCTTTCTTTCATCTAATAAATTATTTGAAATTTTCTTAACATTCAAAAATAATGTGTTTAACAACCCTGAAACCGAAAAGCTTTTTTGAAATCAGTGTTTAATTAATAGTTCATAGTATTTTGTTGTTTAATTCATAAATAACTCTTGTATAAATGTAACTCTCACTTGATCAAATTGTTGAATTTTTTTGTAAGTTCATGCATATGTATATACACTTTTGCTGGTTGAGTGGAAGAGAAAAACGGCCTTAACTCTGCCAGCTAAAATAAATCATTATTATTATTATTATTATTATACATATTATTATTATTACTGATATTTAAAGGAATAACCATCTAAGACGGTGCAATGAATTAAGAACAAAGGCTCATCTATGAGGGCGTCAATCGTTACGTTCAAAATTCATAAACATAAATATTAGTCGTGTTTAACCGATTTGTATAATTACACACTATTTAAAAATGAGAGAAAGACAAATAATGTTATTACAGTAATCTGCAGTTCCTGACATAAGTGTTAAAATATGATGCTTTTATAAATAAAAAAAATATGCACTTTTATGCACAAAAAAGTAATATCATTGTATTCAGAAAGTTGTGATTCATGTAGATAATTTTTCAGCATATTCACACAAAGATAGAGAACAAATATGCAAATGCATGAACTTCCTTTGCCTAAAAAAGTAATAAGTAAAGCGCTCGGACATGAGCGAAGCAGGATCTTAAAACGTTAAAATGTTCCCTCGATCAAATGGGCCAAAATAGGCCCTAAAATGCGAATTGATATTAAAACGTGGCTGTATAATGAATATATAAATTATAAACATTTTCACTTTGTTTGCTGTGGTATTTTAACATGAGCAGCTGTGTTTTATGATGCTTTAAATACTACTTCTTTCGACATTTAACCTGTGAAAAAATATGACCTTTTTATCAATCCAACAATTAATCTGATTCTTAATAAAAATATATAATTTAATCAACCGATTTCTTAAATGACCACAAAACCAATAAGAGGGTTGAATTCCCTTCGCTGAATTTTTAATGATAACAAATACGAAACTTCCGTATCGGAGTGAAGTCATAATAAAATTTACAGCTCAGTTTTCTAGCTTAATATTATGTGGAACATGAGAAAGAATCTAACTTGATTTTATTTAATAATGCCAAGGGGAAAGATCTTCGAGGAATATCACTTTTGTTGACGTCGTACAAAATTTTGTCCAATATTCTTTTGAGAAGATTAACTCCATATGTAGATGAAATTATTGGGGATCATAGGCGTAATAGATCAACTATTGACCAGATATTTTATATTCGACAGATAATGGAGAAAAATGGGAGTATAAGGGCACAGTCCATCAGTTATTCATAGATTTCGAAAAGGCATATGACTCGGTTAAGAGAGAAGTTTTATATGATATTCTTATTGAATTTTGTATTCCCAAGAAACTAGTTCGATTAATTAAAATGTGTCTCAGTGAAACGTACAGCAGAGTTCGTATAGGTCAATTTCAGTCAGATGCATTTCCAATTCACTGTGGGTAAAGCAAGGAGATGCACTATCACCTTTACTTTTAACTTTGCTAGAAGTCTAGAGTATGCCATTAGGAAAGTCCAGTTTAACAGAGAGGGTTTTGAATTGAACGGGTTACATCAGCTGCTTGTCTATGCGGATGACATGAATATGTTAGGAGAAAATCCACAAACGATTAGGGAAAACACGAGGATTTTACTTGAAGCAAGTAAAGAAATAGGTTTGGAAGTAAATTCCGAAAAGACAAAGTATATGATTATGTCTCGTGACGGGAATATTGTGCGAAATGGCAATATAAAAATTGGAAATTTATTTTTCGAAGAGGTGGAGAAGATCAAATATCTTGGAGCAACAGTAACAAATATAAATGATACTCGGGAGGAAATTAAACACAGAATAAATATGGGAAATGCCTGTTATTATTCGGTTGAGAAGCTTTTATCATCCAGTCTGCTGTCAAAAAATCTGAAAGTTAGAATTTATAAAACAATTATATTACCGGTTGTTCTTTATGGTTGTGAAACTTGGACTCTCACTTTGAGAGAGGAACATAGGTTAAGGGTGTTTGAGAATAAGGTTCTCAGGAAAATATTTGGGGCTAAGAGGGATGAAGTTACAGGAGAATGGAGAAAGTTACACAACACAGAACTGCACGCATTGTATTCTTCACCTGACATAATTACTAACATTAAATCCAGACGTTTGAGAAGGGCAGGGCATGTAGCACGTATGGGCGAATCCAGAAATGCATATAGAGTGTTAGTTGGGAGGCCGGAGGGAAAAAGACCTTTGGGGAGGCCGAGACGTAGATGGGAAGATAATATTAAAATGGATTTAAGGGAGGTGGGATATGATGATAGAGAATGGATTAATCTTGCTCAGGATAGGGACCGATGGCGGGCTTATGTGAGGGCGGCAATGAACCTCCGGGTTCCTTAAAAGTAAGTAAGTAATTAAGTAAGTAAGTAAGTAAAGGGGAAAGATCAGCAATAAAATCCGTTGTCTCCATTTATGTCCCCTGGCAGCCATGATTCACGCTGTAACAGGACGTTAAGGATTAATCTGCGGGAGTATACGGTGTTAATTTAACAATGTGTTTAACATGATGTTAACAGTAACAAAAGTTGATGAAACATCTCTTCCTTTAAGTTTACTGTTAAACTGCTTTAATAGCATGTCAAATATTGAACAAAGGTTGATTGAAAAAGGGCCTTAATGTTCCCATGAAGTTAGAGCTGAAGGTAATGAATGGTAGATACTGTAATCCTGACACAAGATTCCAGTCCTTGAAGTTGACGCTGCTAGCAACGTCTGCACACATTTGTGTGATTGACTGTACGTAACTCAGTGCTGTCGTAGTCGGTAATATGAGAATCTAATGCTCTCAGCTTATTTAAGGTCGTAATATTTCTTCTCCTTCTACACAGCACGGTATGTGTGCTATTTTGTGATGTTAACAGGAAGGTATGTGGTTTATTCACGTGTAATGTTACAAGCTTTTACTGACTCATTGTTGCTAAGCGTATTTGCGATTGTCATTATTCGAGATGATTCCGAAGTTTGATGATTACGAAACGTAATGTGTGACCAGCTACTCAATTCAAGATATTTACGAGTATTGCAAGAAGCAAACCTTGTTGAAGAAGAAAGTGAAGGCTTGCTTGTCTTGTGGCATGTTATGATGGGTTTGTAGTTCACAATGATTCCGGCTCCGAGGCCCACTTCCCATTGTCAGCACTGTCGCTGACCATCTCTATTTAATAGAATTTCATTTTCCCCTCCCCCTTTTAACACATTTTTTCTTACTTATATCGGTTAATTTGGTTCACTAACTTTTAATACCACGATCTGTGAAATTATATTCATCCTTTTCCATCTGCCACATTCATAGAAATCACTACTGTTGCGTTGATCTGGTTGGCGAATTGGTATAGCGCTGGCCTTCTATGCCCAAGGTTGCGGGTTCGATCCCGGGGCAGGTCGATGGCATTTAAGTGTGCTTAAATGCGACAGGCTCATGTCAGTAGATTTACTGGCATGTAAAAGAACTCCTGCGGGACAAAATTCCGGCACATCCGGCTACGCTGATATAACTAACCTCTGCAGTTGCGAGCGTCGTTAAATAAAACGTAACATTTTAACATTACTGTTGCTTAGACTGTTAAAATAAATCTGTCTTCCTATTGCTTACATTTGTTTAATCTTAGATAGCATCTCCATGATGTATAAATATTGTTTTCGTTATAATATTGAAGTTAAATGGAAGTATGTAGCATGTGATTCTCTTTGGCAAATAAATATCGTGCAATATTGACGTTTATAAATACTGTTTCCATTATAATATTGAACCTTAAATGCGACAGGTTCATGTCAGTAGATTTTGTGGCATGTAAAAGAACTCCTGCGGGACAAAATTCCGGCACACCGGCGACGCTGGTATAATCTCGGCAGTTGCGAGCGTCATTAAATAAAACATAACATTTTAAACTATTATTACACTCAAGAGAGCTCTAATTTACCAAGCGGCATTCTGGGGTTTTAGTTTATATAATTATACAGGCTCAACTGTAAGTAATGTCATTAATTTTTGGGGCTTATTCTTTGAGATACTTCAAACAAATAAGTTTAACACAATTTTTCTTGTTTTTGCTTCCTTTTCGAGATAAAAATTGTTTTATATGAAATATTTTATAGTGTGTTTTGGGAAAGCCATTGATTTAATTCCCAATATGCTTAGTCAATTTAAGACAGCAGTATGCTCGTATTATGATAATAAATTATTGAAACACTTTTAGTTTTGTCCTTTAAATGTGCAGAAATTTAATCCGAACAAATGTAACATTTTAAAATTCCTTTTCAGAAGGAAAAGTTACATTTGTTCGGATCAAATTTTGCACATTTGTAGGACAAAATGAAAATTCTTTCAATCATTTATGATCACAAGATATTGCTCTCTTAAATTGACTAAGCATATTGGGAATTTAATCAAAGGCTTTCCCAAAACACGTTATGGAATGTTTCATATAAAACAATTTTTATCTCGAAAAGGAAGCACAAACGAGCAAAATTGTATTAAACTTTTTTGTTTGAAATATCTCAAAGAATAATCCCCTAAAATTAGCAGTGGCGTAGCATGAAATTTTGAGCAGGGGAAGCTAATTCAAGTTGTCTTTCATGCAATATGAGAAAACGTATTACAAAAATATAGTCTTAAAATAAATAGTAGTTAATGTCAAGTCAGCAGTCGAAGATTGATTGGAACCTCGTAAGTAACACCAATAAGGCATGACCTCAAATGGTACGTAGTAAAATATGATTTCACGGTTTACACATATCTCTAACAAATAGACACGTATACGTATAACATTAGCTCACTCCCTGTCATAGTTAGAGGAATCACAATATTAACGGTCAATAAATACAGTATTAGTATCATTACGTATGTATGCATCTGTCTTTTGGTTGTATCCTTCATTGACAGCTAGGAAGTCGGTCATTTGTTTTTTAGATCACACTTTTATTCGTAAGTCAGTCTTTATAATAGAATTGTCCTAAAAATTCAAGTAAATTGGTGTCAGGAACTGTTATTTCACTCATTATTTATTATATCAGCCACAATGCACACTAACACTTCAACTGAACACAACTGATGAAAAGGGATAACTCGGAAACTACTTATTTTCAATGTAAAAGCTAGCTTCTTGTTAGCCTTGCGACCAGTGTAGTTTAGTTAGAAAGGGATGGAAAATCTGCGGGGTGGGTTACACAGAAGAATGAGTGTGAGAAACCAGTCTGCTTGGAAGCTGGTGTGTGCAGGCTTCTAGTTTACTGCTGCATCACAAATCATCCTGAGCTGCCGCATCACAATATTTAACGCGTAATTATAAATTCTATTAAAACTAATAAATAATTTTGTCCATAGACTGCAGGTTTATTATGAAATTATTATTAACTGGGGAAGCTGAGCTTTTTAGCTTACATTGACGCTACGCCACTGAAAATTAGTAACATTACTTACGGTTCACTCTGTGGATATATACTACTTATGTTAATTGGTGTGGATTGGAAAGAGAGAAGGATGACCAGTAATCTTTATATGAAACGAGTCTAATTCAGGAAAGGAGAAGAAATGTCAGAAGGAAGCGGATGATAGTAGGGGAAGAAGGATAAAGTGCATAACATTTGCTGATGATATGGCGTTATTATCAGAAGAGGAAATGATACTGAGGAATATGCTACTAGAGCTAAATGACAGCTGTGAGCAGTATGGGATGAAGAGAAATGCAAACAAGACAAAGACTATGGTTATGGGAAAAAAATAATGAAGGTAAACTTGAGATTTCTAAATCAAACAGTAGAGCAAGTGGGCAGCTTCAAATACTTGGGATATGCTATAAGTAGTAACACGAGCTGCTGCCAGGAAGTCAAAAGGAGAATAGCAATGGCGAAGGGAGCTTTTAATAGAAAAAGGAGCATTTTATGGGACATCATTTACCGCCTCCCTCAGTTATAGCTTGACCGTGGTATAGTATATCGGAATACGATCATTTAATAAAGGTATTTTCGGGGGCATGTTTCTTACAGTGTTACATTCATATCCGCGATGTTTCGGACCGAGTTGTATAGGGCTTGAACTGTAGGTCTGCTACAAATTATAATAAGGCATAACTTAAAACAATCTCCCTCTTTTTCTCTCTTACAGAAACACATGCATACATCAATACAACTACGTAACAGTGCTAACAGAAACTTTTTATATGAAGTTTACCTTCCTGAAAGATATGATATGAAATGTAAACTCTAATTATTTTATTTAAAGGGAGGCAGAGGTGAAATTTTGAACAAAACTGAAGAAAATTTGTTTTTTTTTTTTTTTTTCAATTTTTATTATCTTTATACACTATATTTTCATATTCCGATGTTGGTTTTTGATTTTGTGCCCTTTGAAGTGTGAAATTAAAACCAAGATAACTGTATTACTATATTATTCCCATAATAAACTAATACTTACTTACTGGCTTTTAAGGAATAGGTTCATTATCACATAACCATTGGTCCCTATATGCAAGATTAATCCAACCATCATATCCTACCTCCCTCAAATCCATTTTAAATTATCTTCCCATCTACGTCTCGACCTCCCCAAAGGTCTTTTTCCTCGGCCTCCCAAGTAACACTCTATATGCATTTCTGGTGTCAAAGATGGCCCATCTCAAACGTCTGGATTTTATGTTTAATTATGTCAGGTGAAGTTTTAATTGCAGCTCTGCGTTGTGTAACTTTCTCCATTCTCCTGTAACTTCATCCCTCTTAGCCCCAAATATTTTCCTAAGAACCTTATTCTCAAACACCCTTAATCTATGTTATCTTTCAAAGTGAGAGTCCAAGTTTCAAACAAGACAGAACAACGTAATATAACTGTTTTATAAATTCTAATTTTCATTTTATTTTCAGAAGACTAGATGACAAAAAAAACCGAATAATAACAATAATAATAATAATAATAATAATAATAATAATAATAATAATAATAATAATAATAAACTAATACTTAATATTTATAACTGAACATATAAATAAAAATAAATATTGAAAATACAATATGGTGCATGGAGCATTTTATATCAAACGACATAAAGTTTTATAAAATTATTAATATTTACAGAACTATTGTACTTAGAAAGTTGAAACTTTGTATGTCCATTACTAATAACATAATTAGTATCCATGATCAATTTCAAACAAATCGGATAAATTTTGTGGATTTTGAAATATTCACCTCTGCCTCCCCTTAATCTCTCTTTAAGTTTACACATTACACGGGATTACTTTTCTTTTTTTTCTGCATTGTTGTGCAGTATGTTATTCATATTTCTCCAAGTGGCGGCCTAAACACCTGCAGACACATGAGTGCAGACAGTTACAAAAGACACATTACAATGCTTTCATTTCTCAAATGAGGTATAGCAATTCTTATACACTTACAGTCTTACTAATAAACCGTGTATAGTTTTTATACGAGACTTATGCAGAGTTGAGACAGAAAACATTACTAATAAATCGTGAATAAGCTATGGACGTATAAACAGGCTGTACAGTCTATACTTACAGTCGGCAACTTCAACACTTTTTTGCCAACATTCGCGACACACACAAAAGCGGCAGGCAAGGCACTGGTCATAGGGTTGATACAGCCAGCACGTGCTTTAAAGGGATGCGAGATGTTATAATAACGTTTTAATCATGCGTCGGAATAAAGGCAATTTGCAATGACGAAAATTGCAGTAACAACAAGTTTAAATCTCCGAATTTGTCGTTCTTCAGATTCCCTAAAGACCAAGAGAAAATCATAACTCAGTCATTAGAATAATCACGTTGTAGGTAGCCTACGTATTGTGTTCTATAAAACATTTATTACTTATCAGTTACATATTTGTATGTCAGGAAGGACAGTTAAATAAAAACAAAGTAAATACCTGTTACAGTATATTATTTTTTTGCAGAGATCATATGTGTAAATGTGTAACCATTCCGATTTTGGATAATATATCTACAGTTTTTAATGCAAGTAATTTCATAATTTTTGAATTCGTGTTTTTTTCTTTATATTTTTCAAGAATATTATATAGCATTCAAGTAGGTATCATGGTGATAATTTTGCAAGAATTCATGGAGTATAGTAATCCTTTTGCAAAATATTCACTTCTTGAATAAATCCAGACTGTGTCGATAAATTTCTGATGTTTTGGTGTAGATTCATGTGCCAGACTTATTAAGTTCTCAAGAAATAAAAGAGCTTTTTAAATTTAATATAAAAAGCAATCTTTTCTGTAATAATTTGCATGACTGTTATTGGTGTTGATTTTACATTCCCAGTGATTATTTGAGCCGTTCAGTGAAATGGTGTAAGTCAAAATCAATGAGGTTTATAAAAATTCTGTAAAATACAGCGCAAAGTAGCAATTAATATATCCTTCGTGCTATTCACTGACAATTAATAGTTTAAATACATTCAATATTAACTGCCACTTTGCGCTCTATTTTAAGAATGTTTACTTTAACCCCTCATTACCCATTTTGACTTACACCACTTGTGCTCTGAAAATAAAATTAGCCTACATTTTCTGAGTTAATTGAAGTTACAATTTTTCAACAAAATTGTGTGTTCATTTATTTGTTCTCACCTACGTCATATTAACAGTAAGTGCATGTAAATTACGTATTATATAGGCAGGATAAGTTAAAATTAGGCATTATGTGTGAAAACTGGAAATGTAATGTAAAAAGCGGTAAAATTACCATAAAAATTTAAACCATAACATCAGCACTATTTGACTCAAAATAATAAAGAAAATACCGGTTCTTAAGAAATGGAAAAATAATGAACTTCATATTAATATTTAAATCCTCCCCTTTTCTTTATTTTCAAGTTTACCTCAGCGGCCGAGTTTACCCCAATTTGCGGTATGAAAAAATCGATAATTTCTCAGGAAATAGGGAGAGGCGTTCACCACGCGATGTACCCTACGAGATATGCCCTACAATTTTGAAGATACTAATTTTTACTCTTCTCACAGAAAATACAAAGTTCCAATGATTCATAAATATATTTGAATGAATTGAATTAACCGACCACGCACGAACAATTATATTATTTCAAAACATGATACGCGATCAGGGCCATGATTCAGTTGTAAGGAGCAGAAAGAATTACGTTTATTCCCAGCTTCTGAAACTTGTAGATTAACTGCATGTGAAATTCTTCCAGGATTCTAAAGTAGAATTAATTAGAACTATATACACTTATGGTCTTACTAATAAAAACCCTATATACAGACATTTAACTGTCTTTTTATACAATTTCGTTTATAAGTCTGTAAATATTATAATGTTAATACACGACTTAAAATAATTTATCCATTATATTATATACAATAAAAAGGATAACTTTTTAAAACGATTAGGATAATCATATAACCTCAATTACATTTAAAATGATCAACTGGTTTAATATCTACAATGTAACCTCTTGGTACATGAAGTTAACTTTCGACATGTTACTGTTCAGTTAGGTATGTATTTATTTGTTAATGGTACATGTACATAATTTCTTTTTGGATTTTCCCATATAAATCACTGATGAGTGGTGTGTATAGAGAAATCGTATTCATATTTCACTGCTCTTCAATATTTCCTGCTAATTTTTTCGGTGTGACAAAATATCGGTGTAATTCATGCATATCGTGCTTACGTATCGATATAAAATATCGGTGTGACAAAATCACCGATAAAAGTCACAGATATTTAATTGTCACAGTTACAGTTATCACAGATACTTGAAAATATCGTTTGTGCGAGATCGTGCGTATTTGCTTGTTTTCCGCACAGAACCAATACGCAGTAAGTGTGAAATACCACATTCAGTATTCCCAACGTAACACACATAACAATTTCCCTCTTCTTACCGCCTAAGCGCAACATTCATTTTACTGCTTTAGGCTTTTAACATATTATTTTTAGAGACGTTTAACATAGTAATAATTATAAATTGAAACTTACCACTGCAATTTCACCTAAATTGCAATGTTAATTATTGTTTTTAAATATTTGCAAAAATTAAGTAAAGTCTACTACTCCACGAAACTTATTGCATTCCTGATACAAGTAACATTAAGGAAGCCGTGAAAAAATCAACAAGATTCCAGATGTCGATGTTATTACTGCAATATGTTATATAAATAATATTGTTAAAACATTAAAATGAAAAATAAATCATTACATAACCTTACCGTTTGTTTTAAGTTCGCATTTATAGACTGGGGAAAAAAAAGACAGACGTATATCACGGCCTGCTGGAGTATAGTAAACACAGAAAACATTTTATAGCAACAATGTTGAAGAAAGATATTTTCGTGTTCCGAAGTTGCCGTCATTAAACAGAAACCAACATGGAGATTTCATTGCAACTAATTAGAAATTCGTCTTTCAGGTATGTAATAAACGATCTTCGCACAAAATAATGTACGATACACGAGCGGTATGTTTGTTTTCATGTTCTCGGAAATTAAAAAAGCTCAACTACGTTTCGCTTTTTCAATCTTTTCCTCGACCATGAAAACGTCAACATACCGCTCTTGTAACGTATATTAACTATTAAGCTCATCTCTAACTGTATGATGTTTTCGTTAATTATTGAGTTTGATACACCACTTCACCACCTCGAAGTGTTGACGGTCGTGTTTCACAGTCTGCGTAGTGTTGTTAAACGATTTCTTGCAAGGTGAATTGTGAAAGGGCCAGTTGGTCTGATTGGACGGACCTTCCAGTGAGCAGTAGGCCTATCAGTTACGGCGCGGTGTACACTTTCTGGCTGACCGCCCACAGGACACAGACGTTGCGTAGAGCGGGGGGAGAAGAGGAAATCAGGACGAATTACGTACATTGTTCATTACTGCGGACTAAAGAACGGCCTCGGGCTCATTTATCTTGTAAAGGCTCTCAGTACAGGTGCACCGCCAAGTCGATTGAGAGTGAATTCGCGGTCTACAAAAAAAAACAAATGACTATAAATTTTATTTCAATATAGGCCTATGGATTGTGCTGTCGCTCAACAATGTGATAAGAGAAACTAAACAAATGACTAGAGGTAACCGTGTGTATTCTTTGCATTCGTTGACAGTTACGTCTTTAAATGTGTCGCAATGGAAGCAAGATGAGGTAGCAATTCGTGTAATAATTACAACGAAGTGCATATTAAGTGGTTATAAATAATGACATCAAACTAAATCTGTATAGCTTCTGTGGATTCAGTTCAGAGTGTCGTGCAGTTAATGCTACGTGTTTGTGTTATTTCAGAAGGCGTAAACTGGTAAGTCAGCCTCAACTCAGCAGTTATTTTAATTATAACACATTTCATACGTAATTGTAGTTCGTTTAGGCCATGATAATATGAATTAGAAGTGCATTTTTGAAGTATAATATACCTTATATCCATACATGGTAGCAATTATAACGTACTATGATAATTTTAAATTTTTTGCATTACTTTCTGTTCTTGGAAATCGACACGTGCATAACGTACAGTGACCTTTTTTTCCTGGATGTTTTCGCTGACGGCAAAATGGTTTGTTAAAATTACCGAAAAATACACAGGTATACCATCACTGAACTGCACGTAGCAAACGTGCTCGAATACGCACACTTACATAAGAAAGAGAACGAGAGCCATGATAGCTTATATTACGCAATGTTTCGAGAAGAAGAGCGTGGAACGAAACGGCAGGGGGAAGAACGTTAGTAATGTGAACAGGCTACACATTATATGACGCTGTAGTAATAATATTCATTAACAAATGTGCAGACATATCAGTTGCTTGCCATTGCTCTTGTGCTTAAAAGTTAAGTTATTAATTATAATTCGTTCTGGAGTAACGAATTAATTAATGGTTACTTTATTAAAAAATAATTTGTATCTATCGCTATACTGGAGAATTACCACGGTAGCTTTGAACCGTGCCGTTACGTTTACCACCAAATTTAACTACATACACAATGTTGTTCTGTATCTATTAATTCCCATACACTTAATAAGTGAAATTAATGAAAACAGCAGGTAGAAATTAAACTTAATTTTCGTATGCAAATACAGCTGTGAAGCTTGGACTCTCACTTTGAGAGAGGGACAGAGATTGAGGGTTTTTGAGAAAAAGGTTCTTAGGAAAATATTTGGGGCTAAAAGGGATGACGTTACAGGAGAATGGAGAAAGTTACACAAGCATTGTATCCTTCACCTGACATAATTAGGAACATTAAATCCAGACGTTTGAGATGGGCAGGGCATGTAGCACGTATGGGCGAATCCAGAAGTGCGTATAGAGTGTTAGTTGGGAGGCCAGAGGGGAAAAGACCCTTGGGGAGGCCGAGACGTAGATGGGAAGATAATATTAAAATGGATTTGAGGGAGGTGGGATATGATGATAGAGACTGGATTAATCTTGCTCAGGATAGGGACCAATGGCAGGCTTATGTGAGGGCGGCAATGAACCTCCGGGTTCCTTAAAAGCCAGTAAGTAAGTAAGTAGTATGCAAATACAATAAATTATGCAATTCTGTTTAATATGATATTATCATACTATACATCATATGTTTGATATTTATTTCTTATTTTTACACCACTTCACATAATTGTGCTAAAGCTATTATGCGATCCATTTTAAATTGCAACACGCTTCGGTTCTGTTCGATTCCATTCCACTAGATGTGAGCGACGGCAAACATTTCACTTTGTTTTAATTCGATTCGATTCCGCTAAATGGGAGCGGACCTTACGAAAGCCTTCAGAATTTTGACTTTGTCCACCACAGATGTGACCCCGCCATCACCGGGATCCGAACCTGGGTCCGCGAGCTAGCGCTCGTTCAACTGAGCTACAACGGCGGCTGTTATGACTTACATAAGGAGAGACTACATACGAGTCGCTAATACGGTGTTAATGAAGAAGTGCTAGAATGAGGACGTTATAATTATGATTCAAGACGTTCAGGTGTTCATCGATGTGCGAAGATTAGTTGTTGTGTTGTGCCAGAGAAGTAAAAGCATCCAGTGCCTAGAAGCTGGGTATCGGCTTAGAGAACGCAAAGAAAAGGATAAACTAGTAATTCTTCAGGAGGATAACTGTCCTTAATCTGCTTTGTTCATTACAAATCTCGTCGGATCTTGCGAAGATTGTGTTCCGTTAATTGCTTATTGTGTAAGTATTATTGAGTCGACAGTCTTATTACGGCAATTATGGAGACGTAGTGACGAATTGAAATGTTTATTTTTATTTAAGTCCATATGAAATAGTTCCTTGCTTCAAATATTATTGCGTGATCAAAATGCATTTGTGTTTATTTTTGGTCTATGTAGTGCAGCGGTGACCAAAGCGGGTGTCGTGATACATCGTGTAATCACAGACATTCAAACGGGTACGAGGAGTTTCCTGTACATTGCTGTGTTTCATTCACGTACTGGAGGCAAGCAATGGTGATATCTACAAACTCTGTCTCTCTCTACAAGCAATAAGAGGTGATTTCGTAAAGAATGACGAGAACTTTTTTGTTGAATAATTTCAAGGGAAAAATTGTTCCGGGGCCGGGTATCGATCCCGGGACCTCTGGTTGAACGTACAAGCGCTCTACCACTGAGCTACCCGGGAACTCCACCCGACACCGTCTCAATTTTTCCCTTTATATCCACACAACTCGCGTGGGCTGACGAAACGCCAGAGACCCACGACGAGTGCACACAATCTCTGTGTGACTTGGAATTGTGGTTTTCTGTTAACGTACACAGTAACGTATATATGGAATTGTGGTTTTCTGTTAACGTACACAGTAACGTATATATGGAATTGTGGTTTTCTGTTAACGTACACAGTAACGTATATATATGGAATTGTGGTTTTCTTTCAGTAACGTATATATGGAAGTTAACTCCCAGTAACGTATATATGGAACTGTGGTTTTCAGTTAATTTAACGAATGGAATTGTGGTTTTCTGTTAACGTACAAGTAATTGTATATATGGAATTGTGGTTTCGTTAACATACACAGTAACGTATATATATGGAATTGTGGGTTAACGTACACAGTAACGTATATATGGAACTGTGGTTTTCTGTTAACGTACACAGTAACGTATATATGGAACTGTGGTTTTCTGTTAACGTACACAGTAACGTATATATGGAATTGTGGTTTTCTGTTAACGTACACAGTAACGTATATATGGAATTGTGGTTTTCTGTTAACGTACACAGCAACGTCCCGGGATCGATACCCGGCCCCGGAACAATTTTTGCCTTGAAATTATTGAAATCTGCTTTACAGGGAGCTTCACCTGAAAGACTATATTTGCATAATATATACGTTACTGTGTACGTTAACAGAAAATCACAATTCCAAGTCACACAGAGATTGTGTGCACTCGTCGTGGGTCTCTGGCGTTTCGTCAGCCCACGCGAGTTGTGTGGATATAAAGGGAAAAATTGAGACGGTGTCGGGTGGAGTTCCCGGGTAGCTCAGTGGTAGAGCGCTTGTACGTTCAACCAGAGGTCCCGGGATCGATACCTGGCCCCGGAACAATTTTTCCCTTGAAATTATTCAAATCTGCTTTACAGGGAGCTTCACCTGAAAGACTAGATTTGCATAACTTTTTTGTTGTTCTGTCGGACAAATTGTAATATATTTACTTTGCTCAACGGTTCAATTAGGATTAGGCTATATCAGCCGTGGCGAAAATGCGACTCACGAGCACATAGTGGCTCGCAATGATAGCTGCGCATTTCCTTTGCTTCCTACATTCCCCAACCCCCACCCTCTTACTCACTGGAGTCAAACTCCGTTCCATTTGTATTTGTCTCTGACCTGCGAGTGGCGTATCGTCGCAATGTCTCTCTCGAAACCATGTACCTCTACAAAAACGAAAGTTTCAAGTAGGATGGGAGGACGCATTTTTTGCTGCCAATATGATGAGAATATTAAATGTATGATTTCTTCACAAGTATTACGAGGAAAACGGTTGTATAACATAAAACAGCATTATACTACATGCCACTGATGAAACATTAAAAGGTTATTATTATTATTATTATTATTATTATTATTATTATTATTATTATTATTATTATTATTATTATTACTATTATTATTATCATCATCATTTCTGTACGTCGATCCTTTTTCAGCAGATATACGAATAATGCGATTAGATCTTCAATTTAAACTCACAGATTTACAATATGATGTTAAATGAAAGCTAGATGTAAGGACTTGACAAATGTTGAACTATTCAAATCTTTGCCAAAAATAAATATCGGAACTTTCGTTCTTTCGCTTACTCTGTTGAAGCCATGTTCGCTACAACTTACGTTTGTGAAAAATTATTTTCAACAATTAAAATAGTAAAAACCAAATTTAGATCACGACTGACAGACAAATACCTTCGTGATCAACTACGACTGGCAGTGAGTGACATAATTCCTGATTTTGAAACTTTGTCGCAGAGACATTCTGAAGACAATTAATTTTAGGTTGTGATAATGTGTCCTATGTTTTCTTGTTCATTTCTTTCTTCGTTACACGTACTAAACATTAGTTTGTAGCCTTGTACTGTATAAAATTTTATTTAAGTACTTGACGTAAGGGAAATGAAAAACCGTTAATAAGTCAGACAGTTGCTTCACTTCCCCTTCGGTTGTCCGCCTCCCTCCATAGGTGCTATGCACGTTGCAGGTTACACAGTGGCTCGGCGCACGATTGCATTTTCGGCACGGCTGGGCTATATAGAAACATTAATTGCCACGCTGAATAATGTATTATTATTATTATTATTATTATTATTATTATTATTATTATTGACCACTAAGTATGTGTTTTATAATTCTTATGCATGAATATTGATATTTTTAAATCTTCTCCCTAGAAGGATAAAATGATTAGGTTTTATCTCAATTTTAATCTTCTTAATCTTTAGATGAGGATAACTATTTATTAGTTATTCATTTAATAATAATAATAATAATAATAATAATAATAATAATAATAATAATAATAATAATTTTGTAGAAAAACTGATTCAATATTATATGCCAACGAACTGTTAAACGCCAGAAATTGGCATGTCTTAAATCATAGCCAGGAAGAAAGATGACAAAAATAAAATGTACTGTAAGGAAGTCAGCTACCTAATGGGTTTGAAATATCTCGTGCTCTAAAGCCTTTTAATAGAACAGAATTTCTCAAAAGAGTAATGATTAAAATAGCTTAAATAACTTGTCCATAAGACGTTTTTAATTTAAAAAAACTACGAATTTCTCGACCAAGTATCGAGAGAAGAATTTAGAAAATTCCTGATTATATTCAAGAGGAAGGTTAACAAAAGAAACAAGAAAAATCTTATATTATTCACTGGCTCTTGATGACAGCAGTAACATTACTGATACAGCAAACCTTGAGATTTTTACCCGCGGGATTGATCAAGATGTTAGTACAGGAACCACCGCTGGTTGTAGTTTTCATGCCAAGTACCTTTCCTCCGTCTCCTTACTTCATAGGCTGTCTGTCGCTTGTAATCACTGCAGCTCGAGTTTTGGTCACCGCTGATGTAGTCCCATATATTGCTTTCAACTTGTATTTGTTTAAACATATATTTTTAGAAAGTAACAGAAAACATGTTTACGTATTATTTTATCCATAAACAATACATTTTATGTGGTTCATCCGTCTTTCTCAACATACCAGCCATCTGTCCGGGAAGTACTGCAGCGGGCTGAGTGTGCTGTTCTTCAGCAGTGGTTCTCAAAGTGTGGGTCGCGACCCCCTGGGGTGTCGTGTAAAGGACGAGGATTGCGAGGTGATTTACAGAAGAAAACAAAAAACGCCTTATTAATAGAGATGTGATTTTTTGGTATTAACGATATACGCGAAATGTGTTAAAAACTTAATTTTGCGCAATGAAAATGCAAATTTCTTAAGGAATGTCCAAAATTAAATTAAATATATCCACTAAATTTCGCGAAAATGATAGAAATCCACGAAATTACTTCATAATCACGATACCATTAATAAAAAACAGGTTTTATGAAGAATTCGCACGAAAAATTACTCTTTCTTCCAGATAAAACATGAAAATTTTCTTCATTATAAAATATACATGAATATTTCTACACATTTGATCATTCAGAATTACATTCGTGTGACATCAACTGGCAACGATGTACGGAGTTTCAGAAACTACTTCCAGGGAGCAGCGTAAGTAGACAACAGTTATTTCTCATTGTCGCAACAACTGTATTCGTGAGATCAAGAGGGTGTCGTCATCCCCTCACAGTCGAATAAAATTGAATTATGAATTTATTATTAATGGTGCTAACAATTTTCTGTCAGTTTCAAAGGGATTGTTTGAATAATAATTTAAAATGTTATTTTATTATTTTTTAAATTTCTTTAGGGTGCGAAATACGCTGAAATTGCTTGCTTTTTACGAAATATTCACCGAAATTAAACCATTTTAATCACCGAAATCAGAATAAAATAATCACCGTAAAATCACACCCCTACTTATTAACATATAGTTATGTTGGTTTTAGAAACATAAACAACGTTAAGCATAACAATATTTCAATAGTTATAAATTACAAAATAGTTAATGCGATGAATGGGCATGTTTTTGAGAACGTAGTTTCTCAAATTTGGACTCTGTATTCGATATACACAATTATATCATTTTCACTTTCAAGAAGATTTCTTGTTTTTGTTTTGATTGACTAGAAACTTATTTTGCATAAATATGAGCTTGCAAATGCTATAAAAAATGTACGATTTTTTTACATTATTTCCATCGAAATCTGGTCTACGGTGAAAAGTATAGCTTCAACATTCTACTAGTAGGTGCATATTTCAATTAGTCTTTACTTAATATTTTTTTGGAATTTCAGCCTGTTATGTGTGACTGTCGTAATTGTTTTCAGTTTCTTCCGTGAAATGCTAAAAAAGCTGTTGTTAAAAATTGTGCGAACTTAATGTATGTCGCAAAAATAAACTGAGTATTTGTCATATCATATGGTACTTGGACAAATTTTTCATGAGTTGTTTAATACACTGGAATGAATCAAGTTTCATTTTGTCAAGTAAAGTCGACTAGAATAAACTTTCGGAACAACTGGATAATACCCACGGCAGAGCAATGTCGATAGTCGACGTTACTCGCTGGCCACTAGTCACCGGGCCGTACCGAGCCGTGCCATACAAAACACAATCGAAATGGTGGTAGTAAAATTCGCGCCTATATTCTTAAATAATTCACTGCATTAGTCAAGTCCAAGACTTCTGGCTTCTGTTGCATTCAGATAATTATAAAATACGGTAATTTGGTCCAGGGAGCATCCGTTTTTGATGCAAAGATAATTTGTTTGGCTTGTTTCTTAAATAAAATTACGAAATGGCGTTCCTGTGCTTAACATGTAATAAAAAAAGAAATATAGCAAAACTGTTTTGTCTCGAGACTTTCATCTAAGTCACGTAATAGGTCACGTAATCTACTTCAATATATTTGCGCAAATATATCTTGTAGCAACAGTGGTGCTATCTCTCAGTAATGTTCAGAACGAAGGAGGTAGAGAGAGAAAATAAACAAATTTCTCCCTCCAATGACGCCACACACCAACGTCGTGTTCTTATGTTGGCGAGATTGTGTATTTACTTAAATTTGGTGCTAAACGTAACGGTACGGTTCAAAGATACCGTGGGAATTCTCCAGTTTAGCGAAATTTTCTTTATAAATCCGTCGATTTTATCTCTGTTGTTGCATTAACATCTTGGCCTTGCAAGCTGCATACTGTTTCCAAATGTTTAAGTGTTCGAAAAATGTATAAGCTAGGAAGGCCAGTCGAAGAAGCCAAAGAGAACTGGAAAATAGTCCAGCATATGCCTTTTTTTTCAGTTACCGGTGCATTACAAGTTGGGTGGTATCCACTGCTTTTGAGTGAAATTACCGTTTTCGATTTTAAAGGGATTTATATTTTTCGAATGAGGTTAAATAACTACGTACCCCTACTTGAGGTTCTGGCTGATATGCACTTCTATTATCAGGCAGTACATCTCACTAGACGATATGCGTCAGAGGAAGAACAATTTGTTTGTATACATCTCGAGTCTGATTAGTGTAAAGCTCACGCAAGAAACGTTGGTGGCGCTGCTGTCTGTTTTGATGTGTGTATGTAGGCACATCGAGGGGGGAGAGGTGCGACCCGATGGAATTACTGTCTCTTCCAAGAAGATGAACAAATGAGGACATCGCTGTGGAAATAAAGAACGTAGCAAGAGAAAAATTGGAAGCTAATTAAACGCGCAACATATGTTTACTAATGAAATAATAATACCGTGCGATACAAGACACGTATTCACATGCAATGGAACAAACTAAAGTCGTCATGTAACTATCACAACCCAAGACTGATCCTATCGATGTCATTTCTCTTCCGACTGTACTCTTGAATATCATTCAGGCTGTCTCGTGACCTTTCCTGTTGCCCGCTCTTCCTTATCGCAGTGTTTGATTCGCATTCCTTCCGCCGGTATTCCGAGACCTATAATATGTTAGCGATGTATGCAATGAAGGGGGAAAGAATTGGCCTAGTTGCCTCATGAGTGATGCTTTATTGGTGTAATTCATGAGATTGAAACGTGTCTTCGGATAGTTGACTAAACAACAACTACGGTAGCAAGCAAATATCTCGCCCAAAACTGGGTCGCGCTTTCAAAACGTTTGGGAACCACTGCTCTGCAGTATGGCGAGAAGCACGAGAGGCGTGTGTAACTAGTGATAAAAATTTTCCGGAACCTTATTAAGAATTCTTGTTTAGCTTATTGACTCCACTAAGTTTTGTAATTGTCTCATTTCTTATAGTAATCTGAAGATTAAATTTAATCTGGAAATCAACTACGCGAAACAATATTCTCAGCTGTATACCACATTCAATATTTGGGGCTAAGAGGGATGAAGTTACAGGAGAATGGAGAAAGTTACACAACGCACGCATTGTATTCTTCACCTGACATAATTAGGAACATTAAATCCAGACGTTTGAGATGGGAAGAGCATGTAGCACGTACGGGCGAATCCAGAAATGCATATAGAGTGTTAGTTGAGAGACCGGAGGGACAAAGACCTTCGGGGGAGGCCGAGACGTAGATGGAAGGGTAATATTAAAAAAAGATTTGAGGGACGTGGGATATGATGATAGAGACTGGATTAATCTTGCACAGGATAGGAACCGATGGCGGGCTTATATGAGGGCGGCAATGAACCTGCGGGTTCCTTAAAAGCCATCTGTAAGTAAGTATATACCACATGCAATAAAAGGTATAACTTCGCACTTGGCATGGGTGTATAGAAGGTGAATTTATAGGTACAACGAAGCCTGGCAGTCTTGCGACAATTTAGATTATATCAGTAAGTTCTTAGAAAATGATATTCGTCAGTGCATGTTTCTTAATCACTATCAATGTTATGGTAACACAAACGTGACCATGGCTATTGTTTTGGAGTCAGCCATCTATTTATAATACAATACTTCTGATAAGTTGGAAGGCTTGGCTACTGGTGATGGCATTTTAATGTAGCAGACGGAAAAAGAATAGCTTTGACGGGTGACGGATTTTCTGGCGGAAATTACGATTTATATTGCCTTTGACTTTTTAGCTGCTGTCATTTTTAATTGTTTAATTTTTGGGGGAGCGTAAACCCACAAACCACTGCAGAACTAGTAGCAGATGATGTGGATGAATTATTATTATTATTATTACTATTATTATTACTATTACTACTATTATTATTGTTATTATTATTATTATTACTTTTATTATTATTGTTATTACTATTATTATTATTACTATTATTATTACTACTATTATTGTTATTACTATTATTATTATTACTATTATTATTATTATTGTTATTACTATTATTATTATTATTATTATTATTATTAAATAAATAATTATTATTATTATTATTATTATTATTATTATTATTATTATTATTATTATTATTATTATTATTATTATTTTAATCAAGACTGTTGAGAAAGTTGCGTTAATAATTGCTTTACTTGTATATAGATGTACTGAGTGGGTCTTATTATTATTGTTTTTTTTTTTTAATTTTGACGAATTCTGACGGATTTCTAGGTGTTAGACTGACAGGGATACAATTGATGTGTTGGCAATACTGCTGGTTGAACAGTATAGCTATGTGCACTTCTCGAAGCAAGAAAGGAAAGACTGCAGTAATTTAATTAGACGGAAAATTTGCCGAAAATTTTCGTAATTTTCTGCGCACACACTCTAAGAATACATTATGTAGTCCACACCTGTGGAGTAACGATTAGCCCGTCTGGCCGCGAAACCAGGTGGCCCGGGTTCGTTTTCCGGTCGGGACAAGTTAACCTGGTTGAGGTTTTTTCCGGGGTTTTCCCTCAACCCAATATGAACAAATGCTGGGTAACTTTCGGTGCTGGACCGCGGACTCATTTCACCGGCATTATCATCTTCATCTCATTCAGACGCTAAATAACCTAAGCTGTTGATAAAGCGTCGAAAAATAACCTACTAAAAAAAGAGAGCAAAGAAAGGGCTTTTTCTTTTCCACAGAATTTCCAGAACGACACAATGACTCACTCACGTTCCTGCCAGGCTGTTTCCTTGATGAGAGAGTTGTTAACATGAATATACTTGTACTTCCTTGTAGCGCACTGTATCTTACTATGAATATTCTATATTTCATCATAGAGTACAGATGCCTTTTTGGTCAAGAAGTGTCGACAGCAGTGCGGTTTCTTCTACAGTTTAGAGCAGTGATATCCAGCCAGGGGTACTCGAAGATTTTTAAGGGGTACGTGAAATTTAAAATAAGCTTACACGTTTTATGAATTTCGGAGATAATTATTGGATTACAAATCCGTTTTCCACCACTGCCTTCAATTCCTCTGCACTTCTCTGGTATAAATGTTCGTTGATAGTGCACTGAAAGTTAAATTCAATTTGTACTTTCGGAGTTAAGCCTCGTTCACACTTTTCAAGTAACTTGAATTCAAATCACTTGAAATCAATTAACGGCTTGAATTCAAGTTTCAAGTGGAGTTGGATCCCTTTCTACTCTTTACTTGACTTGAAAGGACACTTGAAAAGTGTGAACGTCACTTGATAACTTGAATTCAAAGAGAAAAGAGCGGGAATTTAAATGAACAGCTGTTTTAAGATCATTAAATTAACAGCTGATTGTTTTTCAGTTCTACTAGGAACGTAAAAATAATAGGAAACAGCTGTAAGTGAAATAATTACCAAATATTTGAGTTTCTGAAGTTGTATAAGATTCACGAAGGCCTGCGGATTATAGAAACTCCAAAGTTTCGTAACAGAAATGCAAAGGAAGCTGCAAAGAAAGGAAGAGTTCATTGAAGGATTGAACAGCAGAGATTTTAATGCGGACACAGGTGAGATAGCCTATGAAAAATAATAAAAAAACCATTAAACTGTAGATAGAAAAGAAGTGAGGAAGATAAGAGGGATTAAGAAAAGAAGAGCGTTGCTTGAAGGGATGACATTTATCGCCGAAACTGGCATGGTGCAGTGTGGTTGATAGATTTTTGTGGGGGAACTGTAACAGCTTCAAAACAATCATTTTCAATTATGGTAAATCAGACTCGCTTATATTTTATTACATTTGCGATAAGAATTATTAAATCTGCTTGAAGATTTCACTTATTATATTTGTAATAATCAGTGGTCGTGTATTTTTCTTACTAATCTAATTCCTAACCCATACTGAACAACGCGTTTTCCATTTCTTCAATATATTTATCATTTCCCTGGCACGGAGGTTTGCTACTGCAGAAATTCCTAATTGCACAACATCCATGGACGCCATTTTATCCTACTTGAAAACAAAATAACTTGAATATGTCTGAACGCCGACTTGAATTCAAGTTACTTGAAAAATGTGAACGAGGCTTTACGCTCGCAAAGAGTAGAGTATTCGGAACTTAGTGATAGTGCCATTTAACACTTCTGCCATTCCCCTCTACTTATTTGTGTGAGCAGGGTTTCTCTGCATTGACATCGATCAAAATGAAACACGGAAATCGCTTGAATTCAGAACCATCTCTGGTACTCGCATTCACGAAGATTCGATCAAGAATCGAGGAGCTGGCGTGCAAGAAACATCAGACATCTCATTAACAGATCAGAATCACCTAGGTAGGTTAATAAGATAGGCTAACTTTTCTTGTCTTTGATATCTGTAATATTGTTCCTTTAATTATTTATTTAATAACATGATTCTCTTTTTATAGTTTAAAAATAGGTGATAGATTGTTGAGTTTAATTAAGTTTAAATATAATTGCGTATAATTTGAATTAACAACAATGAAGGTACAAGCTTGAGTGGAAAAGTGTCTCTATGGGTACGAGGAGATAAAAGGGTTGAATATAACTGGTTTAGAGGACTCACTTATGAAAGTATGAGAGGTCTACCTCCATATATTCAACATCTCTCCATCGAGTGTGTACAGTCCAAGAAGCAAAAAATGGCCCGATTCTTGAAGCTCCTCACAGAGCGCGATTCACACCACAACGATTTAACAACGGTCTTCAATCCAGTATTATTTGAATATTACAGGAAAGTACAGAGCGTTCGCCTACGGGTGGGGCTAGGAAAGCGGCTGCCTGCGGTGTCGTTTGCGGGAATCGTCTACCCGTAAGCTTCCGCTTTCTATACTATACTCTGTAGAGTTTTAATTTTAAAAGTTTAGCAGCAGTAAAGACTGATGTTTTTTGAAACACTAACTTCCTGTGAAACACGAATTAGAGATTTATTAGGAGAGTGTGTAAATGATGCGCTGATTTCATCATTTTTTTCTCCCGTCAATACTCTTCGTTTTCGCTTAGGAATTGTTGCATTTATCGACCCTGTTGTCCTTAATTTGTTAACAAGACGTCTAACAGTTTCTCTACCCTGAATTAAATATTTCACTTCAAATTGCCTGCTCTACATGACTCTGTTTTCACATGCATCATTAAAAACTCTTTGTTCAAGCGTGAATTTTATGTTTTGCATTGTTAACAAATTTTACACACACGCTGAATATTTATGCAACTGTGTCAAGAAACTGCACTGTACTTGTTAAATACTGCAACACCTGGCTCACAACTGATAACTTGTCGACCTTGATTGTCGAGCGTGTCTCAACAACTGCGCGCACAAATCGGCGTATCAGTACATGCCGCTTTCCTGGCCTCACCCATAGGCGAACGCTCTGTATTTCACAACTAATGAAAAAATCACGAAGTTAATCTGAAAATAAGATAAAATTAATGCCTAAGAGTCATTATTAAACAAACACGACACAGTACGACAAATCCCGATTATGAAAATTCACCGCAAGCATACCGATAGCTCTGTGCTAGCGTGCTTGCTCGCAGACTATAAAGTTCAGGGTTCGATTACTGTTGAGGAAAGAGCTTTTTTTAATTATTTATGCAGGTTAATTTCGTTTAACATCATTTTATTTTACTGCATGATTTATAAACATTCATCTACTATTAAGAATAGATCAATTTTATCGCATATTTTCAAATGTTTTTTCTGGTTACAACAATTAACGTAAAATGTATTTCAATAACTGCCAAAGCGATCTCATTTGTACCACTGCTTTGGAGCACTGAGTACGCTCAATGCGTTGAATAAGACACTTTGAAAATTCAGGCGGGCCATTATTTTTTTTTTTTTTTTTTTAACTCTACATTCTTGCTGGTTAGGAAGTGTTGACAATCACATACTAAATTGTAGTTTTCGAATTTATGACAGTCCAGAACATAGTACGAAATGGAAATATAAAAATTGGAGATTTATCCTTTGAAAGGTGGAAAAATTCAAATACCTTGGAGCAACAGTAACAAATATAAATGACACTCGGGAGGAAATTAAACGCAGAATAAATATAGGAAGTGCCTGTTATTATTCGGATGAGAAGCTTTGTCATCCATTCTGCTCTAAAAAAAATCTGAAAGTGAGAATTTATAAAACAGTTACATTACCGGTTGTATGGTTGTTTTTTATTTTATTTTTTAACTTGGTTATTTAACGACGCTGAATCAAATACAAGATTACTTAGCGTCGATGGGATTGGTGATAGCGAGATGATGTTTGGCGAAATGAGGCCGAAGATTCGCCATAGATTACTGACATTTGCCTTACGGTTGGAGAAAACCTCGGAAAAAACACAACCAGGTAATCAGCCCAAGCGGAAATCGAACCCGCGCCCGAGCGCAACTTGGATCGGCAGACAAGCGCCTTAACCGACAGAGCTACGCCGGTGGCTCTTCTGTACGGTTGTGAAACTTGGACTCTCACTTTGAGAGAGGAACAGAGGTTAAGGGTGTTCGAGAATAAGGTGCTTAGGAAAATATTTGGGGATAAGAGGGATGAAGTTACAGGAGAATGGAGAAAGTTCACAACGCAGAAATGCACGTATTGTGTTCTGCAATTTTCGCCTAACATAATTAGGAACATTAAATCCAGATATTTGAGATGGACAGGACATGTAGCACGTATGGGTGAATCTAGAAATGCATATGGAGTGTTAGTGGGAAGACCTGAGGGGAAAAGATCTTTGGGGAGGCCGAGATGTAGGTAGGAGGATACTATTAACATACATTTGAGGGAGATAGGATATGATGGTAGGGACTGGATTAATCTTGCTCAGGATAGGAACCGATGACGGGCTTATGTGAGGGCGGCAATGAATCTCTGGGATCCTTAAAACCCATTTGTAAGTAAGTAAGTAAATGTGAACTCTACCTGGAGTGTAGATTGCTTTCTTATCAGCAGATATTTTAACTACTGAGATTCTCGAAGTGTCGATATAACAGTACGGAAACTCATCTTCTTATAGGCCTATTCTATATTTTTTCATGAGTGACCTGTCGAGGTAAACGTACTCTTAAGTACTTTATTTTCGTCACACTTCCATCATGTCAGCTCGGTTTATGCTGATCGTAAAATAAAGCAGTGTAATATTTGTGCACATCGGAATTTTTTAATTGTCCTGCTCAAAATCGTTTCATATCTTTCCTTGCTCCGCTATTGCTACATGGAGTTCCACAAGAAGTCGTTCTCCTCATACGAGTAGGAAAGTATTAACAAAGAAGCTATAATACAGTATGTAGCCTAGGTTTCAACTACCAGTCCAGTGGTCACGTAAGTGTGGTCATAAAATCCATTATCGCAAGTTTTGCAACAGCTAATAAAATACAGCAGAGTAGCCTACAATATTTAGACCTGCCTACGACGTTTTCCGGGTAAAAATAGAGCTGAGGAAGACAATGTTACAGATGTTATACTATGGAGGCTCTTGATAAGGATTTTTCGTTCACGACAGATAACATCTTAAGAAACAGTAAATTAAAATCATCAGTACCAGTTGCAGAAGACACAGCCCTGCAGTATATATTGACTACATCCCAACTCTGGCTAGCAACAGGCATCTATAATGAACACCGATCAAAATATCCCTCATTTCTCGTGAAAAACAACAACTGATTAGACTACAGTGGACTATAGTGGACTTTATGTTGTCAGCAAACAGCTGGATACATTAAGAAGATTGATTTAACATCTTAAGAAAGGACTTTCTCATTTACTGAAATTTCGAAGTTCCATATTTTTAAGAGTTCACAATAGTGAAATTAATAACTACTATACTTATGAAGCTAGATTCACCAAATTTTGATCACTGGTATATCTGGTTAATAATGACAAATGTACAAAATTTCATCCGCCTATGAGAAATGATTTGCATTTTATAATATGTTATTAAAATATTGAATCGTTTTATATAAAAAGTCCCTTGCTCCATAATTTAAATTATTCTTAACTGATATTCACTTATACATGGATCCTTATATACAAGGAATCAAAACTTACTATAGGATTTTGCTGTAAAATTAACCAGTAAATTACTAGAATTTTTATTATAAAAGAATGAAAAATAAAAATATTAATAATCATAAAAAATTCCTAGTAATTTAACGATTCACTATATAGGCTACAGAAAACCCCAAAACCCCAATAATAAGAGAATATCAGTTAAAATAATGTAAATTTGGCGCAATGAACTTCTTATATAAAACGATACATTTTATTAAGATATTAATAAAACGCAAACCACTTAACACAGAGGGATGACTTTGTATACACGTGTTAATATTAACCACATACACCAGTGATAAAAGTTTGTGATTTTAGCATTAAAAGCATGGAAGTTAGTAAATTCAGTATAGTCTCCCCTTAAAATTGGTATTTTATGAGTTTTACTAGATATAATAATTTTAGTCCAGACTTTGTAAAACTTTTTTGTTTGTTTTAAATTTGTAAAACTTTTTTGTTTGTTTTAAATTTTGGGTATATACCGTTTGTCCTGCCTTTCTTGATATTACGCGTTACCAGTAACCACTTAATTAACATGGTATTTTTACTTTAAGATTTAATATTTGCACAGTGTTTGAGTTGTAACAGAAGATTTTCCAGATACATTTACTTATTTACGTCCTCAGATCTTCGACAGGTAGTAGGCCTATACCTATATGCGTCGATTGTCATAAAAGTGTAGAAATAATAGCTGTTGTTGTGTGGAAATGAAATTTGTCTTGTGAGCACTGAGGAAGTTAAGTTAATGTCTTTTGTTCTCTAGTCTTCGTTAGCCTGTCAATAATTCTCATGAGGTCATAAAAATGTCCGTAACAGATAGCTGTGTGATGTTATCTACTAGAAGACTGAATTCTGTCGTGGTAAGGAAATCAGCAGACCGATAGCGTAGGCATATTCGGAGAGCACTGAGTTCGTCACTAGTTTCGGCTCAGACCTTCTCTCCAAATCTCACTAGAAACAACCACATTCGCTAACCTTGCATAACAGCATTACAGAAACCACAATCAATTGTTAGCGGTAACTTAATAGTGTGTGTTTTTCCGGTGCGCAGTCAGTAGAGAAGGAATTGCATTTCGCGTTGTTTACTACAGTAGTGGTAAGAACGGAGCTGTGGTAGAATATTAAGTACAGTGCAAATGGAAATAGCGGAGACGCAGTACAAGATTGTTAAAATGAATTAAGATTTTTAACTTCTCTCTGGATATAACTACGATTTCATTCATTTTTAATCAGTCATTTAACAACTCAGGTGGGCCATTCTGCCTCAGCCAGGTCCCGTCCACCCTGATGAGCCTCAGAGACCCGGAGCCCCTAGCCCTTCAGCATCGGCAACCCGTGCTACCCTCAAGATTTCACCCCAGCCTATGTTTACTGTTGCAGGAGATAGATGAAATGAGGGAGGAGGTGGAGTGTTGGTGGAATGATAGAGGGAAACGGGAGTATCCAGAGAAAAACCCTCTGCAACGTCTGCTTTGTTCACCACAAATTCCATTACGATCTTGTCGGGGATCGAACCCGGGCCGCCTGTATAGAAGGTAGCGCGCTACCACTGTAGCCACAGACGCGATGGCATTTACAGGCACTATGGCATTCAAATACTGCATGTACTGTGCTCCAACCACGAGAAAGTCTTTCCGGAATGAAACGCAAGGGGTGATGCTGTGAATGAATGTCGATGTCATAAGCTGTCATAAAGTCACACACGTGGATACTCGTTTCTCTATTGGCTAGCTCTCACAGCACAAACAATAACATTGACACACACATGTTTATACTACCCTAGTTAGAAAATTAGATCACTGTTAGTCTCCTGGTCTTTTAATCTCTCCATACAAATGCAGGAGAGCGCATGGTCTTTAAACTGACGTTATAACGATAATATCATCTATTTACTTCGCTCCAATAGATGACGCAATAGTAAGCACATTCCTTTCACGGTTGATCTCCTGGCTGGAGAACAGCTATGTTACTTGCAAAACGCGTCTGAATCCCCATGCGGGAACAAAATTGGCAAACTCTAAAAATGACGGAATAATAAAAGGGAGGTGCCAAGTATTGGCAGTCCTGTGGGTGTGCATTGCCACCGCTGATTGGTTAACGCAGTGACCCGATTGGTCTGCTCTGCATTGGTTGTCCGCGAGTGCCTGTGTCAACCATTGCTGCCGACCACAACCAGTTTGTCCGCCGTCTCTTGCGCGCTACGTACTCTGGGATTCATCTCCAAGAACCACCACTCCCTCCTGTTAAGGTTACCGTTGAGATTAATATTTGACACACGTAAGTACTTATCTATACATAGGCCTACTGTTGAATATTTTGTTCCAATTAAGTTTTCGTGTGTGGACAGTTTTACATAGAAGTATGTGGATGTAGAATAATTATATTTACATTATGAATCGAGACTGTTCATGATCTTTTTGGGAGATTTTTTCGATGTGCTATTAGACGGATACATGATGATGTGAGGTCAGTAGCCTACGACACTTGACAGTTTTCACAACGGACAAACACTGATGACCTACCCGGGCTTCGAATCCAAGCTCATGGCTTCCGCGCGACGTCCAAGTTTCGCACTGCGTTCGGCATGTGTCAACCAAGTTACGTTTATTATGTTAATCGGCGAAGGTTACTTATGTCCCAGGCACTATAGGAACTTGCTAAAAATATATTGCATATGCCTTGGATTTATAGTATTGATTAGTAGAAATTATTGATGTGATTACTGGGAGAGCTGTAAGTCCACCCTAAATACGTACCTTACTTAGATACGAAAATCGTCGTGCGTGAATAAAGAATACGGCCATATTTCGTTAATGTGACAGTGGGTTCCAGTGTCGCCAACATAGTAATAATACTACACACCTAATTAAACCTAACCTCTCACATAATACTATACACCTAATCGAACTTAAACCTAATCTGTCATATAATACACACCTAACCTAATCTAACCTAACCTAACCTGTTACATAATACTACACTAATACTACACACCTGTGCAGTATCAATTCATTTGCATGTATTGCCCACGCTGCTACTCGTGTCGGAAGCCATCTAGTGGAAGTGGATCGTAATGCCAGGAATAAAATATGGCGACTTTCATAATAATTACATTTAGTTCGTTCTGTGTATATAAAATGTGTTAATGTAATAATTTCATATATATAGTACAATAAGAATTGAAATGTGTTGTGGCTGTGATGAATATTGAAAATTAGTTTATAGCGTTACATTGACAGTGATAAAGATGTGCAATATTCTTTCAGTGGCCGGTGGATACTCTACTTTGTCCTTTTAATCGTTATTAGTGATGTTGGTGTAATGGCTATTGTGCTCAGTGATGAATTCAGGGGGTGACCCAGGAAAGGAAAGTCTTTAATTTTGTACAAGAGCGCTACCAAAGGAAGATAATTTTCAGTGGAAAATGTTTGTATTGAATGCACCTCTATTCGTATTAACGTATTTAGAGTACAAGGCAGAGGGTTGTCCTTTGCACTACAGATAGAGTTCGAGGAGATCTATTCGCCCCACTTATCAGCTTTGTTCTCACACACATACGGCGAAGTTATGGCGGCAAGAATGTTGGCGAAAAATAGAAAATCAGCTTGTATGTATGTATGTATGTATTTTTTGTATGTATGTAAAATCAGCTTGTATGTATGTACGTATTTATTCACACTGCAATGGGTATATATATATCCGGTGGCAGTGGTAACTAATTACACTCAATAAAGACAATAATAAACACAATTAATAAAAATACAATTAATAATAATACTAATAATTAATACTAACAATAATAATAATAAATAATAATAATAATAATAAATAATAATAATAATAATAATAATAATAATAATAATAACAGGAACATCCTAAATTAAATGAAGAACGATCGGTTAAAATAACATTTAAAGTAAATCTAATTTGTACTTTAAACCTATGTTCGAACTAAAACCCACGAGTATGATATGTTCATATCTGCACAAGTACCTTTCAACACTACACTCATTTTGCTGTCAACTCACTCACTGCACTGGAACTACGACGCATTTCACTGATTCTATCCTGATTTCACTAACACTTCAAAAACATTTCACTGTTCAAATACTTTGCACTGACACTATAGACTATAAAGCTTCACTGACAGGAACACGTTTCACCTACTCAACCCACTTCACTGACACAACATAATTCTTCACTGATAGAACACTTCAATAACAAAATATCAATTACACCCTTTAAATACTGTGTATAATTACCGTCTATTAGTAAAGTCCTTAAGCCTATTTTTAAATACATTTTTGGTTGTTGGTAAAGCCTTTAGTAAGTCTGCAGGTATAGCATTCCAATCCCTGATAGTACGATTGAGAAAAGAAAACTTTCCAGTGTCCGTCCTCTGTCTGCTTTCCCTCAATTTATAAGAGTGGTCGTTCCTTGAAGAGTAATTTGGCGGCTGCAACCTATTTTTTATTTCTCTCCAGGCAGGCTCACCTCTGTATGTTTTGAACAGTGCGCATAATCGAATTCGCGTTCTCCTGTCCGTGAGTGTGTCCCATTTTAATGGTGAATTTTTCCGAAAATACTTGAGAGCCCGTTTTTTAATCTTTTCCAGTGTCTTAATATGTTCTAATCTGTAAGGATCCCAATATGCAGCACCATATTCCATTACTGGACGTACTAGTGATTTGTGTTCGGGATTCGCAATTTGATGCTATCATGTCCGAAGTAAGTCAAGGGGGAATACAACACCGCATCCCGTTCCTCGATATCGCCATTATTTCGGGAGATTAGAGACTGAAACCTTTTAGGTAGTCAGAAAAAAGTCTAGAAAAAAAGTATAACGGATTTGCTCTATTCTATTGGTGATTACTAGTACACCTGCGGGGATGCTACAGTCAAAAGGGCGGTAGAGAAAAGTCTGTTTTGGAAAGTCAAAATGACCATTTTTTGAAAATTTGCCGGCCTCTACTGTCCATATGCTTGGGGGCAGAGGGTTGTCCTTTGCACTACAGATAGAGTTCGAGGAGTTCTATTCGTCCCACTTATCAGCTTTGTTCTCACACACATACGGCGGAGTTATGGCGGCGAGAATGTTGGTGGAATAGAGGTTTAAAGCCTTTAATAGAATTTCTAGATAATTTGTCTCCCTATTGGTTTGCAGCTTACATCTTGAAAAATAATATAGGCTACTGTATTTCTTCAAAATAATTTTAAAATGCAATTTTTTCATTTCTATTGCATAAATGAAGTTTTTTTCGCAGAAACTCTCAATTTCACGATAATTCTCGACAAATTTACTGTCAATTGCCACATACTTATGGTGAAACTTTCATTTACTTCTTGATGCATTTCATTAATTGGTAACATTTCACATTCATAGCTAATAACAAAAAACCGTCCCTGGTGTTATACATCAATGATAGTCATTAACTGTCATGATCACAATTTCGCAAAATCATGCGCGTGTCACTGAAGATCATTGCTTCCATGCCTGTTGAGTCAATCTATCAAACAGCGTCAGATTGTCTTTAAGAACTGAACGTGATTTTGCCAAATATTCAAGAATTTTTGCCGTTTTCAGGTAATTCTCATAGCGAACTAACGTAGTCTTCTTTTCATAAATCAGTTTTAAGTGATGCATTTAGCATAGATTCCAGGCGTTTCTCTGATTCTAGATAATTTCTCCGTTTCCTGTGTCGTGTTTGCCTACAGTCAGGTATAATGTACATGCCTAACACGGAGAAACGGGAGAATCCAGCTTTGTCCGCCCTGAGTGTTACTGGCACTGAATTTTCAGTGAAAAATCCCATGCCTAATCGGAACTCGAATCCATACTACCTCCATGATAGGCTGATAGTCTAGACCACGCAGCAGCAGCAAGAGATGTTAGATAGGAACAATTCATTATCACAGAAGTGATCCTTCTGCTAAAATAACAATCTTACCGCACTGACATAAGATGCTGTTTCACAGTGACTACCACATAAATACGTAGGAAATTACAATAAATTATGATTTGAAACACAGTAATAATTTAATCACTTAGACGAAAGAACGGGCGATTTCGGGCAGTAGTTCTAACATGCTACATCTAAAAGCAGGAAAACATTCTGATGGGGGCAGAAAAAAAGAAAATTTTTTCTTCCACCGTGTTAACAATGGAAAAAGTGCTTATACAAAAACCACTCGAGAATTACGGGAGTCCAGAAAGTGATTTTCCTGGAGCCGTTTATAGAAAAAAGCACAATTTCATGGAAATATTTATTGAAACAGATACAGCAATTGTTGCGCTATTTGTCAATATATCCCCCACTGGAATTGAGACATTTGTCATACCATGGGATCAATTTTTGTGTCGTAGAAGTCAGCCGTCTCAGACCGCAACTAGCGTTTGACTGCGTCTGCACCTCTCTCTGTCGATCCCATGATAAAATGTCTCAATTCCGATGGAAAATATGTTGATAAATAGCTGAACAATTGCACATCCGTTTCAATGAATTTGTCCAATGAAATGTGTTTTTTTTGTTAGCGAGTCCCTGGCGAATTTATTTTTTTACGATCCTCGTAATTGCGGTCGAGTGGCCAATATTTGTATAAGCATTTCCACATTCATTATTAACATGGTGGAAGAAAAAAATTTAACATTTTATCTGCCCCCATTTACGTTTGTTTTAAGAGCAACAGAGATATTGATTTAAGGTCGGCCTTAGTAGCGTAGTGGGTATAGCGCTGGCCTTCTATGCTCGAGATTGCGGGTTCGATCCCGGCCCAGTTCGATGGTATTTAAGTGTGTTTAAATGCGACAGGCTCGTGTCAATGGATTTACTGGCATGTAAAAGAACTGCTGCGGGACAAAACTTCCGGCACACCGGCGACGCTGATATAACCTCTGCAGTTGCGAGCGTTGTTAAATAAACCATAATTTAATTTAATCTAATGTTGAACTTATTTATTTTCTGTCTTGTGAACTCGTAAATTTCTTCGAAATACAGGCAAAATCTATACTAATAATAAATCTGTAGCCGAAATTTTTCTGGCAATTTTCGATTTTCTAAAAATAACGGTCTAACATATATAATTAGTACCCTGAAACCGAAAATCGATTTTTTGAAATTTACGATAAGTTTTATTCCTTGAAAAATTTTGATAGGACTGATATTTAATGAGATAAGTGAGTTTTAAAATTAAAATAACTGCCATCTAAGGAGCATAATGAAAAATAAAAAAAAAAATGACTTCGTCTATAAGGGGCCTGGGATAGAAACAATCGAAAGCTATGAAAGATCGCCTACAGAGAATGTTTCTGTGTTTGTATGAAGTAATATCGGAAGCTAAATTAACCGATTTGTATAATTAATTATTAATTCACCATTGGAAAGTGTAGTTTCTCTAGATGGACATAATGCTATAATATTATTACAGTAACTTCTGATATAATATAATATAATTTTATAATATTATATATGTATTTAATATTATATAATATAACTTAAGCTATTTGAAGGGTTCAGAACCATAGTGGGCATCAAACGCCATTTACTGAATACGTAAGGAAAACAAGTAGGTTAAAATTAAGTTATTACCATAATTCAATGGAAACCTATAACAAGTAAAATAAAGTATACACATCAAATCTAAATGATGTCAATGTTCATTAAAGTATGGTTGCATGTAATAAAAATGCGAAACATGTTCAATGGATTTGTCATTGCATGTAAAAGAGTAGTCTCTGGACAAAATGATCGCATTTTAACCATTTGGATGCTGATTTAAATTAAGTAACATGTTAAACGATTTATCCTTCTATCAAACACGAATGTTCCCTGGATCAAATGGCTTATTTATTTTATGTAATTACTTTATATTTATTTCTAAAGGTGCAGCGGAGCGCACAGGTACGGCTAGTAGTAAATATTTCTCGTTTCCGCTTTCTTTTAAAATGTATCTCTTTTTCTCCGGAAAAATGAAATTTCCCTCGACTTCCATCACTGATTGCGAGCAGGGAAGCCTTTTCCTTTCCTAGATCCGAACAGGGGATTTAATGTCGTGGTTTTAAAGCGCTCGTAATGTCCCGCAGGCCTATCTGACAGTCGTTGAACCTTGTGATGCTGACGGAGGTGTTGCATGGGCATTACTTCCGCTTTGAAGAAACTGCGTGATAAGAGAACCAAGGGGGACAATATAGCCTTGGAATGCTACATCAACTGACGGGAGCTGCGAATTCCAACAGCGTTCGATATGTGAAGTAGGCGTGGCATGGAATTTACCGGTGTGTGTCATTCGCGCCTTGCAATTAAAATCTTATTGCTTCATAAATACCTGCTAAACACAATAACTTATTAACTTCCAGTTGCACATGAAAAGAAAGGCACATATTCACGTAAAACGGGTTCGCGTTTCTATATCGTTTTTATTCATTATTCGAGGGGTGCGGGGTGAAAATGTTAACCCACATTTATCAGAAAGTGAGATAACTGTACTTCTAACTTCGTCAGAAAGTCCTGCATCTTGTGAAGGAAAATGTATCTCAATAGGACAACGGATGATGAAGTTAGGTCATGTTGAAGTTCCCCTATAGTCGTGCCCAGCTCTGTATTTAATTAGTGCTACGCCCATGAGTGCAAAATAATTTTGTGCGAGATCGTGCGTATTTGCTTGCTTTCCGCACAAAACCAATACCACATTCAGTATTCCCAACGTAACACACACAACAATTTCCCTATTCTTACCCTTAAGCGTCATATTAATTTTACTGCTTTAGGCTTTTAACATATTATTTTTAAAGACGTTCAATATAGTAATAATTATAAACTGGAAACTTACCACTGCAATTTCACCTAAATTGCACTGTTAATTATTGTTTTTAAATATTTGCAAACATTAAGTAAACTCTAGGCCTACAACTCCACTAAAGTTACTGCATTTCGTGATGCATGTAACATTAAGGAAGCCGTTTGTTTTAAGTTCGCATTTATAGACTGGGGGGGGGGGAAGACGTATATCACGGCCTGCTGGAGTATAGTATAAACACAGAAAACATTTTATAGGAACAATGTTGAAGATAGATATATTTGTTTTCCAAAGTTGCCGTCATTGAACAGAAACCAAGATGGAGATTTCATTGCAACTAATTAGAAATTCCTCTTTCAGGTATGTAATAAACGATCTTCGCACAAAATAATGTACGATACGCGAGCGGTATGTTTGTTTTCATGTTCTCGGAAATTAAAAAAAGCTCAACTATGTTTCGCTTTTTCAATCTTTTCCTCGAACATGAAAACGTCAACATACCGCTCTTGTAACGCATATTACTATTGCACTTCCCACCAACTAACTTATGCAAATCTTAGACATTTAATAGTGAAACTATATCAAATGTGGCATATAACAACAATTATTTAACAAATGCTGCTATCTAAAGCAGGCATCTGCAAAGTAGAAAATGATCGAAAATTTATTTTCGGTTATTTTTTTTCTTTTGTCGATTTTGCTGCCCCTATTAATTTGCCGCCATAGGTCCGAGCCCATGTCGCCGTGTAGCGCAAGGAACTAGGTTCATAGATTTTCATATTTTTTTCTAGATGCTATAACTACAATTTTGATAAACTATCTACAGTCTACGAACTATAAAATTTGAAGTCTACTGAACATCGTCTTAAGGGCCCCATACATGCAAAGACTTACCTGCAGGTAGGCCTAAATATGTATGTGTATACACACACACACACACACACACACACACACACACACACACACACACACACACATATATATATATATATATATATATATATATATATATATATATATATATACTAGGTGTTTCAGACCACCCGTATCAGCCTTTTTTTCTCGAAAATTATGTGACACTGGTTGTTCATAATAGTAATATACGTTACAAGAGCGGTATGTTGACGTTTTCATGGTCGAGGAAAAGATTGAAAAAGCGAAACGTAGTTGAGCTTTTTTGATTTCCGAGAACATGAAAACAAACATACCGCTCGTATATCGTACATTATTTTGTGCGAAGATCGTTTATTACATACCTGAAAGACGAATTTCTAATTAGTTGCAATGAAATCTCCATCTTGGTTTTTGTTTAATGACGGCAACTTCGGGAAAAAAATATATCTATCTTCTACATTGTTCCTATAAAATGTTTTCTGTGTTTACTATACTCCAGCAGTCCGTGATATACGTCTGTCTTCCCCCCCCCCCCCAGTCTATAAATGCGAACTTAAAACAAACGGTAAGGTTATGTAATGATTTATTTTTCATTTTAATATTTTAACAATATTATTTATATAACATATTGCAGTAATAACATTGGCATCTGGAATGTTGTTGATTTTTTCACGGCTTCCTTAATGTTACTTGTATCAGGAATGCAATAAGTTTCGTGAAGTAGTAGACTTTACTTAATTTTTGCAAATATTTAAAAACAATAATTAACATTGCAATTTAGGTGAAATTGCAGTGGTAAGTTTCCAATTTATAATTATTACTATGTTAAACGTCTCTAAAAATAATATGTTAAAAGCCTAAAGCAGTAAAATAAATGTCGCGCTTAAGCGGTAAGAAGAGGGAAATTGTTATGTGTGTTCCGTTGGGAATACTGAATGTGGTATTTCACACTTACCGCGTATTGGTTCTGTGCGGAAAACAAGCAAATACGCACGATCTCGCACAAAACAATTTTGATAACCAAATCCTATGTAAAGAATTGATTGGTAGTAGTACCATTTCCCGTAACAAAACCGGAAGTAGGGGTACCCGTGGTCAACTTCGAAATTTCAAATGAGAACATGGGTCATTGTAGGTACCATTGGAAACTACTTTTAAAAAGAAACAATTTTTACTGAAACTTCTTTTCTAACTTTTATTGTTTACTCACGAAGTAACAAAAATGGTATCTTCTGAGAAATGCTGTATGCTATTTATGTACGTACATTCTTCATAGTATTGTTGAAAATGTACGCCATCCTGTGCTAAACAATGTTCTGATCACCTCCTAACATCCGTGATTGCACTTCAGAACAGCTGAGAGACCCACAGTATGGTCCTATGACGATGTCCGAGGAGGCCACACCAAGTGTTAAGGCTCCACACGTGCTGGTAATCCGGGGTGTGGATTAACCGGAGACCAGTAATGGGCATTGTAGAGATTTACCTAACATTACTTTTGAAAGTTGCCTCATCAGCCCACAGAATTCTGAGCTTGAATTCACGGTCCGTGTTTAGAAACTAGATGCAGAAATCAACACGAGTCTGGAAGTCATGTCCCTCAAGTTCCTGATGGTGATGGATATGTTATGAATGAAATGTGTTGTCTTTCAGAATTCTAAACACTGTATTATGGTGCAATCCTGAGCAGGGCCGCCGACAGAATTTATGGGCCCCTATGCAATACTGTACTCGGACCCCCGTTGAAAAAAGTAACAATTACAAGTTACCAGTTATTCTAACCATAATAATTATTATTATTGTTTGCAAAATAAATAAGAGATAACCCCATACACAGATACGAACTTAAAAATATACACTTTTATTACATTGAAAACTTTTAGCAAAATTTCACATTAGCACAATATATTATATTCATAAAACATTATTCCTAAACACCTGTAATTTCTAACTTGCAGTCCGACATCAATAAACAACTCTCCTTGGCTTTACTGATGCAAAATCATCAATTATAATATATAATCAAAATTTAAAGACCAAGCAAGATCGCTTTCCAGACTAAGGAGGCCAGTTACTGAGTCGTTCTTGACACATTGTTTATCTGAATAAATTTTGTATTTCCTTCATTTTGCTGAAGGATCTTTCAGCATCAGCAACTGTCACAGGAATTGTATAGAATATTCTAATGGCTATGCAAATAGTTGGAAATAAACTGTCCAGTTTTAATTCCCTCAGACTATTTGGGAGATTCATAGGTTTCAGAGGGGTTGGCCCTAAATTAGAGGCATGAATTTATTTTAAATTTGTCGGCTCATCGCTGATCTCATTGTTAATGTCTCCATAATATTTTTCACGCAGTCTAGCACCCTTATTAATATCTTCCAATTTTTTCTGTCTCTCCTTGTGCTTCTCAGCTCCCGACTTATGCCTGTATTGTGCAGTTAAACTATAACCGGTAATACTAATAAACAGCATTTACTAGACAAACGACAACGAAAAGACGAAAGATTTGAGACGAAACATATAATGTACTAAAAGGAAACGTATCCTCACGACTTTGGTTTGAGATAGTCCACTAGCATATTGTGGTGCGCCAGCGGTTGGTAGTTAAAAAGGACAAGCCAATAAATAATTGAACGTGTTCGCCACAAGTGACGGGAAGATAGTTCAGGCAAATGTCGGGCCCTCAATTGTCGTGTCCGTGAACGTTAATGCGGGAAACTGATATTCTATTATATAAAAGTCAAATATTTACATATGAAGTGATAATTGGTATTAATTCTACTATTGTTGGTTAATATGTCAAATTTATGTAACAAATATTTTTACAAAATTTTATAGTACTCGTATCTACGAATAATTATTCATGATATTAAAAAGTAATCAGACTCACTTAATCTGACGGGCCCATATGCACTCGCCCCCTTTGCCCCCCCCTTCTCGGCGGCCCTGATCCTGAGTCACGGGCAAGCCTTCTTGTGGGGGGAAATTAAAGATATGGTCTACTAGGTGCGTCCAACAACTAGAGAAGACATGAAACAAATAAATGTTAATGAACTGTTAATGAATGAGTTGTAATAGACAATAAACATCTTATACAAAATTACTAAATAATTGTTTTAAACAAAGTGGAGTACATGGATAAACTCTTTTCTTCTTCCACTAACATTAAAGGAAAGTGCGTAAATAATGTGCTGTTATAACCAAGGTACATGGCAGTAGTGTGCATGGAGGAACAAAGAACATGAACAATTAATTATATATGTGTTTGTGTCGGTACACCAGCTGGAAAGAAATTTTCGTTTAGCGGTATATCGAAGTTTTGTTCACTCTTTAGATGTCAAAAGAAAATGAGAACATAACTTCAGGCAATTCGTGTATCAATTTGCACGAAGACCGGCGTGGCTGAGGCGGTAGGCGCGTTTGCCTGCTCGGCGTGTGTTCGATTCCCGCTTGCGCTTATTACTTGGTTGGTTCTCTTCCCTCCAGGTTTTCCCTAACTGTAAAACAAATTTTAAATAATCCCATGGCGAATTCTCGGTCTCAGTTTGCCAAATCCCAACTCGCTATCATCAATTCCATCGACGATAGATAACCTCGTGGTTGATACAGCGTCCGTTAAAAAACCGACGAAAAATTGTAGAGAGAGTATCAGTACAAGAAACTGTGTGAATCCATAGTAAGTTATATTGGCACTATTACCGAAATGTAACTGACATTTCTGGATGGTTTCCAAATAGGAAACATGCCTTACGAAATGCTCAGTGATTGCACGTAGGTATGAGATAAAAAGAGAAAAAGAGAACCCGCTCCTATGAATTCATACATGCATAAATAGATTTTACTTAACTTTATAAGCAGGTCATACTCTTGAAATACATTGACCGGCCCAAATCAGGTTCATTATATATAAAAATCGGTGATGAAACTACAGCAAGATTTTATCCGATCTCATTACCACTTCCATGAATATACACATTCTATACATATACAGGATAAACTGTAATCTCATTAATTTCGGAGTTATTCTTTGAGATATTTCAAACAAAAAAGTGTAATACAATTTTGCTCGTTTTTGCTTCCTCTTCGAGATGAAAATTGTTTTAAATGTAACATTTCATAGCGTGTTTTGGGAAAGCCATTGATTTAATTCCCAATATGCTCAGTCAATCCTACCATAAGGATTGAAACGGGGAGTAGCCAGCCGGAGGATGTCAATAAAGAAAAGATCAACATTTATCTGCCAACAGTTGATTACTTCAAAGCAAAATACCAGCTTGAAGACATTGAGGTGATTGGTCTTCTTATTGGAGCTCGTGGTGTGATTCCCAAGTTCTTTGAAAGCTTCAGGAAGACGTTTGAACTACCACAGACACTTACTGCTGACATCATAACTTCAGTTTTGAAACGCTCTTGCCAAATTCTGAGTCATCATATTCACTCTGTTTAATTTTCTTTTATTCACTTTATATTCATATATGTTTGTTTTAATTTTCTTTCTACAAAATTTATGTAAACATTTAATATTGTAAAATTCATGTAGGAGAGTATACTGAGTCCTTCTGGGCTACCTCCAATGGGAGGCAGTTATTATCTTATCTAAGAGAGCAGTGTATTATGATGATAAATTATTAAAATAATTTCAGTATTCTCCTTTGAATGTGAATAAATTTGTTCCTATCAAATTTCTGCATATAAGAGCCAAAACTAAAATTATTTCAATCATTTATTATCATAATATACTGCTCTCTTAAATTGATTAAGCATACTGGGAATTAAATCAATAATAGCTTTCCCAAAACACTCTATGAAATGTTTATATAAAATAATGTTTATCTCGAACAGGAAGCAAAAACGAGGAAAACTGTATTAAACTTTTTTGTTTGAAATATCTAAAAGAATGACCCCCCTGAATTTAATGACATTACTTAGGTTCACCCTGTATAGTACCCCTTAATATTCAACTTCGATCACAAATACAGTGGGATCATTCCATGCAAAAAAGTATGTCTTTGAAGTTTGAACCATGATGTCTCAAAAATATTGTAGTAGGTTATTTTGTATGTTCTAAATATGAATTTCACGCAATATTATATTTATATTCTTCATAGTTTGGCAGCAATCAGCATTTGAAGTATTGGTTTAGCAAGGAACACGGCTTCATTCATTGAAGTTTTCTTACTATGTAAAAGAAGATGGAAAAGTGATTTCAATACAATTCGGAAAAGGAGAGCCTAGTTTATAAATATCCCCAAAATGAAAAAAAATATATATATTTTTAAATAGTTACCCAACGTAAAATAAAATAATTAATATATATATATATATATGAAACACAAAATGCAATTCATTTTTACAGACGAAGAAACATGTGTTTAATTCTTTAGGGTATATTGATTCCACTGTGAAAATTTTAGAATGTAGACTTAAATACCATGCTAGTTTTTAATAAAAATAACCCACCGGAATAAAGGAACTCAGCAGGTAGGCTATCCCGTCGTACAGAATGTCGTCACTGCCGCGTGATGCTGTTTACACTGCTTCTCCTCTCCTTGCACTTACAGTAACTTCTTTGGATACTTCACATGATGAAGAAAATGTTTCAATAGTTATTTTGTTCTCGCAGACTGGAACTACACAGTGAATGCTACGTGTTCCCGGCACTGTCTTCAGCCTGAGAAACCGATCGTTATTTAATATATCAGCCTCATTTTAATGTTGTTATTTCCCGATAAACGAAATATCAACACCAGGAATATTAGTTTTCGCCCATTCATAGTTCTTTCGGCGCACATTCTTCTTCGCTCGATTTCCTCACATCACTTTGTTCTTGTTCACTACAGTCAGCGGATGCCATTTTTGATAATTTGATACAACACGAAATGCATATTGCATCACCTATCACTAAATTCGGTATTTTTTCTCGCATCCATTCGATAACTTTTCTATTACCTGTCTTTCTCGTATGTCCTTGGAGTCCGAAAGGGTTACAACACCACAAATACCAAAAACGACTTTCAGATTTTGGCATTTTCAATCTAATCAGGCACCAGTGCACTGTTAAAAATTTACAGCTTAAACAAATGCTTCCAGACGTATACTGTCAGCTCCTGCTGCGCGATCAAGATCAGGTAGAGGACAAACGGGTTTGAGATTACTCATCGAGTTATGACGTCTCGCGACCGCCACACATAGCAAGCGATTTTCAACCGTCAGAACAAAAATTAATAATTTTTTTAGTAGGTTATTTTACGACGCTTTATCAACATCTTAGGTTATTTAGCGTCTCAATGAGATGGAGGTGATAATGCCGGTGAAATGAGTCCGGAGTCCAGCACCGAAAGTTACCCAGCATTTGCTCATATTGGGTTGAGGGAAAACCCCGGAAAAAACCTCAACCAGGTCCCCGACCGGGAATCGAACTTGGGCCACCTGGTTTTGCGGCCAGACGCGCTGTTACTTCACAGGTGTGGACCAAAAATTAATAATTTTATTAATTTAATTACTCATATATTTTTGAGATTAGGTCATAAAACTTGGGAGATGGATTAAGAATAAGATTTTCTTCAATACGAATGAAATTCGCATGAATTTAAAATGTTGCATTCAATTTTTCAATGAAGCGTTTTTATGAGCTTCCCTTAATATTATTCGAATTAGTTTTTAAGATATTAAAATATAATTGTTCAGGTTTACAATGGCATCTCTTTAGTTTCGATTAACACTTCACATAGGGTGTCTAGAATATTTCAAATTATGGTTAACATGTAACTGCCACCCATTTGTCAGTCATCCGTATGATTAAAATATTAATGATATGGCGGTCATAGTTGGCAGTTAATTTATTTTTTATAATAACATTATTATATTAAAAGCAGAAAAAAATTCATGACATCACTGGCATATTCTTAAAATTTTCTATGCAATGACCCAGTGCCTAAATTAACATAAGCACTGTGAATCTCCAAATGCGTACATTTTAGATACTTTAATGCAGTAGTTAAAAAAGAACATTTTTATATTTAATTTTATGCTCGACCATGCCGAAATGTAGTAATTATACACCTGGTAGCAGCCCTTTAATGGACCTCATTAAAGTACACCTATTCATTAAAGTTCAGGTGTTCCACCAATCAGAAAATACCATTGTAGCAATATGAAAGCGCAAGTATCGATTATTCTCGGATATGAAATCGAAAGACAAGAATAAATCACCTATATTTGAAATAAAGTCTGTTCTGTTACTATAATAATTAGCGAATAACAGGGAGTTATACCTGAAATCTTGATTTGTATAATAATTAGCGTTAATTATAAATAATATTCCAATAAATTCAATTTGTCATCTCGTTTTTCAATGTCTAAATCAGTTTCAAGGTTATATCAAGATTAATGTTTATTTTACTCTCTAGATTATATTAAGGTCAATGACATTTGTTTCTCGGAAAAAATCAATACTTTCGAGTCTGCGCACATCTCACAATTTATGAGATATTGCACAAGGTCAGTTCCGCTCCCCAGTCAGATAAGAATAACATGAATACTTATGAATAATTTCAAGTTAGAAATATGGCCGAGCATAAAAAGTCGTATGAAACTTGCCTATAATGGTAATTAAGACGCTCGTATGAAAATTATGAAACTCGCTTGCGCTTGTTTCATAAACATACTCGCGTCTTAATTACTACCGTTATAATGTACTATTCCAGTTGTTTGAAATCTGCTCCAGCATTCTGAATACTCTTGTATTATTGCCCTATTACCACCACAAAATTAATGTTGTTGTTGTCGTCTAGTGCCTTGCATTTGGCAATGAAGCCATTAGAAGTCGTGCTTTCCAATACTTTTGAACTACAGTTTCTTCTGATCTTAATGCTTCACAGGTCTTCAAGTGGTCTTCATTCATTTCTGCTGGATCATTACACAGGACACATATGGGTGAAGCTGAGATACCTATTCTGTAGAGATGACTTGCTAGACAGTCATGATTTGTCAATAGTCTGAAGGCTGCAACTGCTGTTTTCCTTGGTCTCTGGGGGATTATATCTGGGTTGGAAAGTAGTGTAATCCTCCCGGCTAGGTCCGAAGGACCCATTGACCAACGACAGGTGCGGTCCCCCTTGCATAATGGGGGTTTACATCGGGTGATGTAACTGCCACATTGTAAAAACTGGTGCCCGTTAAGAAAACAGTTACATGAAAGCCACAACATACATGAGTATGAGTCCTAAAGATAAATATTCCGGAGTTAAAACTGTCCCCCAATCGGATCTCCGGGTGGGGACATCTTTAGGCAAATCTCACCATACCAATTCCAATACTTTAAGAATTCTACAGTGGAATGCAGGAGGCATATCACAGTCTAAAAAGCAAGAGCTAATGAAAATATTAGAATATCAGGATATAGATGTCTTCACAGTACAACATTAATGTAAAGGTACCATTTTTCAGTCTTTATCCTAAGAGGTTTTCAAGTTCCTTAGTGACTTCTGACCAATTGACTTGGGGCTGAAATAGTTTTTTACCACTAACTCAAGATCCCTTGCAAAGACATGCAAAAATGTATCCAGCCAATCATTCCCTGCCAACAGATTCTAATTGTTACTTTGGAAAGATGATCACAGTTTTTCACGTAATGACATGAAAGGTTAATTCAGTTCCATATTATGTTTCAGGATTATGATGTCTGGAGAGTCCCCTTCTCCACAGAGCGAGGTCATTTTTGACCTCAAGGAAACTGCTGTCAGCCATCCAATCAACGTGAAATGTATGCATGATAAAGCCGTGCAGCTCAGTCCAGAAGAGCTGTATGAATCTACAAGCACAGACACAGTTTATCACACTCTTGCGGCACAGGAATTGAATCACACGATTCAGATCCCGCAAGCTCCCCCAAGTCGCCCAACAGCAAATCGTCGAAGCATTGAAAATGAAGAAGCTATCGAGCAGATTGAAGAGATCCCCCTCGAATGTGTGACTGAAACCTGTCCCCTGGATGCTGCTGAGCGAGGAGCTAGTCAGAGCATCGACGCACCAGATGGCGCACAGTCCGCAAAAGAAGAGGAGGAGCAGAAGCCGGAGGAAGACAGCTGTATAATTCAGTGCCTTTATTATGCAATTCAGTGTTGTGACTGCACTATACTGTAATACTGACTTGCCTCTCAGACAAACGGCTTGCAGGTTAATCCTTTCAGGAGGTTGAAACTAGTACTTTATTGTTGGATTTAAAAATGCATTTGTCTAATGAAATGCTAAGCCTAACATGATATTCATGATTGAAATGTTTACAAAGTACAGATAATGCACTTCATGTGATGTTGCATTTTTCTCCAGGGAAAAATGAACCTTTGTTTCAATTTAACTATTACAATATCCATTAGTATAAGTGAACTTAGTAATATGCCATGCATTTTAATGCTGGCGTCTGGGCTTCGAACCCACCTGCTGTGATAGTGTGCTATAATGTGATTCTGAAACGATTATTTATATATTTTTTCTACTATGTAACCACTTTGTTACAAACACTTGTATTCCTCAACATTTTATACTAGGGACCAGTTACAGAGAGAAGCTTACAGCTCAAACAAATAACAAAATTGAAATTTTCTTAAAAATAAAAGTTCCTGCTGTTTCTTATGCTAGGCCTATATTTTTGCACTTAACAACTGTTTATGTACAAACACAATATTATATTTCGCCAAATGCACTCTGAAATGTAGACATGACAACGTATATAGTAAAACTGAACAGTGAACTTTTTGTATGTTAGTATTGTATTGGTACCTGAATCACAGTGAAGTCTTCCATTTATGTATGAAGATGTATTATTACATTTTCAAAAATAATTACGTAGCAGTGTTGGGACGTAAGCAATAATACATTAATGAAATTATGACATGTGCCAAAGTATATGGACCTTCCAGGTCCCTTGTTTCTTCATTTTTCATTCACATTCATACATTTGCCCATGACATGAAATTCTATTAAAAAAAACACAAAAATAAAGTCCAAACACTGGAACACTTGTAAAAGACAATGGGTTGGGAACAACTCGCCACAGAAAATTGGCCACAGAGGCAACTCGCCACATAATTGAAATTGGTATCAAAGACAACTCGCCACATAATTGAAATTCGTATCAAAGACAATTAGCCACACATTAAAATTCGAGGCAATACTCAAATTCGCCACAATTTAGAATATATATGTCTATGGTAACACAAGACAAATCCAGAAGCTGTAAACTAATTCGGAACTATGGCAGAAGAAATTCGCTTCACAAAATCAGAAAGAGGCTCTGACAAATTAATATATAAAGTGCATGCTTCCTTGTATCACGTGCTGGAGTAACTGCAGTTGGAAGTGGAAGAGGTGGACAGATGCATAGAGATTGGAAGGTGGTCATTCTCCTACCAAAAATAAGCAGAAGTGCATCGACATGGACAGACGAATATCACATATAGTTGAAGAATACCCGGGGTACAAGGCAGAAGGCACATTATAGAGCTTCTGGAAGTTATGGATTTATCTTTGTACCTCAGTGTGACAAATTGTCTATCTGTGGCAAATTGTCCTTATTACCAATTTTCTGTGGCCAGTTGTCCCAGTTACCAATTTTGTGGCCAATTGTCCGGAACTGAAAGATAACAAGACACGGAAAAGAAGTTAAAATTAAAACTTAATACTCTTAAAAAATATTTGACTGCAAATCAAATACTATAAAAAAGGCAGCAACTACGTAATTGAAAATCGTATTTTACTGTCATCAGTTCAATATTTTGCTTATTTTTCTTAATTTTTGAAATTCATTTAAGAGAGAGAGGTATTTGAAGATCTTCCACACATTGAAGGTGCGGCTGTAGATAGGTATAATTAGCTGTTTGTGTATATATTAAAATTACTTGAAATGTGAAATTCTAGTCCTTCCATTGACTGATAAGTAGATCTGCTTAACTTTTTCTTTCTACCAATCTAACTGGTGAATGGAACACATTATTATTATTACTACTGATATTTCAATATGTGTAAGAGGACATGAATTATACATTATAAATCATGGAAGTACAGTCTCTCTTCTGTGAATAACAGTTTAATACAGTTTATTAATATGTCCTATACAGTGAGAAAGAAAAGGATTGAAAGATAATACATTTTTATTAGTATTATAGTGCAAAGCTGTCAGCTTCCACAGTTCGTGCTAAGTATATTACAACATCTTTCTTTGCTTCTCTTTCTCTCTGACATATTTAGGAGGATATATTTAATACCGACTACTTTTTCATTTGTATTAACTTGTTTAACAATATATGGCAACATTCCGTACTACACTTGTACGATGGATTTTATGTTTTTTATCATGTAATAATTTATTGTAATCCAACAGCAAAAATGTTGTGAGGTGCTTACAATAAACACACTTTGAAGTATGTTAAGAGTAATCTTTAAATTTAATATAAGATAATTTAAAATTAAGTTATTTATTTCCCTTATCTTACCATTAGGGTATCTTATGTTAATATTTGGATTGGCACCCCCAAGATATGGACACTCCTCATATATGGACAGATTTTTATGTCCCAACTGAAATAATATAGAAATAATGATAAATTTATCTTTCATTTACGGACACACTCAGACACGGACACGGACAACTGTTTCACAGTCCTAAAGCTTGCTTTACCTCCTGACTGCGGACAGAACCTGGATTTCAAGGCCTAATGTATTACAAAAATGGAAAATTTAGTTTTGAGAACTACACAGAAATTCCTTAATATGAAAGAAGACAATGAGGGTCTCGTAGGCTACCACTAGCCCAGCCGGCTACCCCTTGTTAGCTGGAAACTGGTGGATAAACAAAGTCATAAAATTTAACCTGTCTCACCTCTCTTCACTTCAATCAGTTGTTCTGTTTCGAGAGACATGGCACTGAATGTAAAGGTTAAGTTGAAAACTGTAAATTGAGGGATTGGGTGCAAGAAGGGCATTTTAGAGGATGTGCCCTTTTTGAGTAAAACGCTTTGTGTTCTCTGATCTGTTATGCATATGATCACCAAGTTGTAGTTCCATACTGTGATCACAGAGGTCAGGAGTACCCAAAATATAAAGGCGTGCATAGATCACATTATTACGGATTGAATTTTCAACATCAATTTTCTCAAAATTGCATTTGAGAGAAGTGCCTTTCTTGCACCCAACCCTTCAATTACAGTACTGCATAACTGTAGACCTAGAACAAAATTGCATGGCACAGTACTGTATTTTCCTTTTTCGGTCTTTTCTACTGTAGTTCAAAGTTTCAAAGAATTTACTGTAGTATACTGCATTTAGAATTAAACTACAGCAATACATTTCATTTAAAGCGTGAAGGGATACATAATGGATATTATAAATTTACTGTTAGATTGGGGAGCCTCTCTCTCAATAAAGGACACTTCCTAGATGTGGACAGATTATTACGTCCTTTCGATGTCTGCGAATGAGAGGTTTCACTGTACTGCTGTCACTGCTATTGTTATTGCTGTCATGCTGGATGTTTGATAAGAACTGAGAAGCAAGAACTGTCAGTGAGTAATCAAATCATTATTGGAATGACGAAAGTATTCAAGAACTTTATTCGAATAAATTATTCAACAGATTATTCGATTCTGCCCATCACTAGTTTGTATGCATACAATTGATGAGCAATTGGTGTTCTCTATACTGTTTCTTTCTGATCTCATTCTTCACTTCTTGCAGCATCTGCCATCTGAGCAAAGAGCAAAGAGCAAAGTATTCAAATACTTGTTCACGATTCGAGATGTATCTCGAGAACTTACAAGAATCGAATAATTCGTAATTTTATTTGAATGCTCATATCACTATTAAAAATGTAACAAAGCATTTTTTTACTTGTTATATTAATTTATTATCCATTTTAAATACAACTCTAACACAATATAATTACTTATATTAAAAAAAAAAAATCAAATCACCAACATGGCTATTTGTAAATTTTGGAGATGATAACAATAATAATAATAATAATAATAATAATAATAATAATAATAATAATAATAGCCATTATTGGGTGTTCATTTCAAAGTGTGTCATGATGTCACTGTTGATGAGTCAGCGATTTGAAGCGAGTTTCAGCTTTTGTGTCAGTGAAGTTGCCTTTTAATCAAGGTGTTCAATCTGAACTTGAGAACGTGTATGGTATAACTTGAACGTCGTAGCAACAGATGGCGGTCTGTAGGTCTGTGTGCTACCATAACCTCTTTCGAACTGTGTTTTGTGCGGGCAAGTCGTACGCAGGGTATTTGTTATCATCGGTGGCGTACGGCAACATTCCACAACGCAAATCAAATGCTCCCTGTCCATGTTGACCGTTGAAGTTAATGTCAACAAATACGTAAGTAATCGTCTTAACCCTCTCCACATATCCCGACAGTAAAAAAAATTCACTCAGTACATGTTTCGAAACAGTTCACATTCCTGCCACTACCAGCGTTACCGTACTTATCGGTAAGTACTCTTCTGAATGAACGCCATACTTGGTAGGCAACTTCTCTGGCACATAAGTAATACACCTCTGCGGAAGTGAGGAAGATTGAATTCTCTAGGCTCATCGACTAGCCACATGACGGCATACAGCGAGCCATGACACACTTTGAACTGAACACCCAGTATACAGTATAGGTAATGCATCTGATATTACGACCAATTAACAACATGACTTTGAGGATGGATGTACAAAGGAATGTACTTAGGGTGTAAGAAAGCAGATGTAGGCAAATCTGTATATTAATGTGCTTTATTTTAAAATTATTTTGCTCTTTTCTTTACATTACTTTGCATAGAGAAGATATTATGTACACAGCAGTAAAATAACTAATAACAAGTGGGAAATATAAAACAATAGTTTTAAATATTATTTGCAGAAATACGAAGACAAATCACATGGCGCGGAATGGAAGCAGACAGCAGTTCAGTGAGGAATAAAACGACTGTGCATTTTAGACAATAAGGCGCATCTGAGCATAGAGAATCTACTAAATTTAATAATTAAGTTCTCTTCAAAGTCTCCTTCAGGCCGGTTTCAGTCTCTTCAGGCCGGTGGAGAGGAAGGACGCATTTTTACGCAGCGAAGAAAACGTTAGAACAATGGGCTGTGAGTTAAAGTTGTACCGGGCAAGGATAGGCGGCTGGGCGGCAAGGTCAAGGATGCAGCGGGGCATGAAAGGGACAGCTTTGGCAGGTCTGGCTGAGTGTCTCTTCTTTCACATAGTGATCGCGATACTACTAATTATGGGTGGTATCGAACTGAATCCAGGACCTGCAAGCGGCAACCAATGTCAAATGTGGGAGCTGCAGAAAGAATTTACGAGTAGACGTGCTGTGCAACCAGTGCGAGAAGTGGTTCCATCTGACTTGTCAGAAGATCAAGAGGGAACAGATAGTAGAAGAAACGTGGCTGTGCAAGGACTGCGGGAACGAGGCAGGCAATAGGGAGCTCATCGGTCTTCGGAACGAGGTGAAGAAGCTACGGGAGAAGCTAGAGACGGCGGAGCAACAGATCAAGTATTTGGAGGAAGAAAATAAGTTGTTGCAGTAAAATAACCAATAACAAGTGGGAAATATAAAACAATAGTTTTAAATATTATTTGCAGAAATACGAAGACAAATCACATGGCACGGAATGGAAGCAGACAGCAGTTCAGTGAGGAATAAAACGACCGTGCATTTTAGACAATAAGGCGCATCTGAGCATAGAGAGTCTACTAAATTTAATAAAGTTCTCTTCAAAGTCTCCAAAGTCTCCTTCAGGCCGGTTTCAGTCTCCTTCAGGCCGGTTTCAGTCTCCTTGAGGCTGGTGGAGAGGAAGGACGCATTTTTACGTAGCGGAGAAAAGGTTAGAACAATGGGCTGTGAGTTGGAGTTGAAACTGGGCAAGGATAGGCAGCTGGGTGGCAAGGTCAAGGATGCAGCGGGGCGTGAAAGGGACAGCTCTGGCAGGTCTGGCTGAGTGTCTCTTCTTTCACATAGTGATAGCGATACTACTAATTATTGGTGGTATGGAACTGAATCCAGGACCTGCAAGCGGCAACGAGGCGACCAATGTCAAGTGTGGGAGCTGCAGAAAGAATTTACGAGTAGGCGTGCTGTGCAACCAGTGTGAGAAGTGGTTCCATCTGACTTGTCAGAAGATCAAGAGGGAACAGATAGATGAAATGTGGCTGTGCAAGGACTGCGGGAACGAGGCAGGCAATAGGGAGCTCATTGGTCTTCAGAATGAGGTGAAGAAGCTACGCGAGAAGCTAGAGACGGCGGAGCAACGGATCAAGTATTTGGAGGAAGAAAATAAGTTGTTGCGATGGGAAAAGGAAAATGGCGAAGAGAAGCAGAAGAAGAAGCATGGTGCGGCAAGTGTTATCATCGGGGACTCCATCATTCGACACGTAGGAAATCTACAACCGGAGCTGGCGACAGAGTGTTATCCTGGGATTAGAATGGAAGAGATGAAAAGCGTAATCGAAAATCAGGAACGAGGGGACCCGAAAAACATCGTGCTTCACGTAGGAACAAACGATTTGCGAAGAGGTGTTGATTACATCATGGCAGACGTATATGACTTGGTGATGGAAACGAAGAAGAAATATCCGGCAGCTGGGCTCGGCATCAGTGGAATCGTCAGATGGAGGGACGTGAACTGGAGAAAAGTGGGTCGTGTAAATAAAGCTTTTGAGTGGGTAGCGGAGTGTCTTGGTGCGCGTTTCGTCGATCCAAATTCCTGGATAGACGACAGATGCTTTGGAATAGACAGAATCCACCTAAATTGGAGAGGGGCTGCAGACATGGGTTCCCTCTTCGCGCGGGTAGTTACTACAACATGGGGCAGCGGAATCGAGGACCCATTAGTGGGCAGCGAGACCAAAGGACCATCAGTGGACGGCGGGGGCGAGGGACCACCAGCGGTCAGCAGGGGTGAGGGTCTACCAGCGGTCAGAGGAGTCGAGGGACTACCAGCGGGCAGTGTGGTCGAAGACCAGCAGTGACGACGAGGTGCCACGGAGATTCAGAATGTTCAAGTAAGGACAGGCCTATTAAGACTACTGCAGGTTAATTGCCGAAGTATTAGAAATAAACTTATTCCGTTTTGGAACTTGGTCGATGTTTATAATCCAGATGTAATAATTGGGACGGAATCATGGCTTAGGGAAGACATATATGACACGGAAATTTTTAGGTCGGATTATAGAGTCTTCAGAAAGCATAGAAACGAGAAGGGAGGGGGAGTTTTCGTTTGTACTAAGATAGAAATAAGTAGCAATCTTCTGTGGATACATGAGGAAGTTGAAATATTGAATGTTCATATAAGAAATGGGCGGGAAACCTTAGATGTAATAGCATGTTACAGACCACCCAGTGAATTAAACTATTTAACTTTGCACAAACTAAATGAATATCTTAATACAGTATCAGAAGACCGAAACGTAGTAATTGCTGGGGATCTAAACCTCCCGAAAATTAACTGGAACGTGATTTCAGGTACAAATTCAGATGCACAGACCCTTGTTAATGAATTGATCTGGCGTAAAGATTTCACGCAGGTAGTAAATGGCCCGACGCGTGACAATGCACTCTTAGATGTTTAGAAGACCTGTCTCTCTCGTCAGTTCTGAAAGTCTTCATAAAATAAGTGATCACAATACCGTCTTATTAGAAATCTTCTGGGAAAACACGGTAAATCCGAGGTCAAGTCCAGTGTCTGTCTGGAACTTCAACAAAACCGATGTCCATGAATTACAAACGTTTCTACGACAAAAGCATGATGACTTTCTAAGGACTGAAGGAAATATGAAAAATGTGTGGCATAAATTTAAGAGTATAATTTTCGAGCCATTAGTAAAATAATTAAGAAAAATCCGGACCCCGAATATTACACTCATTATATTCGCTACTTAAAGAAAAAGACAAGGTGCACATTTAGTAAACGTATGCGAAGCCATAAGCATTGGGATAAATATGTCGAATTAATTAAGAAACTTGAGTGTGAAAAAAGGATAGCTCAGGAAAATTTTCTAAAAACCATTTTAAAAGAAGATGAAGATGAATCGATGCAGTTGTGATTGATTTTTCGAAAGCATTTGATTTGGTGCCACATAACATATTAATAGATAAGTTAAGTAGGCTAGGAATAGATAAAAGAGTGGTGTTATGGATCCAAGAATTCTTAAAAGGTAGAACCCAGAGAGTTAGAGTAGGTCATGAAATATCGGAAATTGGAAATGTAAGTTCAGGAGTGCCACAGGGCAGCATTCTGGGTCCATTACTCTTTATAATATACGTAAATGACTTATGCCAGAATATTACATCAAATGTGAGGCTATTTGCAGACGACTGCATTATCTACCGTATAGAAAGATTAGAAATAATTCAGATGTGGATGCTATTCAAACAGACTTGAATAAAATTTGTAACTGGGTGTTAATGCATAGGATGAAAATAAATGGTTCTAAAAGTAAATCCATAACATTCTGTAAAACCTGAGAGGAAACTAGTCTTAATTACGAATTCAGGGGTGATGTAATTCCGCAAAAACAATGTTGTAAATACCTAGGACTGTATTTAAACTCCAAACTTTCTTGTGGAGAGCATGTTGATAATGTTACTGGTAAAGTATGGAGGGCACTTCACTTTATAATGAGAATCTTGAGAAAGGCTAGCCCCAAATCTAGGGAAATAGCATATCTAACGTTAGTGCGACCGTTAATAGAATACGGAACTACATGTTGGGATCCCTATAGAATATATCAGATAAACTCCTTACAAAAAGAATCCAGTATAGGGCAGCTAAATTTGTTAAAGATAAGAGAGAAGATGGTAACGATACTGTGACAGCGACGTGAGATTCGAACTCACGACCAGCGTCCCGCGAGAGAGCATATCGCGCGGGCTTCACGGGGAAAGGGGAAAGGGGCCTACACGCGAGGGGAGGCTGCGCGCGCAGCTGCTACTTAACGCAGTGAATGTGGAACGACCTTCCCGACTATTCCAGAAATCCGTCGAAGTGAAAGACTCGAGAATTTTCGAGGCTACGTCGCCGTGGTTATAAATTACGGTCGCGAAGGAACGACAGCAGTTTTAGAGTTTTCAGTTATTCAGTCAGTGAGTAAGCCAGAGCAAGCAAGCCAGACTTGTGTGCCGGAGTTCGACTCGAGTGTGCGTCCGCATCTGCGTCAGCATCCGAAGGCCTGAGTTCGAGTGCAGTGGACCGCAGTTGGAGGGACCTGAGTTCGAGTGCAGTGGACCGCAGTTGGAGGGACCCGAGTTCGAGTACAGTGAACTGTCTCTGAAGGTCTGTGGTTCGAGATACTGTGAACTCGAGTGACTGAGATAGAAGAACTTTGAACTGAGAACTGGTAGTTCTGATTTGTAAATAGTGCTTTGTAAATATTAGTTAAGATTAACAGTTCATTGTTGTGCGTAATAGTCCAAGTAAATTGTCATTGTCGTCGGTGGAGTGCTATAACGAATACTGTGTTGAGTGAAGATCCAATTGTTGACGAGAGCGTTTAAGGTGAATTGTAGAAAGGAATTATTGTTGTGACGAATTAATTACATTGTTGTAACTAATAAAATTCACAATACAATAAAAGAACTTAAATGGGAAACTTTGGAAAACAGACGTAGGAAAACTAGAATAACATCAATGTATAGAGCACATCTAGGTCAGAAAGAATGGGTAGACATAACGGCTCGGTTAGAAAAGCCAACGTACTATGGTAGGAACGATCATGATTTTAAAATCAAATATAGGGAACAGAAAATGGATGTAGGTAAATTCTCATTTTTAAATAGAACTACAAATTATTGGAATGATCTACCTGCAGCGGTCTTTGAGGGCTGTCCTTCCTTAAGGTGATTCAAGAACAACTTAAAAAGTTGTGTATAAAGTGCAAATTAAAATTAAGGTGACATTTAACATTTAATTTTTTAAGGCGACATGTAGACATGTATTTATTTAGCCTGACGAGTTACTTACTTGGTATGAATTGTAAATTATTTAAAAATAGCGTGTAAGAGGGCCTTACAAGGGAAGGGTTTCGTCTCGAACAGGAATTTCGTATTCAAAATTTGTATACAGGCCCATCTTTACATCTCTGTAAAGCTCCCAAAAGCATTCGTTTGTGTAATGTGTGGTTTGTCTGTTAGAGCACTGTACAAGTTGAAGGGTGGGGAGAGCACTGCACAAGTTAAGGGGATGGGACACCTTACCCATAAGCCTAGCCTAGCCTAGAAGCTAGTGCGAGTGGTAAAATGTCTAAAGCCCCTTTAAGAACATTTTTCTCCAACGTTCTGCCTAAAAATATTGCAGCTAATCAAAAGTATATATTGTTGTGTGAGTCATTGAATGCACACAAGGACGCAACCTTAATAAATGAATCATTCCAAGGCTAGGGCATGGAATTTATGATCATTCCATCTAAAAAAAACTAATGATATCCAGCCTCTGAATATCTATTTCCTTAGACAATACAAAATATATGCTTGGAGGATAACAGATTACATAAGGACTCTTGCTGAGAATCGAGAACTTAACTTGGGAAATCGAGCATTTATAATGAAAATGCACTCTGTTATTCATTTATAACCAGTTGTCTGCTCCAGTATTCCTGGCAGTCAGCTGGTTACGTGAATCCTAAACAAGTCTCGGACTTCAAAAATGTAATTCAGGTAGCATTTGATTTTTCAGCACTGGAGTGTGGTTCAGAAGATTGTTCAGGTGTTGCTTCTGTGTGTTGTGTTATTGCTCTGCTCCATGCTGTTTCATGCATTTTATAGAGAATCCTCATGTACATTTTTAAAGAAGTATATTGACCAATACCAACCAAACGGAGAGTTACACAAATGAATGCATTTACGGTTTTCATCACCATTGTGAGATAAGCTTCTGTACAAATTTTTAACTAAAAATTCCTGTTTGAGCCGAAACCCTTCCCTTGTTAGACTAGAAATGTTTAGCTTAAATGTAGTTCTGTTTATAAGTATGCATAAGGGTGTAATTATTTGACTTATTTGAACTGTTGTATCAGTGAAGCGAGGTGAGTCAGTGAAGTTATGGTTTTACAGTGCAGTGAATAGTTCCGATCAGTGATAATTTATAGCGTCAATGAAATGTATTCTAGTGAAATGTGTTGTCAGTGTCAAAATGTGTCCTAAAGTGTCAGTGAAATGCGTCATAGTGCCACTACAGTGAGTGAGATGAGAGTAAAATGAAAGACTATTGAAACTTATGTAGGGCCTATACATATGTAGGTTGTATTGTAAAATTAGGTATTTTATTTATGTTTTTTTATTATTCTAGTGAAATTGTATTCACATTGATATGTATACTATAATAAAATACAAATAAATTGAATAATTAAAGGAAGAAAATCTCATCTAAATAAGAGGACTCTGGGAAGGATGCAAGAATACTTTTAGCATTACCATGCTGAATGGCGATACCAATGCGCTGACGTAGATATTGACTGCTTCGAGCGTCCCCAGAAAGCTGCACTAAACTTCTGCCTATGGTGGAGATGAGAGCTTTGGCTTCACTACACCATGATCCAAACATTCAACCGCAAAAGGGACAAAAATATAATTATCTGCAAGATGTTTATATTTATAGTGTTTACTGACGGCGGCACTTTCTGCTGCAGATCCTGGTGTCTTAGAGGTTGAAGACAGGTGAGAAGGGGCCATTGTATCCACACATGTGGAATCCCAAATTAAGGATTTGCCTACACGCCATGGGACTAGGGTCAAACCATCGGGTCTCTTGCTGTCTGAACAGCTGATCCCGGAAGGTTCTAAGATGGATGGAACATCTGAGGATGTTAATGCTCTTTTAATGATGTCACTGAGCGATAAATGACGTGAGAGACGCCCTTACTTATGACACAAATTAAGGCATGGTGGCCATAAGAATCTACAATATTGCCACAGATACATTTATGAATGTGACAGATTTTGCAACCGAGGCGTAAAGCCACGGAAACTTTAAAGGATCTGGGATCCATAAGGGTACCGATGTTGGGGGAAGGAATTGCATGAAGCCAAGATCCTCAAACATTTTGTTGGAGAGCCAAAAAACGAGCACGATCTCTATCTGAAGAAAAGGATGACTGAAGGGACTCCCAATTCTTTTGAACCACTGGAAAAGACGGAGGATCAGAGTTATTGGAAACCTCACCCCATTGAACTAAAGCCTCCTGCACAAAAGGGATCTGAACCGAATCACTGTAAGAAGGAAAAATAGATTTGATTCGGTCTAAAATCCCGTGCGCAGAAGCTAAAAATGCCGGCGTACAAATATCACTCAATTTTCTAATATCTAACCCACCAAATTTAATAGGTAGAGAAGCTTGAATCCAACTGCAATCACTAAGAGAAATATTAAGTAAAATTTCTAAGTAATGACGTATCATATTGTCAGCTTGACAGAGGAAAGATGGAAACAACCATATAGGGGTAGTCCGCAAAAAGTAGTTAAATTTTGGAATCAATAAACAATTCTTAAGGAGAAAGTAAGATATGTGGGGATTAAGGGGGACTAACCTGTCAAGCAAAGTTTTCAAACGAAGCAATTTCTGCTCTGCAATATCTTGAACTGCATCTAAGAAAATAGGGGTACCTAAAATGGTTAAATTAGATTTATAAATTAGTTTAATACCAGGAGCTACAAGCTGAAAAGCAGATACAACTTTCTCGAGGTTATGAGAGCAGAAATAAAGTTCGCATTTGTCTGGGTTGAGTTGTAAGCCAATTTGAGAACCAAGGGAAATTATTTTCTGAAGGTCGCTAAGATCAACCAAAGGATCACCAGCTAAAGTTCAGTCATCAAGATAAAAAGATTTAAAATCACTATTAAGAGATATAATAATTGGTTGTAATACAAGACAGAAAAGCAGGGGACCAAAAGGGTCCCCTTGTTGACAGCCTAATTGGGATAAGATAGTGTCAGATCCGTAAAACAATTTTGTAGGGTATCTATAGGCTTGCCAAAGAAAGGCAAAATGTTGGGGAAGATTTTGTTTAATGGCATCCAGCATAACGTCGCTTTCAATACAATTAAACGCATTTTTAAATCTAATTTTAAGAGGATCTTATTAGAGGAGGAATTATCTTTCAAGAAAGAGCAAACTGAATGGATAACAGATTCACAGCCCTAATTGATATGGTCGGAAATAATGACAGATATCATCTCTAATATGAAGGCAAGATATTTTAGCTACAAGGCGTCGAAAAGTATTGCCTATTGCAATAGGACGCACACCGCCATCCTTTTTTGCAATAGCCAATAGCGGTGCTCCATAAAGGTACGGGAAAATTTCAGGATTAACTCTCCCAGCTAACATAAAATTACAGAGATTAGAAATAGATGTAAGCAGTCTTTTGCCAGAATCGCCAGCAGAGATAGACACAAGATCTTGTAGACGTTGTGGGCGGATGCCGTCGATCCCGGAAGCTGAACCCTTCGGAAAACTTCGTAATCCCACGATGACATTATCTTCTGAAATCTTCAACAAATGATCAGTAAGGATAGGAGGATCAGGAAATGTATTCGCTCTTGAGGGAACCGGATGTTTATCTAATAAGGCTTGATAGTTTGAAATGTTAAAATCCGCTACACCATCAGAGGACAGAATTCCAACTGCACCACGTATATCACAGTCTGCTACCTTCTGTTCGATTTGGCGGACATGAGAGGACTTAAAAGATTTTGAAGAAGTCTTTATATCAGCAATTTGAAAATTATTAATATTGTCTTTTATCTTCGAAACGAGTGATTTTTTCCCAGACTTCTCAGAAACACGAAGCGCGATGTAGGCAAATAATAGTAGATTGCACCAACTTTCAACAGAATTTTGAGATAAACATTGGGAAATGAAATGAGACAAACGGCTTACAGCTAATGCACGAGCCCCTTTAGGAATTCTCCTCAAAACATGTATATGTTTTTTTATTATGAATAAGACGTGTTTGAAAATCATCTAGTGATGATTTCGGAAAGGGAATGTCATTAAGAGCAAATGGAATATTAGGGTGGGCCCGAGACCAATGAACATGCAAGCCACGGGAACCTTTGAAAAGTTTAGCGGAGCCAGAAGGGTATAAGTGACAGGTAACAAAGTCAGAAGAATTACTGGAAATACCGCCACAACTAGTAGTAACCAGTGCGTTAAGATTAAAATCATTATCCGTAGTAGTACTTGTATCATGATTGTCAAAAGCCGGAGTATCGGAGAGAGAGGTGTTGATATCGCAATCTGAAAATCGTTCACTGCACCAATCAACTGATCTTGAGGAATGATGAAGATTGTCAGGTGGAGTTGACATGTAAATCGGCGCTGATGTGGAGACATCAATGTCGGACATAATCAAAATATAGCAAGAATCGAAAAATTGACAATGTAAATAGACATGGAGATAGTAAATACACAAAATGAAAGATAAACTTGCATTTAAAGCAACTCTGTGTAGAATAGCCGCTAAATTGATAGCCAGAAAGATCACTTATGAGAGTGTTTACTTGAATTGTTTACCTTAGTTACGGAAAGACTGAATATCTGGACGAAATTATATACACATATGCCATCACTTCACAGAATTTACACGAAACAAGCAAAGCAGTACTTGACTGGTAGTGAAGATCATACAAAATAATAGGTAGTAAGACATTAAAAAAAAAATTAAAGCTTTGTATAATCGATAAGAAAGTTAATGTTGTTAAATTCCAAAAAATTTTCTTCAAACCAAGAACGAGAAAATGAAATCAAGGATTTCATAGGAAATAGGCAAATGTCCACCTTGCTAACATAATCGTAGATGAAGCAGTCACTAATTCACAATAATATAACACTTCAATATCCGAAAGTCCAGCAGTTGAAGAGTAATGAACTAACATTTCAGATAATCACACAGGTAAGCATGAACATCAGTCATGGCATTCTTTACTTATGTTTTATTATTACTTGTAATTACTGTGTTAAATTGTATTGTGTGTTGTAAATTTTATTGTGTATTGTTTATCATTTTATTGTGTATTGTTTATATTGTGTATACCACTGCCACCGGGTGCTTGCCCACTTGCAGTGTAAAGGTACGGTCACACGTCGCTACTTTTGCAGCGATGCAGTACAAAAAACTGCGCAACTCTCGTACTGTGACGTGTGAACAACGTTGCAACCCGAAAAGTAGTGGCTGCCGAACCTGCTGCTCGCTACTTTTCCATGCTGCGCGCAGCTTAAAAGTAGCGACGTGTGAACAGGGTTCTCAGGGTTGCAGCCGCAGCATTTTTGATATCGGTTTTGTTGAAACTTTTGCTGCGGTTGCGACCAGTGTTGCCACCCAAATGTGTCAATGATACTTTTATTGTTTGGATGTATTTTAATGTTAGATGTGATGAAAATAAATTATTTGTAACAGTTACTAAATGCACAACACAGTCTAAGCATATTTGCTGACGATATAATTCACTTTTTAAATTTTCTGTAGCGTAGTTTCAAACAGGAGGGTTGCCAACATTGATTACGTGAATATGCTGTTGGTTATCATTTAAGTATATAGGCGTTTTTAAAAGCTTTATAGTAAAAATAATGCCAATTTCCGAATACTAGTTAGGACAGAAAAGCAAATAATAGATAAGTAAGCTTTCGCATGAGTTTATTAATAATGTGAACATAACCACAAAATGTATATTGAGAAGTCAACACGGAGATGGAAACCTGCAGCATGACTGCGGCTGCAAAAGTAGCGCCTTGTGTGTGAACAGACTCGCAACCTCCAGTTGCAACTTTTGCTGCACTTGGGTTGCGCAGCACGAAAAGTAGCATGCAGCACGCTACTTTTGGCTTACGTGTGAACACGACACGCAACTTTTGCAGCTGCAGTACAAAAGTTGCGCAGCAAAAGTAGCAATGTGTGACCGTACCTTAAATAAATACATACATACATCCATAATTATCTCACAACTCACACTCTGTTCACAAATGTTCTTCCATGAAAGTACAATTTGTACTCCAAAACAAAAGTAAAAGAAAAATAAAAGATCAAGCTTATAAAAACCCACGGACCTTAAAAAGGTTTAATAATAATGAAATAACTATAATCAACAAGTTCCACATCAGGAAGCATTTTTACATGTTGGTGAACGCAGTGGTGCTTCCACAAGTTATGAAGGAGATTTAACTGTTAGTGCACTTAGTTTCAAGTAAGGTAGAGTATTTTGTAAAACGTGAAAAATAATGCAAGGTTTCTCACGATGAAAACAGTATGTAACAATTTTGAATAAATATTAATGGGTTAAAATACAACATTAAAATAAACCTTTCTAAAAGCAAAGAAAATACTGATCTTGGTCCCTGTAATCTGACAATAGAAAATAGAACTTCTCATAATATCTTACCATGTCCGTGCATGGACAAAAGGGTATTATTACAAACTAAATTCATCACTCATCAGTCTTAAAAAAATAATAAATGTGTTATCCTTACAGCGGCCTGAAAAATAATTGAAGATAGGAACTCCTAAGAAGAGTAGAACTAGAAATTCTCGATATAATCATACTCGGAACTAAACACACACACATACATCATACATTTATGTATCACAGTTGCCTTTGTATACAGAAAGTTGACAACTTCACAATGACAGCTTCTTGGTGTTCTTAAAACTGGTTTTATCACTGCACATCTGACTGAATAAAATACAGTCTCTTTTCCTACGTCATTCCTGCAGAAAGTTAATATAAATATGACTCATCCAAAGGAGATGCATTGAAATTTGACTCGATTGCATTCCCAGGGCATGGACTAGAGGACCCAAGTCCTTAGCCTTCCTATTTGAACTAGTGTTAAAATCCTCCACATGATTGTAAATACCTTTTCTCCATTTTATACTTACAACTTTCAATTATTTCTTTCAGAAAAGAGATGACAACTGTATCACAATATATTTCATTCAGGTTATAAATATAAAAATGTATATTAAAAAGTCCTTTCAACCTATCACGGACAATACTTTTGGCATGACTTAAGTTCACTTAATATTGCTCAAACATTACAAATGCTAGAATTAACAATGTAGTTGCCTTACCTCGATTAATCTCTAAAACAACCTGTGATCAAGTGTCGTATATAGGAAGTGGATGTGCTTCTGAGTTGAGTACGTATTTGTCAAGGCTGAGTAGGTGTGGATCATCACTGAATAACAGGTACAAGTATTTCAGTGTTTCACTTAAGAAGAACGATTCCATCATATCCCGTGGACGGGTACTTAAAGGATTACGGACATTGTTGATAGATGTGTAGCCATTTGTTACCTTCGTGTACTTCTCAAAAGCCTGTAAAGGACGAAATAAACAGAGAATTAAACTGCATGACTTCTTCCATTTTTTCTTATTATCAGTTTCTAGGTACCTTTCTTCTTATTTATCTCCACACTCAAGTCTGAAACAATGTATGTTAGGATTTGAATTCATTAGGTTTTCAGTTACTAAGTACTTATTATCAGGCTTCGCATTTTTGTCACACTGAATTTATCGAGAAATATAGCCTTGTAATATCTTGGAGCAACAGTAACAAATATAAATGAAACTCAGGAAGAAATTAAATGCAGAATAAATATGGGAAATGCCTGTTATTATTCGGTTGAGAAGCTTTTGTCATCTAGTCTGCTGTCAAAAAATCTGAAAGTTAGAATTTATAAAACAGTTATATTACCGGTTTTCTGTATGGCTGTGAAACTTGGACTCTCACTTTGAGAGAGGAACAGAGATTGAGGGTTTTTGAGAATAAGGTTCTTAGGAAAATATTTGGGGCTAAGAGGGTTGAAGTTACAGGAGAATGGAGAAAGTTACACAATGCAGAGCTGCACGCATTTCATCCTTCAGCTGACATAATTAGGAACATTAAATCCAGACGTTTGAGATGGGCAGGGCATGTAGCACGTATGGGCGAATCCAGAAATGCATATAGAGTGTTAGTTGGGAGGCCAGAGGGGAAAAGACCTTTGGGGAGGCCGAGATGTAGATGGGAGGATAATATTAAAATGGATTTGAGGGAGGTGGGAGAGACTGGATTAATCTTGCTCAGGAGAGGGACCAATGGCGGGCTTATGTGAGGGCGGCAATGAACCTCTGGGTTCCTTAAAAGCCAGTAAGTAAGTAAGTAATATAGCCTTGTATGGAGGGAGTTCAAATGTCTGGTGCTCGCTGCATAAGTGGCGGCACAGTAGACCTACGGTGAATGTAAATATTGGAGCATATCATGAAAACACAAACTTAATTTTAATGGTTTGCAAAATCGAAACTTTTGAACAAATATGTTTGCCATGCCACTGATTACAATTACATTTCAAAATTAATAATCTAATAATTAGGGGGCGGATGTTGAGGAAAAGTCATCTTCTTATTTTTCTCATTAGGACAATTCCTATTAATACAGAAATCCTTTCTATGTTAATATCAACGTAAAAACGTGATTTCTTATATTGCATTTTTGACGTTTTTGAACTAATAGATCATTTTTATATTTTTTTCGGAAATTTTTGGTCATTTTTAATACTTTGAAGAACTTCTACATCATTTGGAATGCATTTTACTTTCTTCTTTACCGACAGGTCTGTTAAATCATTTTCTAACCAAATAGGTCAGTAGTAATTACCTACCGAGTAAGTGAATAACAGTGAAGTTTGAGTTTTATAGTTTGGAACAGACTCTAAAGTTCATCCCTCATTCCACTGAAGACTTCATTTCACACATTGGAAGTAATATAAAATGCATGACAGCAGCTTAGTTTAAGTGAGGACTTCGATCGCTACTTCTTTTATTTGTACGATGATGTCTTTAGAATTTGTTTGGAAGGAGGAGAACTTTCACCATGTCCTGGACAGGACGTTGTGTCCTCAACATGGTTCGGAAGGGATGTCTACTGTAGAAGACAGTATTTTTAACACAAGATTGCAAGAATGCACGCTGCGCCCACAATTTGTTTTGTCATTCACAATCCCTCATCTGGAAGATTTGGTAACGAAAGTGGAACACGGAAGGAGGAGACAGAGAATGAAGGCACTGACATGGACCACTCCTGATTGAAACACATTGTAAACCCTCATTAAAATCTATAGTTTTTCCTTAAAACCTCCATTTTGTTGCATGTTCTTTTCCTTTATCTTAGCTAAATTCCAGGAAGTTGCCTCCTCTCTCTGAGATTTGCAGGGCAGTCATTGAAACAAGATGACTAATTTTTAAGAAGTTGTGGTGCGAGTACAGTGAATAATATTTAAATGTCATTTTCTTTTAATTTTATGTTATTTTTCAATTAGTTTAAGGGCATTTTAATTATAATTTTAAGTAGCTTTTTAGGTCATCAACATCTGCCCCCTACTGATAATAAATAAACAACAGAAGTTTTATACATACAATTTTCTATGTGTGTATTTTTCAATAAATTCCTTAAAATGTGAATTTTCTAGTTTATTTAATGGTATATGTGCACCTATCATCATTAAGCACAAATAGCTGAAAAACTGCGACTGGTCACAATTAGAATATGCATCTCTTGCAGCAAGAAACAATTACAAATGTTCTGTATATTTTTTTACTGCCACAGTGGATTGAATATCACGTCTCTTTCTACCTTCAGTGCACACTATATGTTACCATTCCTTACGCATAATCATTTCCAAATTCCGAAATAGTGTAGATATTGGTGGCGGCATTTATCTCCTGGTGCACCTCTTCTATGACTGAACGGAATCACAATGAACTCACTGACATATAAACATACGTAACAACGTGTGCTTCTACATAACACAAGTCAGAACTCAAAGAGTCTTTGACTGACGTCATGAATGTACCAGGAGAAACTACTCCATCCCATATAGCTCTTGTGACAAACATTCGAAGCCTGGCTATATATATATATGTTGTTGTTTTCTAATGCCAGGCGTTTGACAAAGTCATTTGACCTCTTGCACTCCAATATTTTTCAAAGATATTATCATGGCCAGCCACTGAAGCACAGATTTTGAGGTGTTCCAAATCCATTTCTTGGTTTGAGTTGCACAATGGGCAGTTAGGGGACTGATATATTCCAATTCTATGCAGGTGTTTAGCCAAACAATCATGGCCTGCTGCCAATCTAAATGCAGCTACAGACGATTTTCGTGGTAAATCGGGAATTAACTGTGGATTTTGATGCAGAGAGTTCCATTTTTTCCTTTGGGACTGTGTTATCAAATTTTGTTTGTTGAAGTCTAAGTATGTAGATTTAATAAATCTCTTCACAGAGTAATACGTAGATTTAGTAACAGGTCTGTAAGTAGCAGTGCTGCCCTTCTTTGCTAAAGCATCCGCATTCTCGTTTCCCAGGATTCCACAATGGGATGGTATCCATTGGAATACAATTCTTTTATTGAGTGATATTGAGAGAGCATTTTAGTTATTTCTGCTGTTTGAGATGAAGGTGTGTGTTTAGAGACGATTGATAGAATAGCTGCTTTGGAGTCTGACAATATAACTGCATTCCTAAATTTATTGATGTGGCACAGAAGATTCCTGAGACATTCACTTATTGCAATGATTTCACCATATATATATATATATATATATATATATATATATTTTTAATCCAATGCCACCAGGTTGTCTTTTCGACATTTCTGGTCTTCTCTCCTGGCCGTGGCTTAGTTGTAACCCACTTCTGAGGTTGGGGCGCCTGGAAGGCGGAGTTACATTACCCCGATGATGTGATAGGATGATTATGATAATGTGGTGCCAGGAGAGGTCTTAAATCTAAACTTAACCTAAATTCCAGACCATGGACGAACACAGGAATAATGCCCTTTAAGGAAACTGTCTTCTAACTGGGAATCGAACCCGGGACCTCATGAGCTATAGCAGAAGCTCTGACCACTAGACCATATATATACAACGAAATGTATCTGTATTAGTCCATATCTAATCAGATTATAGGTATTGTAAATGGACTCGTTTTTTTTCTAAAGCCAAGCATACTGGCATTATGTCATTTGCACCTACACCTACTCTGATGATTATGATAAATTCTGCTCTGAGGTTAGGACACCCATTAGAAGAGGAAGCAAATAATTAAGCAAAAAACCTTCATTTGAATGTCACTATATTGTCAACCATGGCTGCAAAAGAGTATCTGTCGGATACATGGAGGAGAGCCATTAATCCTTCCCATTGAAGGCTTTAAGGAACCAACCTGGACAAATACCCAACGTCCCATCCCTACCTTCCCGTGGTGCAGCTGTTAGTAAGCATAATTTTACGAGCTGAACTAAAGGGAGGGGCTACTCATCCATTAGCACTGGCCAGCATGATGAGTTAATGACTGAATTTGGTATAATTTTCCTCTATTCAATACCTAATTCCCTCTTTACCCTTTCCTATCCAGTCCTCTGACTGAACTCTTACTTTCTTCGACCCCGACGGCATTTGAGCATTCGAGGCCTAGGGGATCATTTCACTTTCCTTCCTCCTCTTTCTACTTTTCTGTTCCTAGTGCTGACCTGCTATGGCACTAAAATCGTCTTCCAGTGGCTTAAGGAGGGAAAGCTGGTGTTCAACAAGATCTCCCAGCTAGGTCCAATGGACCCGTCGACCAACAGCAGGTGTGGTCCTCCAGACATTCTGGGGGTTGTGTGTGAATGAAGTGGCCACCAAAACGTTAAAATATGGTGTTCACTTAAATCGGCTACAACTTGCCATTTTTTTAGATTGGCAACAGGCCATGATTGTTTGGCCAAACACCTGCATAGAATTGGAATATATCAGTCCCCTAACTGCCCATTGTGCAACTCAAATCAAGAAATGGATTCGGAACACCTCAAAATCTGTGCTTCAGTGGCTGGCCATGATAATATCTTTGAAAAATATTGGAGTGCAAGAGGTCAAATGACTTTATTGTCAAATGCCTGGCATTAGAAAACAACAACAACATATTGTCACTCAATATGCAAACAACATGTGATAACAAGTGAAAGCTACAAGTACTTTTGCCCTTTCAGGCATCATCAGGTAGCGTAAGAAATAACTGATCTATACAAACATAATAATTACGTTAAAAAGTCATCTTAAAATCTATGAAACAAGTTAATTACAAAGAACATATTTATTTATTGCCTTTGGCCAGATTTGGACCCGTAAATATCGAATCAAATGACATGCATGCTAACCAAAGACTAATAAAAATTTAATATTTACCTGAAAGATCTGCCAACCCCAGTCTTGGTACGTTTGGTTTCCAGTCACTAAATACATGTACCATAAACTTTCAACAAATTCAGGTCTAAGCAGATTATGAGCATCATTGGTTTTAACATAGATATCTCCAGTCGTGCCCTCCTGCAACAAAGATAACAACATTGTCCAATGAAATATACCTGCTTTGAAGCTGGACTTTATGTGAGAGTAAACTATAATCTATTAATTACATTCATTTTTAAAACAATGCCTAATTTATATTTTACAAATAAAAAGACAACATTTCGCGTACCAATCTTACATTTCTTAAGGGGTTAGGTACAGCTTGCAGCAGTACCATTTTGGAAATATTCAACATTTTTTCCTCCATAACTGTATCTTGTACAATAATGAAAATTAGTATGTGTAAAACACTGTCCTTCTGCTATATGAAAAAATATTTTTACGATTTAAAACAATTATTTACATTTTTTTTCTTCAAAATTCAGTTCATTGTGCAATAATGATGAGTTTTTCACATAACTAAAAAACTATCCAACATTCTGTGATGAATTTTTTTGTGTGTATTTATGCATGACATATCTACAATATGATGCAAGATCATTTCTCTACCGTTGATAGATTCTCTGATACAAAATAAATTGAATTTAAAAAATGGTCAAATATCAGTATTTTCTATTACACAAAATAAAAAAAAAAATATTATTTATTAAGGAATGTAGTTGTAGTTGAAAGAGCATGATATTGTAAACATGAGTTTCAGCAATAAAATAAAAGAGAGAGAACATGAAAAAGTTAAAAGTTTTTGAGTTATGAGGGAAACGCTTATAAACGCTGTATAAAATATAAGATAAGCAGATTTTTTTTCAGTCTACCCAGTATTTACACCTTAGCTTCGCCACTGGTAAATAATCCTTTATTTAAATAGTCACCTCCAAAATATAGTCAACAACAGTTGACTTTACACATTCATCTCTATTTGATACATATTCTCACGAAAAACCAAGATAGCTGGCTCTCCTGAACAGAAGATCAGTGTGCTAACCACACACAAAACTAGCATGGTCAGTAGTTTAGTATCTTATCTTAATATTTTACTTCAATTTCATTACAATGAACGTCTTTTAATTATACATCTTGATTACACAACTTTTAACACTGTATCACTTCGGAATATGTATAATAAGAACTTTCTTGTGTTAAATTTTAACATACCTTGTTAACATGTTTCGACCTATTTTGGGTCATCTTCAGAACTGGTCGTTGTTGGTCTTGGCGCCTCTTGTTTCCTGTGTGGGTGTGTTCGAAGTGTAGAGTCAAAGAGTGTATGTGTTCTGAAATTGAGTTGTGTGTTGAGAATATCGTTGGGGTGTGTTTTTGTGTGTCTGTATATTTCATATTGTTCTAGTATGTTGAGTTTCTGGCTTTTTGGTTGGATGTGCAGTATTTCCATGTCTGTGTTGATGTCTCTGTAGGTGTGGTTGGCATTTGTGATGTGTTCTGCATATGTGGAGGTGTTTTGTAATTTTGTTATGGCTGTGATGTGTTCTTTGTAACGTATTTGAAATGATCTGCCTGTCTGTCCTATGTAGAAGTTGTTGCAGGTGTTACATTTGAGTTTGTATACGCCTGTGTAAAAAGGTAAAAGTAAAGGTATCCCCGTAACATGCCATGAAGGCACTTGGGGGGCATGGAGGTAGAGCCCCATGCTTTCCATGACCTCGGCACTAGAATGAGGTGGTGTGGTCGGCACCACGCTCTGACCGCCTTTAACCCCCGGGAAAGACGCAGTACTCAATTTTATAGGAGGCTGAGTGAACCTCGGGGCCGTTCTGAAAGTTTGGCAACGAGAAAAAATTCTGTCACCACCTGGGATCGAACCCCGGACCTTCCAGTCCGTAGCCAGCTGCTCTACCAACTGAGCCACCCGGCCGCCCTGTATACGCCTGTGTGGTTGTATTTATTTGTTTGTGTTGTTTGTGTGGTTGTATTTATTTGTTTGTGTTGTTTGTGTGTTGAGATGTTTTTGTAGAGTGTTATTTGTTCTGTATGCGATGTTGTAATTTAATTTCTTGAATGAGGTTGCAATTTTATGTGTGTTTTTGTTTTCGTATGTTAGTGTTATGTATTTATCCTTCACCTGACATAATTAGGAACATTAAATCCAGACGTTTGAGATGGGCAGGGCATGTGGCACATATGGGCGAATCCAGAAATGCATATAGAGTATTAGTTGGGAAGCCAGAGGGGAAAAGACCTTTGGGGAGGCCGAGACGTAGATGGGAAGATAATATTAAAATGGATTTGAGGGAGGTGGGATATGATGGTAGGGACTGGAGTAATCTTGCTCAGGATAGGGACCAATGGCGGGCTTATGTGAGGGCGGCAATGAACCTCCGCATTCCTTAAAAGCCAGTAAGTAAGTAAGTAAGTAAGTAAGTAAGTAAGTGTTATGTATTTTTTGTGTTCTTGTGTTTGTGTTGTATTCTTCTGTTTTTTTGTGGTTTTGTTTTGTCTTACGTATTATGTTGTCTATTATGTTGGGGTTGTATCCGTTTTCTTGTGCTATGTATTTGATTGTGTTTAGTTCTTCGTTGTAATCCTGTTGGTTCATTGGTATGTTGAGTAGTATTTTAATTTCTTGTATGTTTTCGTTTTATATATCAATATTTTACTCAATGGTGGTACTATACATACATACATACATACATACATACATACATACATACATACCTGGATATTAAAGTATGTAATTTCTGGGGCCAGAAACGTTGGCTGCTGCGCATACATCTGGTAACAGGTTACCATGAGATCCTCAGCCAGCTGCATGTGCTCTTGAGGCAAGCCATATCGAACTCCCAATGCCAGAGTACCAGGCAGGTAACATGTTAAATGATCCTTTGACAAAAATAACTCAGCAGTAACATAATTTTCAGGCACAATGTAGCAAGCAGATAATTTATTTAATAAAAATAGCGTAATTAGAATTAAATAATAGTGTAAGGTTTTAATTAACTTCACGTTACATGGCATAATATTAAAATTATGCTTTATTACAGTCTATTTTCATCACAAGGTTTTAAATACTGTGCTATTTGCTGATGATAAAGTTATTGTCTAAGATTCTGAAGTCGATTTAAAACTACTGCATTTCTGTCACAAAGTGGTGAATTTTCATCTGTGAAAAATCACAAATCTTATATCACCAATTTCCTGCAAACCTTCAAATAATATTATGCATGGCTCTGAACTTTATTCTAGCAGCAACAATGGTATTCTAAGTGAGACAGAAACCTATATTCTTTAGCATTTTACATGTGAAAGATATAGAATTCTGATATTAAATATTTTCTTTCAAATGTCTATGATTTGTGTTATATGTATCATGATGACATACAAGTCAACCATATTCATATCCAGAAATTTATGTGAGAAAAACTTCAGGATACACTTGCAAAGCAAGTTGTCCTATTGTGAAAAAGAACTAAATAATTAAAGGTGTGACCCTGTTCATTATCTGATAAAATTTTGGACCTTTCTACATACTTTCCACTTCAGATTTATTTCTGTCGCAAGAAATGACTAAAACCTACAGCTTAAATACATATTACATGGCAAAATATGACATAGCATTTCTTGCAGGTTTTCAGGAGCGAGCATTTGAAGTTTGAATGACAGTATTAAATCATAGTAATCAGGTTTCATAGTGCCAAAGGGATATATGCAGATCACACATTAAAATTAAAATTAAAACTTCACGGAATTTACGAAAGCTTAAACAATTTCAATCATATTTTCTCAAATGTAACTAAAGTGTTCTTATACCCCTTTTCTTCTGAACCCCTCAATTGTTTTGATTTGTATGGTACAAAATGAGTGATATGAAGAGATCTGCACTGTAAAGCACAGCCCCATCTCTCAGTGTTGGAGGGAAGTTTCGAAGCACTTCCGGTTCGCAAACTAGTAAATACCCATTCATGAAATACAAGAATACATGCAAGGAAAGATTTCTTTACCTACCATTTTTGGCTTGAAATCTCGTCCTCCTGCCAGAAGTTCCCCAATAAATAAATATTTATTTTGAGATGTTCTTCTTGTTAGGAGTTTTACAACTCCTAGCATTGCTTCTATGAAATCATCACGTAAACTGAAAATATAAAGAATGAAGACTTTTATATACTAAACAATAAAGGAGCAATTATAAAATATTTTCTCTCAGCAAAAATGAAACAGAATTCAACATTTAATATGATGGACAGCACCTTCCAAGGACATATGAAGCTAAATATTTAAGAATTATCTTTGATAGCAAACTAACATGGAGAAATCACATTAAAACAAATATTTCTGGAAAAACCAGTAGGAAATTATATCTTTTGAAGAGACTAGCAGGGAAAAAGTGGGGATGATCTAGAAATACTTTAAACATTACATACTTTACTGGCTTTTAAGGAACCCGGAGGTTCATTGCCGCCCTCACATAAGCCCGCCATTGGTCCCTATCCTGAGCAAGATTAATCCAGTCTCTACCAACATATCCCACCTCCCTCAAATCCATTTTAATATTATCTTCCCACCTACGTCTCGGCCTCCCCAAAGGTCTTTTTCCTCCGGCCTCCCAACTAACATTCTATATGCATTTCTGGATTCGCCCATATGTGCTACATGTCCTGCCCATCTCAAACGTCTGGATTTTATGTTCCTAATTATGTCAGGTGAAGAATATAATGCGTGCAGCTCTGCGTTGTGTAACTTTCTCCATTCTCCTGTAACTTCATCCCTCTTAGCCCCAAATATTTTCCTAAGCACCTTATTCTCAAACACCCTCAATCTATGTTCCTCTCTCGAAGTGAGAGTCCAAGTTTCACAACCATACAGAACAACCGGTAATATAACTGTTTTATAAATTCTAACTTTCAGATTTTTTGACAGAAGACTAGATGACAAAAGCTTCTCAACCGAATAATAACACACATTTCCCATATTTACTCTGCGTTTAATTTCCTCCCGAGTGTCATTTATATTTGTTACTGTTGCTCCAAGATATTTGAATTTTTCCACCTCTTCGAAAGATAAATCTCCAATGTTTATAGTTCCATTTCGTACAATATTCTGGTCACGAGACATAATCATATACTTAGTCTTTTCGGGATTTACTTCCAACCCTATTGTTTTACTTGCTTCAACTAGAATTTCCGCGTTTTCCCTAATCGTTTGTGGATTTTCCCCTAGCATATTCACGTCATCCACATAGACAAGAAGCTGATGTAACCCATTCAACTCCAAACCCTGTCTACTATCCTGAACTTTCCTAATGGCATATTCTAGAGCGAAGTTAAAAAGTAAAGGTGATAGTGCATCTCCCTGCTTTAGCCCGCAATGAATTGGAAAAGCATCAGATAGAAACTGGCCTATACAGACTCTGCTGTAAGTTTCACTAAGACGCATTTTAATTAATCGAACTAGTTTCTTGGGAATACCAAATTCAATAAGAATATTATATAAAACTTCTCTCTTAACAGAGTCCTACGCCTTTTTGAAATCTATGAATAACTGATGTACTGTACCCTTATACTCCCATTTTTTCTCCAATATCTTCGAATACAAAAAATCTGATCAATAGTCGATCTATTACGCCTAAAACCACACTGATGATCCCCAATAATGTCATCTACATATGGAGTTAATCTTCTCAAAAGGATATTCGACAAAATTTTGTACGACGTCAACAAAAGTGATATTCCTCGAAAGTTACTACAGTTAGTCTTGTCCCCCTTCTTAAACATTACATATAAAATGTATCTGCAATCAGTGCTTACATACTGTGGAGAAGTTTTGATAACTTCTCCTTATATAAACGAATTAGAACATGTACAAAACCAAGCACTTAGACTTATCACTGGAGGAGTAAAACATTCCCAATAGATTCCACGAATTGTCTCACCAATACCATTGATTTCAAAATGACAACAGAACCATTGAAAAACCACTTGCTACATGAAATTCTCACCAATTCACAGCTCCGAAAAACTGCATATTTGATTTACAGTGGACACCATGTAATCAGCTTACAGCTGGACACACATATTAAGTAAGTAATAATTCCATAAAATATGTCGAGATAAAATTAAACAAAAATCTTATTGGAAGCAAACAAGGTGTCCAAACTTGAGATGACTGGATTGTAGGGAAAGATGACCTAGCTACAGTGGAAGTACGTAACTGAAGAAGGAAAGCTCAAGAATGGAAGTCTGGTAGGAGACAGATGAAGAAGTCAGGTTCACCAAGGAAGATGACAATGGTGGTGGTGAGATACTGTTTTAACAATCACTGGTTACTGGGATATCAAGGTCTGAGTCTGCTCCAAAAAATGAGATGTTGCATCTTCCTTTCACATTACACCCATTATCTTACTTCCTTTAATTTCCAAATTACTCAAAATATAATTCTTGAATATATATTATTTTAATGATACAATAGTGAACAACTTCGGTGGAATACTTCATAGTAATATAGTCAATATATAAAAACCGAAGTCTTTACTTCCATACTTACTAATCCATCGTCTGTCCAGTCTGTATCCACTGCTTAAGAAGATATTCATAATAACTGTCACCTCTTGCACCCAAAGTAATAGTGGAGTAAGAGCGGAAATTTCCCGTGTTAGCATTTATGAAAATTGGAACTAGGCCATCTGACTTTTCCAGTCCATGTACATGAAATGACACCTTAGCTGCAGATTCCTGAACAATGAACACAAAATCTTAGTTCAATTACATTAGTTAAGATAAAATAAAAAATGCATTAATTAAAAGACAAGATAATACCAGAATTGTTTGATACTCAAAATGCAATAACAAACAAACTTGTTTCAAATATTTCTACTATTTTATATATGCACACTCAAACTGTCTATTCATTAAGAAGTTTTGTCTTTAAAGACTGCTACTAATATAAGAAGCATGATAATAGAGAGTTTTCGTACCCTCCACTAAATGGTAATGCTATGTTGACGTCATTGATGAAAGAGCAAATCAGAGCCACTCTCCTCACGTTATTTCAATAGCGGATCTACTATCTTTAGACGGGTAACATGGACATGAAGGAAGTTTACTGTACGCCTATTTCAGTGTTAAAACACGGCATCTCGTTTGACGATATTCATCTATTTAGAATAGCCCAAGATGGATAAATTATTCAGGCCGCAGTACAAGAAGGCTGACAATAGTAATATGCGTTACAAGAGCGGTATGTTGACGTTTTCATGTTCAAGGAAAAGATTGAAAAAGCAAAACGTAGTTGAGCTTTTTTAATTTCTGAGAACATGAAAACAAACATACCGCTCGTGTATCATACAATATTTTGTGCGAAGATCATTTATTACATGCCTGAAAGAGGAATTTCTAATTAGTTGCAATGAAATCTCCATCTTGGTTTCTGTTCAATGACGGCAACTTTGGAAAACAAATATATCTATCTTCAACATTGTTCCTATAAAATGTTTTCTGTGTTTACTATACTCTAGCAGGCCGTGATATACGTCTGTCTTTTTTTTCCCCCGGTCTATGATGAGTCTGGAATCTTGTTGATTTTTTCACGGCTTCCTTAATGTTACTTGCATTACAAATGCAGTAACTTTTGTGGTGTTGTAGAGTTTACTTAATTTTTGCAAATATTTAAAAACAATAATTAACAGTGCAATTTAGGTGAAATTGCAGTGGTATGTTTCCAATTTATAATTATTACTATATTGAACGTCTCTAAAAATAATATGTTAAAAGCCTAAAGCAGTAAAATGAATATGACGCTTAAGCGGTAAGAATAGGGAAATTGTTATGTGTGTTACGTTGGGAATACTGAATGTGGTATTTCACACTTACTGCATATTGGTTGTGTGCGGAAAGCAAGCAAATATGCACGATCTTGCACAAAAGAATTTTTCATTGAGATTCCAACTGACAAAAGGTTGAATAGTGAGTACTCTGCCAAGTGAAAATGCTCCTATGTTTAATTCGTCATAACTCGGTAATTGGTAAAGATTTTGAGTAGCGATTACTTCTAAAAGTAATTTTTATTCTTTCTCAACATTTTTTTCGCTTTGACTCCCATCTAACGTGAAAAATAAAAAGTTTGCCACTTACCAACTTTTGAAGGTGTAATGTCTACTCTGAACATATCATATTGAAGTTAGTATTTTTTCCCTCACTTTTCAGAAGAGATATTCATTTCGAATTGTTTCTATGCTTTCTTTAAACATAGCGCTATCAATTAAAAAAATTACAGCATGCTTGATTGACTATCATAGGAGCTGCAACATGATAAATCTTTAACAGAGTGGAAAATATCGTATAACAGAGCCTTATATTAAAGGAACACGTTTACAGATTCCTTATGATTCTTTCCGAAGTTTTATGAACGTGAACATGCATCACCAAATAAGTCACTATTGACTTAAACATAGCATTAACCGTATAACGGACCATGAGGGTGTGAAAATTCTCTAATGGCTACTTTACTATTGCAATATGTTATCATAGAGTAGTAACATTCTAATGACCTTCAAGTAGATGATGTAAATCTAAACTAGCATTTCATAAAAGGTAACCTCAGGGAGATGCACTATCACCTTTATTTTTTAACTTCGCTTTAGAATATGCCATTAGGAAAGTTGAGGATAACACAGAGGGTTTGGAATTGAACGGGTTACATCAGCTTCTTGTCTATGCAGATGACGTGAATATGTTAGGAGAAAATCCACAAACGATTAGGGAAAACGCGGAAATTCAAGTAAAGAGATAGGGTTGGAAGTAAATCCCGAAAAGACAAAGTATATGATTATGTCTCGTGATCAGAATATTGTACGAAATAGAACTATAAAAGTTGGAGATTTATCCTTCGAAGAGGTGGAAAAATTCAAATATCTTGGAGCAACAGTAACAAATGTAAATGACACTCGGGAGGAAATTAAACGCAGAATAAATATGGGAAATGCCTGTTATTATTCGGTTGAGAAGCTTTTGTCATCTAGTCTGCTGTCAAAATATCTGAAAGTTAGAATTTATAAAACAGTTATATTACCGGTTGTTCTGTATGGCTGTGAAACTTGGACTCTCACTTTGAGAGAGGAACAGAGATTGAGGGTGTTTGAGAATAAGGTTATTAGGAAAATATTTGGGGCTAAGAGGGATGAAGTTACAGGAGAATGGAGAAAGTTACACAACACAGAGCTGCATGCATTGTATCCTTCACCTGACATAATTAGGAACATTAAATCCAGATGTTTGAGATGGGCTGGGCATGTAGCACGTATGGGCGAATCCAGAAATGCATATAGAGTGTTAGTTGGGAGGCCAGAGGAGAAAAGACCTTTGGGAAGGCCGAGACGTAGATGGGAAGATAATATTAAAATGGATTTGAGGGAGGTGGGATATGATGGTAGGGAATGGATTAATCTTGCTCAGGATAGGGACCAATGGCGGGCTTATGTGAGGGCGTCAATGAACCTCCGGGTTCCTTAAAAGTCAGTAAGTAAGTAACCTCATCTTTGCATATACCACATAAACTTGCAAGTACAACTTACTTCAAATTTTGGATCTCCTGTACAACGAGAGAGGTCACGAAACTCTAGCTGGATAGTGGTGACCTCTGATGTACTACTGTCAGGACTCCACTTGGGTGAATGGGCTTTGCGAGTAGCTAAATTTACATCAGAATACGGTACACCAGAGTCGGAATTAAAACATGGAAGCAGTCTTGTGCCTAAATCAACCTGAAATAAATTACGAATACAACAATCATTAATTATGTTACTGAGAATATCGAGAACCAAATTCAAGAAGTTCCAAACCACTTAAAGCACAAAAATATCTCCTCCTTTCCCAACGGCAGATACTGGCAATTATTCTGTCATTATTATAATTGACTATTTAAAGACGATAGACTATCACTTCGAACCAAGTGTACCTCTTCATAGAAAGTTCGCAGTTAAGAGCAGACTGTGGACTCTATTGGCCTGATACTTTCTTGAACAAACTTTTCCAATATTCTATCACAGCAAACCATTTAAGAGAGAAATGTTTATTTTATCCATGACCATAACGAAAAACGTGCCTTTACTAAATACTTTTGTGTTTGTAAAGTAGGCTTTTATTCAACATTACTTTATTCCACTAGTGAGATAAAGACTTTACCTCACAGTTTGAACTTTATCTCACAGTTCATTAGTATTTTCCTAGTACCCGGGTACACACGTTTACTTTTCCATTCAACTATTACTCAAGAAGTTAATATATTAGTTACTAGATGTCACTACCTCTACTTCTTTATTACCATTTCTTAAATATACATACACTCAATCTCCTTATCTTTTCTCTATCTACTATGTCGTAATTTGTGCATTGCATCCATATCTAATATGAATCTTTTTAAAATTTTGTAATAATTTATCTTTTGGGATACGAGGAGACTTGAACCTGCGAAGTTGGGTTTATAGGATTTTAAAACAACACGCGTTAACCAACTGAGCTAAACAGACACGATGATTAAGTTTTAATATCACTCTTAAAAGTTTACAGAAGTAAAATGTGAAATTATTTTAATCACATTAGTCCCGTGAACACTTCTAAATAATCCCTGAAACTTCAAAAAGACAAAAATACACGTTTAAAATGAAAAATATATATATTAAAATTATATAATTAATTATAATTTGTTATTTATCCAACGCCTTAGATACCATTCTTCACTAATCATGGCCTCCTACATCATAACCTACCTAGTTCACGTATCGATTCTAAAATCCATGCCATGATATGTGATTATATGAGGATTTATTTTCAACATATTTTCTTTTATAAAACAGAATTTTTCGTTATGGTCATTACGTGTAATTTAAGCACTCAGCTGACGCCTTGTGCTTAAATCTTTCCACTCACGCAATAAAGATGCACTTATCTCACAAGTACCATAAATAACTATTATTTGTTTGTGTGTAAGGAATGCGAATATACAGAGGGAATGACCCTTCACTACATTTTTTTTTATTTTATCTTAACTAATGCAACTTAGCTAAGATTTTGTCTCCATTGTTCAGGAATCTGCAAATGAAGTGTCATTTCATGCATATGAACTGGAAAAGACGGAAGACCTCCTTCCGGTTTTCATAACATGACACTATTGGTTTGACTAAACAATTTATGATTCATGAGACCTAACCAAAAAATTTATTTTTGTTTGATCACATGAAATAATTAGTACAAACTCCGAAAACTGAACACCACTTTAAAATGTGAACTGTCTATTTATTAATTTTTACTATATTATTTATTAATATTAATAATTATATTAAATACTTTCAAATATCAAATAATTCTCGCTAGTAACTTTCGTTTCACAAGTGTTGGCAGCTTCTTCAAAGGCAAATGATGCTATCAACATAAGTTAAAAAGTAACTGCCAGTTATATGAGGATGATTTGGAAAGTTAGTTCCAGTCTTGTCTGTCATACCCAGGAATGACAGTAGCAGCATCATCTTTATTTCGCTATTTAGCTTAGTTCAGTATGTTCCTAGCAGTGTCTTTGTGAGGCTGCATTCGACAGTTTCTCTCACCAAGACAAATGTTTAAAATATGTGCAGTAATTGAAACTCCACCAAGTGTACTGTCGGTGACTCAGGAGAAGACGAGAGTGGACTGAGGAGGCAGGGATGTAAACAGATAACGGACAACACGTGCAATATTTGTACTGCAGTAAGCGGAAACATTAGGTCTCCTTCTATTCAACTTAGCTTTAATTTCCATACGCATTGTTACTCATGTTTCCTGCACGAGTAATAACTTGGCTACTGGGATGTTTATCTGAGCAATGTTTATAATAATCAACAGCGATAGTCAACAAGGTCACATTCTTTCCGCTTGTCTTCTCCTGAGTAACGGACAGTAGTAATATGGTTTCTGTGGGCAAAACAATTAACGGCAGCTGTAATTCGTGAGATTACTGCAGTGTACGGGAACATTATGAAGAACGAAGTGGCTGAGCGTGTTGTGAACAATGAACTTGTTGTAAAAGTGGATGATGTGGTCAAACAAACTCGCCATTTCACAATTTCGGAATTTCCTGGGCATTTTCGCAAATAAATCAGACTGTTCTGTACGAGAGGTGACACAGACGTTAGGCTATCGCAAGTTTTGTGCTCGGTGGGTACTGAGAAGTTCTGTCTGAAGCCCAGAAAACCATGAGGACGGAGCAGCACTGACATTTCTTCAGTGCTATGAGAGTGAAGGTGACAGGTTTCTCAACCAGTTTATCATGGTAGATGAGACATGGGTTCGGTATGTGAACATTGAAACAAAACAACAGTCAATGGCATGGGGTCACACCAACTCTCCTACGGAACCACAAAAATGTCTCCAAACATTTTCAACCAAGACACACACCTTCATCTCAAACAGCAGAAATAACTAAAATGCTGTCTCAATTAATAACACTCAATAAAACAATGGTATTCCAATGGATACCATCCCATTGTGGAATCCTGGAAAACGAGAATGCAGATGCTTTAGCAAAGAAGGGCAGCACTGCTACTTACAGACCTGTTACTAAATCTACGTATTACTCTGTGAAAAGATTTATTAAATCTACATACTTAGACTTCAACAAACAAAATTTGATAACACAATCTCAAGGGAAAAAAATACAACTCTTTGCATCATAATCTACAATTAACCCGATTTACCACACAAATCGTCTGTAGCTGCATTTAGATTGGCAACAGGCCATGACTGTTTGGCCAAACATCTGCATAGAATTGGAATATATCAGTCCCCTAACTGCCCATTGTGCAACTCAAACCAAGAAATGGATTCGAAACACCTCAAAATCTGTGCTTCAGTGGCTGACCATGATAATATCTTCGAAAAATATAGGAGTGCAAGAGGTCAAATGGCTTTATTGTCAAACAACTGGCATTAGAAAACAACAACAACATTTTCAACCAAGAAGCTCATGGCAGCTGTCTTTTGAGACAAGAAAGGTGTATTGTTGGTGGATTTCATGGAATGAGGCACTCTGGCATGTATTGTCAACCAAACTGAGGAGAGCAAATCATAACAAACGACATGGCATGTTTAATTCTGGGGACTATTGCACACAAATTTCTTTAACAAGAAAGTGTAAATTCTAACTTTTTAAAGAGGAGGATAATGCCCAAATGCAGGTAACTACTATAAAATTGTCAAGTAATGTTGTTACAGTATTAAAACAACTCCAACTTTTTACACTAACAGTTATACAACATATTTGTGGTTGAAGTGATAGTTCTTGCCAGTAAGGTCCATATACAAGCTGCAGCATTGCTTTAAAAGTGGCATTGAATCTTTCTTAGTCCCGCGCCGTGGTGTCGCAGTCTAAGGCATCTCGCCTAGGACTCATGTTACGGAATGCACGCTGGTTCGAGTCCTCATGGGAGAAGAAATTTTCTCATGAAAGTTCGGCCAGTGTATGGAACCGGTACCCACCCAGCATCGTGATGCACTTGGGGATAGGTAGCAAAATCCGGTTGCGAATACCAGCTATAATGGCTGGGGGGATCATCGTGCTAACCACACGATACCTCCATTCTGGTTGGATGATCGTCCACCTCTGCTTCAGCATGTGAGCGTGAGGCCAGCAGCCGGCTGGTCGGTCTAGGCCCTTCACGGGCTGTAGCGCCACGGATTATTATTATTATTATTATTATTATTATTATTATTATTATTATTATTATTATTATTGAATCTTTCTTTATACAAATTAACATTATACAATTCAGATCATTTTGGATTTTAATATTGGTAAACAGTTTTTATCTTTATTGCAAAGTGTGCTAGTATTGTTTGTGTTTAAAAATAATCACCATCACCATGTTAAGAAGTTCTGTGCCTGGTCGCCTGTTAATGGTCTCTATGTGAAGTCTCATTCCATTTAAGTGGTCTTTCAAGATATGTATGTCATGTGTTGGAGACACTGTGTAGGATTCATTCATGTGTTGCTATACAGACCACCCACTGACAGTATATTAAGCTGTCGTGAGTAAATTATTACTTTCAACACTCAAGCATATAATGACTTATTTTCGTTTAACAGAACCTGTATTTAATACACTGGTCAAGGTTCTACATACGAAAAGACGTTCGTTTCGAAGTAGTTCCTGTAGATCTGACAAAATTTCACATAACAATACTAATACTAAACGTACTGTATAATTAAATTTCATTCACAAAACACAGAAATTACTTTTGTTACATAAATAAAAAAGAAGTACAGTATATGAAACAGATATAATGAATACATACGGCTTTGTCAAGAAACATTTTATCGCCTGAAAGATGATATGAACTCAGTAAGCTGCCAAGTACACGTATGGTTACTTCAAATAGATTTACATCACGATTAACATCGAAGTGAAGACTCGTTGCAACCCACTCTCTTGCTTCAGCAAACTCTGTTGAAAAATAAGAAATAACAATGAGATAAACCAAAAGACTAAAAATAATGACAATGATTAAACATTTCTCCCTCAAAAGAACATATTAAATACTATAGCTTACTTACTTACAAATGGTTTTTAGAGAACCAGAGGTTCATTACTCATTACTGCCCTCACATAACCCCACCATCGATTCCTATCCTAAGCAAGATTAATTCAGTCTCTAGCATCATAATTATCCCACCTCCCGCAAATCCATTTTAATATTACCCTCCCATCTACGTCTCGGCCTACCCAAAGGTCTCCCAACTAACACTCTATATGCATTTCTGGATTGACTCATACATGCTACATGTCCTGCCCATCTCAAACATCTGGATTTAATGTTCCTAATTAGGCCTATGTCAGGTGAAGAATACAATGCGTGCAGTTCTGCATTGTTAACTTTCTCCATTTTCCTGTAACTTCATCCCTTTTAGTCCCAAATATTTTTGAACCACCTATTCTCGGACACCCTTAACCTCTGTTCCTTTATTAAAGTGAGAGTCCAAGTTTCACAACCATACAGAACAACCGGTAATATAACTGTTCTATAAATTCTAACTTTCAGTTTTTTTGAAAGCAGGCTGAATGACAAAAGCTTCTCAACCGAATAATAGCAGGTATTTCTCATATTTATTCTGTGTTTAAGTTCCTCCTCTTCAAAGGATAAATTCCCAATTTTTAAATCTATATTGTATAAATATAATAGTATTTCTATCGAATTCCAGTGTATGTCTAATGCATATCTGAAGTAATAACTATCAAATTTACTAGACTGTAAAACACGTGTAGGCCTTTTTTTTAAATCTCATCATACAGTACTAATTTGAATGCAGACTAGCAGATTTTGACTGATCAAAATTCCGTTAGGAATTTCAAATATCATTGAGCAAGAGGCACTCTATCTTGGAGACAAATGATTAAGGAGGAGAGGGAATTGAGTCTTATAATCCAATACATCGGATATTTCCAATTGAAGATCTGAACTGAGAAACAACTCACGTCCAAAATTTACCGAATTTGTCTTTTTATCTGACATATGTTGTGTTTTGCATAGAGGTCATTCCATGGTAACTCATGTTACATTCAGACACATTTATGAACTTATCAGAGATAGTAAAACAAAAAATGAAGTCTTTTTTGGTTTATTAATTGCATTTTGGAACATTCTTCGTGGTAGTAACCAGTAATCGGAAATATAGTTAATTATTTGTGATTTATTGATGAAACAGTTGTTATAACTCACGTTATACAAAATATGTTTAATTTCTTACCTTCTGTAAGTCCCATAATGTATATGGTATCAAGAGCATCCACTATACTCAATCCAAGATGAAACCAATCCTGGAAAGTACCACTAATGGGCTTCAAGTGATCATGACCCCACGCATATTTCTTGTATCCTTTCCAGGCATGTTTAAAAGCTGCCACAATAGCAGACTGCCTCTCATTGGTAGGACCTGAAGAATATGAAAAATTAAATCTACACTAATAATAAATCTGTAAGCGAAATTTTTCTGGTAATTTTCGATTTTCCAAAAATAATTGGTGTTAACATGTATAATTAATCATCCTGAAACCGAAAATCGCTTTTCTGAAATTTTTGTATGTCTGTCTGTCTGTCTGTCTGGATGTTTGTTACCTTTTCACGCGATAATGGCTGAACGGATTTCGATGAAAATTGGAACATAAATTAAGTTCGTTGTAACTTAGATTTTAGGCTATATTGCATTCAAATTACTTTATTTAAAAGGGGGGTTATAAGGGGGCCTTAATTAAATAAACCGAAATATCTCAGTGTTTCTTAAAATAATATTTATGTAGTGTACCTCATTTTTTTATTTGCATAAACAATGATATACAACCGAGCGAGTTGGCTCAGGCGGTAGCATTTGAGACACGCATTCGGGAGTCCCGGGTTCAAACCCTGTGGCCGACCAATCTGACTGGGGTTTTTCATGATTTCCCTTAGTCATAAAGCCAAATCCCGGATTGGAAAGACACATGCCATTATTCATCACCACCTCAATTACCAATACCAAAAACATTAATCAAAGTCTATAATCAGTTACATGAACACAAGCCATCTACAACACACAATAGAAACAGGAACTCAACAAGAGTAAACGCAGGCTGCTGATATACCCACACATTCTAAACATGCGACATGACCACAGATGTTAAGGTATGTATTAACGTTTGAAATGGCGTTTTTATGACTAAAATTTTCTTTGTAATAATGTTAGCTGCAAAATCCTAGTACAGAGCATTGTATGCATAAACAGCAATAACTCAGTGAAAGAAATTTCAAAATTGAGTAATTTTTAGAAAATATATGGCATTTTGAAGAAATGGAATAATTTTTAATCAATCATTTTTTTTAAGGAATCAAAAAGTGAAACTGAAGTTTCTGATAATATGGTTATGTTAGTCTACTTTCATAATATGTTGTCTGATAAATATCTTAAAAAGGTTGGTTAAAAATGTAGATTTTCCTCCAAAACGTTAATACATACCTTAAGGCGTGAATAAAAAAAAAAAATAAAAAAAAAAATAAAAATAAAAAAGATGCACAGTAAGGTTAACACAAAAATGATCTTTGTACACAATCAACTCTATTAATTTGGAGTGATTTATTAAAGGATACATTCAAGACTAATTTAGAAAAATGTTAAACGAATTATCTTTGCACCAAATGAGTGGTCTCTGGACCAAAATGATAGCATTTTAATTATTTAAATACAATTTAAATTAAGTAGCATATTAAACGATTTATTCTTCTATCAAACATGAATGTTCCCCGGACCCAATGTTCCATTTTAATTATGTAATTACTTTATATTTATTTCTAATAAGTGCAGCAGAGCGCACGGGTACAGCTAGTACCAAATATATGTTTGAAAGACATAATTTTTGTAGTCTTTAATTAAAAGTAATCATAAGCTATTAGCCATCTTTATTTCAATTAAGAAATAACTCATTCATCACCAAAACGAGTAACTTAACCCCAAATGCCAAAAGGGAAAAAAACTAGGCCCAAAGGAAGGGGATAAAAAAAATCCCAACCTGGAATTACAATACTTTCTCTAATATTTAGAAACAATTAACTAAAACTACCGTACATCTACAGACTCATAAGGATGTATGTAACATGTAATTTTCAAGCATTTTCTTCCGAGATTACACAATATTCTAAAGAAGAGGCCTTTAACAAGAGCTGAGATGCTGGTAAGTCACTGTTACAGACCATTTAATCTACTTAATATTTAGCTAAGCAGTTTGTTTCTATATTTAGATATATTCTGTAACATTATCTATACACAATACACACATACATATTTACTAACTAAATTTAGACCAGGAAGTGCAGTTTCATACATTATGTGTTAGAGTAATGACTCAGAAATTTGAGCATGGAGGCTTGGTCATCTGGTCACATCTTTTGGATTATTAAGCGAATATAGGGAACATGGTTATGGTAGAAAGCAGAATCAACTGTTGGTAATGTGTTAGTGATGAACCTTGGTAAGGTCCAACAAAAATAGACAAAGAGCTGGCTACAAAGAAGAGTGAAAATGAAATATTTTATAAGATATATTTAGACGGATTCGATGATCGACCGAGAATGGACATGTGGGGGCTTCAAGCTGAGACATAGTCACCAGATTCGCCATACATGGTGTTCACCATAAAATGTGCAGAACTATAGGTTTCCATGAACCAAGTGCCGAGTGTGTGTGTGTAAACGATGTGGCTAAAAGTGTGAAAGATATCATGCAATGCACTGTTGACACAGCTGACACAACTGTGTCAATAAGTATAGCAAACATGCATGTTGTGCGCAATTCCTATTATTATAAGATATATTTATAGTAGTCAGAATATTATGCCCTGAGCCAGGTATTCAATAATGTACAATGCAGTGCCAGTAGGTTGAGCATGAACTTCATCTGATATTATGTAGGAAAAAGAGTTAGATAGGAGACTGGAATCACGTGTTAAATTTGTTGCGAGCACATCAAGATTGAAAACAGAATAAAAATGTCATTACAGTTTCAACAATAATAATAAAAAAAACACAATTTAAATAAAATACAAGAAATATATTATAATCCAATTTAACTTACCTGAAAACTTCACCCCTTCTCTAGGCGGAGAGTGAATCTGATCGATATTATTCGCAAAATTATCTCTTTTATCGTATAAATTATTTTTATTTACAGTATCATTTTTCAGGTAGCTCTTCTCGGCAGGCTCCGCTTTTGGTATTGAGTTCTCAACAGGTTGTACCTAAAATTAATTACAATTGTCAGTGACCAGAGTAGTTCTACATAGCCTACCACTATTATTATACTTGCAGTAATATAAAAGTGCATATTAAGGAGAGGATCGTTTTAACATGGCGGAAAACCAGAAAATTTTCAAAACACTTTTTTTTTTCTTTAAAATACACTGTGATATGTTTAAAATATGCCACATAAAATTTCTTGCAAATTTATGACCTTGTCAGATGCTGTGATGGTACCAGTATTTTAAAAAAGTTCTGGTGCACAGGGTTTTCAAGGAGAAAGGATGGTTAAATATGGTGGAAAACCAGTAAATAAAAAAGAAAAGTGTGTGTGTGTGTGTGTGTGTGTGTGTGTGTGTGTATTGCCTACCCACTTCACTTGCGTGATTCGGGTTCTGCATACTGTGGATAGATGGCAGGACTGTGACCCATTTTCAAGTTGCATACAACTTCAGCAGGCTACGTTATGCAGATGTGCATCTGTGAAGAGTTATTGCATGTACTAGAGTGAGTGTATGTGTAAGTGTAGTGTAGGGAATGGGTGAGGAAGGAGAAGGAGAAGGGCACATAGCCTACTCCTGTCGAATAACACCAAGGGGGCTGCCAGGCTTAATGTCCTCATCCGATGGACGAATCACTATCAACAGTCACATATGCCTTCCCTTCATATGCACTGCGGAGAGATTTGGGATTTAACCGAGGTATACTGGTGCACAATTTAGTGATTAGAAGTTGTGCACCGCCAGCTCTTCTAGTCCCAAGGTAAAAATTTTACATGAAAACTTCTGACCCCACCAGGAATCGAACCCAGGCCGACTAGTCTGGAGGCAGATGCGCTACCAAAGAGTTAACTCGGCTGTTTTCCAATAATCTTTAATATGTGAAAAATATAAATATATAAAATTTAATGTGCATTTATAGCCTTGCTAGTTGCTGTGATGCCATTTAAAGCTCTGGTGTACAGGGTTTTCAAATGACACTAAATTTTAATTTCCCGTAACTTTAATTTCGTGCTTTATTTTCATAAAAAAAGAAGAAAAAAAGTTATATATCTTCGGAATTATTAAAGCTACATGTATGATATTTGGAACACAAATTATTTAGGAAATTTAGACCATTAGGAAATTTTTCTCTGGAACAGAAAATTGTTATTTTACTGCATTTTAAAAATATCCCTTTACATTGCTATTAAACCACTTCTAACATTCATTCTTAAAATATAATTGTTTAAATTAAAGTTATGAAAGCCAATATCAAAATAATGTTCCAGACTTTTTAAAGAACATGCTTTTAGGAGTGAAATGTTAAGGATATTTTGAATTTATCTTTAAAAATGGCTGAGATATCCATTTTAGTGAATTACTGTATCCTAGTACTTTTTTTCAAAATTTGAGTCCCAATTTTTGTTTAATTAATCTCGAATATAAGTTTTTGCAGGAATGATATTTCTACATATAAGAATTAAAAAATGTATATCAATTAGGTAAATATTTCAAAATATACCATTCTCTTCCCTTAAATAATTATGATAGCATAAGGTATTAAGAAATAAAGACCTAACTACGAGGGGGATCCAGGAAATAACGACCGTTTTGTTGTAATAATTAAAAAAAATATATTTATTTGAAAAAATAAAGTCTGTTACATAACTGAAGCTTCCTTTACTTCTCTACATAATCACCACCTACATTTAAACATTTGTCGTATCTGTTACTAGCTTTAGAATTCCCGTGTTATACTCCTCTGCCGCCAGTTCATTAAGTCAGGTGTTCACTGTCTTCTTCAACTCTTCATCACTTCCAAAACGCGTACCACCCAGAAAGTCTTTCAGCTTAGTGAAAAGGTGAAAATCGCTAGGAGCAAGGTCTGGACTATAGGGCGGATGATCAAAGATTTCCCAACCGAATTGATCCAGCAATTCTCGAGTTGAAGCAGCAGTGTCGGACCGGAGTTGTCGTGAAGAAGCACAACTCCTCTCGAAAGCATTCCTCACCTCTTGTTTTGGATGGCTCGCTGTAGTTTTCGTAAAGTCTCACAATAACGATTTGCATTGATTGTAGTGCCTTTTGGCATGAAATCCAGCAAAAGAACACCTTTGCGATCCCAAAAGATAGTAGCCATGACTTTTGTGTTGAGAGAGTCTGTTTGAATTTTCTCGGTTTCTTGGGTGATGAGGGATGATGCCACTGACGTGATTGGCGCTTGGTCTCTGGGGTGTTGTGAGACACCCAGGTCTCATCACCAGTCACAATTTGATCAAGAAAGGCATCTCCATCTGTGTGATATCGCATCAAGAATGTCAATGCTAAGGCCATTCTCCGAGTTTTGTGTTGGTCACTCAGTTGCCGTGGAACCCATCGTGCACAGATTTTGTGGTAGCCAAGATGTTGCGACACAATTTCACCAAGCAAAGAACGAGAAATGTCAGGAGAGGCAATATGCAATTCGTCGAGTGATGTGCGCCTGTCTTGCAAGATTCTGTCATTCACTTTAGTCTTCAGGTCTTCTGTGATGAGTGATGGGTGTCCGGGTCGAGTTTCATCGTGAACATTTGTTCGCCCATTGTTGAACATTTCGCACCATTTTCTCACATTTCTTTCATTCATTACAGTATCACCATACACTTCTTTCAATTGCCGGTAAATTTCTGCAGGTTTAAAAAGTCGGGCATTCAAAAATCGAATCACACTCCTCACCTCACAGTCGGCGGGATTATCAATCACGTCGTTCATTTTGAAGTAACACAAAATGCACAATGGCGACTTGTTGCAACAGGTACTCACAACATTATGAGAACACATGTTAAGGAAGCCAGTTGACCTTCAAACAAGAAGGGGAGTCAGCTGCGCAGCGGGTATGCGCGAACGGTCGTTGTTTCCTGGATCCCCCTCGTATATTCTACTGGGAAGTGAACGTTACAGAAGTCTGCTAGTCTGGCTGTGTAAAGAATACCACTTCGGAGATTATCTAGCACATCGTTTCCCAACCTGTGGTTCGCGAACCCCCAGGGAATTAAAGATATGGAAAATTATGTCGAAAATGAAATTTTGGAAAGAGTTCATGCCAGTCCTTCTTTTGCGATTCAACTTGACGAATAGACTGATGTTGCCAACTTAGCCATTTTGTTACGTTTCGTCCGTTATATTAATGGGAAGTCTGTAGAAGAGGAGCTACTATTCTGCAAACCCTTAAAAGAGAGAACTACGGGAGGAGATATATTTAAAGTTAACCGACGAATACTTTCGCGAAAATTCAATAGACTGGACTCGCTGTGTATGCATTTGTTTAGATGGTGAGAAATCTATGACAGGGTGTTATGCTGGGTTTGTTGCCAATGTGAAATCGGTAATGCCGAACGCTTCTTGGACACACTGTTGCATTCATAGACAGGCTCTTGTTTCTAAACGCATGCCCGATGGATTGAAATCTGTGCTGGACGATGCAGTGAAAATAATTAATTTTATTAAGGCTCGCCCTACAAATTCCCGCATCTTTGCAGTGCTCTGTGAGGAAATGTGAGGCATTTATAAGTGTTTATTGTCTCACACTGAAGTTAGGTGGCTATCTCGAGGTAGAACTATTTCCAGACTATGACCTTAAAGAGAAGAAGTTTACGTTTTTCTCATCAGTCATGCCTTTCACCAAGCAAAGTGCATGGAAGATGAAATCTGGCTTCAGACTTTAGCTTATTTAGCAGATATTTTCTAAAAAATTAACAGTTTAAACTTATCTCTCCAGGGATCAAATATAAACGTTTATATTGTGCAAGACTGTATCGAATCATTCATTAAAAAACTTAATTTTTGGAAAATATGTTTCAATAGCAATCAAACCGAGTGCTTTGATACACTTCACGACTTCCTGGTGGAAAATCATCTTTCTTTGGACGAGAATGTCAAGAATATGGTTAAAGAACATTTGGAGGAAAAACCTTCAGAGAATATTTTGATATGTCCAATAATAACTTCCAATCCCTTCGAAGAGTCAACAATTTTAGAATCCACATTAAGCATAGACAAAAAATCATCTTTCTGATTTTGGTTGAGAAAGTTATAAACATGGTCATTAAAGAACATTTGAATAAACTTGGAAAACCTTTTCAGAGAATATTTTCGAAAAGTCGTTTTCTTCATATGTCCTATTTAAAAAATAAATACAGAAACAGATTGATTTGAGACTTTATTTAATCTGTGGTTCCTGACTTCAAAGCTCTGTGCCATGGAAAGCAGGTCCAATTTTACTGAATCCACAGGAAGAGGTGAGATGAAAAAGAGAAAACTTGTATTTATTATTTCCACGTTGATTTTCAGTTTTACAGAATTTAAGATTATTAAACCTTTTCTTGGAATTAAATTTTATGCATGTCTATTGTATGTATATTTAAAAGTCAGTGGTTCACCCAACTCAGATCGTTTGAAGGGGTTTGAAAAAGGTTGGGAACCGCTGATCTAGCACATGTAAGATGGAATTTATTATACATCATGATATAATACCTGCTTAATCTATACTAATAATAAATTTGTGTGAAATTTTTCGTTTTTCATTTCCAAAAATAATTTTAAAAAATAAATGCCCCAGAAACAGAAAAGCTTTTTTGAAATTTTTGTTTGAAAGTGATTTGTCTGTCTGTCTGGATACCTTTTACGTGATTTGAACTGATTTATATGAAAATTGGAAAATAAATTAAGTTCGTTGTAACTTAGAATTTAGGCTCTGGCATTCAAAATATTTTATTTGGATAAAGGGGGCAATTAAATAAATCATTATCTCCTTATTATTAACATGAAAAATATTACATAACAAAAATTTCTTTAAAAATAATTTCCGATAAGTTTTATTCCATGTAAAATTTTGATAGGACTGATATTTAATGAGATAAATGGTTTTTAAATAACAACGCCATCTAAGGTGGTTAATGAAATAAAAAAACAAATGAATTTAAGGTTGAAACATTACAGAAATGTTTCTGTGTTTGTGGAATAATAAAGCTAAATTAACCGATTTGTATAATTAATTATTAATTCATTTGGAAAAGTCAGATGGACATAATGCTATAATGTTATTACAGTAATCGATTGAATCGAGGACAGGTAAGATTAAAATAGCTTCTTATGCACAGAAAACTTGATAAAAAGGTTTTTATGACCAAATGAGTGGTCTCTGGATCAAAATGATCGCATTTTAATTTTTTTAATACAATTTAAGTAACATAATAAACGATTTATCCTTCTATCAAACACGAATGTTCCCTGGATCAAATGTCCTATTTTAATTATGTAATTACTTTATATTTATAATGCAGCAAGAGTTATGGCTAGTAAGAGATAGAGATAAGGATGATGATGATGAGCACAGTTTAATATTGAAGTAGAAGAGAAATGGCTAATAAATTTTTACTCGAACCCTCTCACTCAGGAACAAGTCTCAAGGGCCATAGTTCTACAACATTGGTCTTCCAACTTTACTTCCTTTTTGAAGGAAGCCAAGATAAATATTTCAATTGCCTTAAGAAGTCCATTGCACTTGATAAGATTTGAACCAATAAGTCTCGGTTCAAATGCCAAACACAATAATTACTCAAGCACATAGTATCACACATGCCAATGTGTGTATAATAAAACATGCAAAATACCTTTTTGGGAGAATACAGGGCCAAAGATGGTGTTACATGGTCTTTGTTCATTCCTACATTTAATGGCCCATTACTTGTACTTCCAATGGGACGATTTCCAGAAATGTAATACAGTATTGTAAGACATGCTGCTAATACGAGCATGTACACAATACTTCGTTGAAATCTTGACAGCTGGTTCCACCACTGTAACAAGGTCAGAAAGATAACACTTTGGAGTTGCTGCAACCTGCTGTTTAGAAAGTAGGTAACGCAGTTACACCACTAAAAAACCGAGATCAAAAAGATAACTTATCTGCAAGGTGTAAGAATAAATCAACAATTCAAGTTAAAATTCAGAGCATACAGCTTTTACTGTAAAGTTTAGAGTCTGATAAAAGTGGAGTAATGTTAACAGCTAGTGTTTAAATGAAATATATATATTTTTATAGAATATTTCTAATTTATTTTGTCTCTGATTCCTACTGTGATTTATTCTCATTTCTCACACTTTTAAAGTCAAAAACACGAATTATTTTTAAACTGGTTAAAAAAACTAAGCAAAACTTAGAGTTTTTAGGTTTTCACGATGACTGTGAATAGAATTAGGCTCTTGGGTAATCCAACATGTCCTGAAACTTGAAATTTCCAACATTTCAGAACTAAGTTACATACAGGTTCCATCATTAGGTGGTCGGCCTGGGTGGCATAATCGGTATAGTGCTGGCTTTTTGTGTTCGAGGTTGCGAGTTTGATCCTGGCCCAGGTGAATGCCATTTAAGTGTGATGTTAAATAAACCATAATTTTTTTAAATCAACAGGGTAAGACCAAAGAGGTCGCCTACTCTGATCTTACTTTGATAATGGAACCTGTATGTAGTTCCAAAATTATGAAATGTCAAGTTCAGGACACAGTGGAATACCCAAGAGCCCAATTCCTAAGCAGAACTTATCAGACGATCATATCAATTTCATCTTTTCTCTCTTTATTAAGTTGTGCAGCTCCAACTAGTATGTCAGTGGCTCTGTGATCAATGAGATTATGAACCAACTGCAACCACTTTTCTCCATTAAAGATTTTCCACTCATCATACAGATGACTGTTATCGGAAGTTTAATACAATACTAGTAGGCCTAGACATAAGAATTTTTCCTTTATTCATTTTTGATAGTGAAGATAGGAACATTTCACATGTAGTAAATCTATTCCATGAATTCAACAGTTTTGTTTCCGTAACCAATGGAGACCACAATCAGAATACCTACTGTCCAAATCAAGCATCCGCAACCTGTGGCAGGCATGCCAAGAATGGCACATGGAACCATTTTCAATGGCATGCTGAATGAATTGTAATACAGTAATTATGATCTCACAAAAATAAAATTTTAAGTAAAGAGAAACATTGAATTCTTTTAAAGCTATTTCTGTATTTCCACCCCTTCAGAACAAAAACTGCTGAACATTGGAGGAACAATGAGAAGTCTGATGCAAACTGACTGAGAATGAAGCAACTGATGGAGTTTTATTTTCGTACTATCCCTCTCTTTCTTCTAACCACTTCTTGCACCCCTCCTCCCTAGGGTTCTCTGAGCTAGCTGTAAGCTGTCGCATGTTGAAGCTAGTACGATCCATGGAAAGTTACACAAAAGGTAGTATTGTTATTAAGTAATATGGTGCCCTTAAAATTACTCAAGAAAGACAAAAACTTGATATACGCTCGTTTCAAGACTTCTCGACAAATGAATTTGGATTCATACAACAATTTGATCTTGCTGTTTGTGCCTTATGTTATGTTGTGAAATTGTCGTGTGCCGTATCAAACAAAACATCAATTCACGTTTAAAACTCTGAAGAGAAAACTGAAAACAAAAAACAAACTACTCAAGTAATTGGAACCAAAAATAAAGCTAATCCACAGCACTGGACCGAACCTTCTCTCTCTCTTGATTGAACTAAATTCTAACAATGCAGAGTCAGGCCACTAAAGGGAAACATTCAAAGGAGGATCGGAAAAAGACGATCTTTGCTGTAATTGAATGTCGGCGTTCACTACATGGTCAGAGCGCATCACCTTTCGGCAAATCCGTCCAGGTTTCTCGGATGGGCAACTTTTTCGATGCGTGCGATCATGGCCTTTTTAATAAATCAATTGTAATTGATGTTACTATTATGTTTGCCAAGACTTCAAAATGGGACGGAAAATTATTTCGCGTTCAGAAAACAAATTGACTTGCTGTTTTCCCATTATGTTATGTTTGTGCAAAAATTATGTAATCAATATTTCTTTCGTTTCTTCCTCTACAAAAGACACTATCAAACTAAACATCAATTCACGTTTAAAACTCTGAAGAGAAAACTGAAAACAAAAAACAAACTAGTCAAGTAATTGGAACCAAAAATAAAGCTACCGAATGCACGCACGCACGCGCACACACATACACTCTCTCTCTCTCTCTCTCTTTTGATTGAACTAAATTCAACAATGCAGAGCTTCCAAAGAACACTAATACAGCACAACGTAATACTGTGACGAAAGGCTAGTCTCGTCCTTTACGCAGATGTAGCGAATCGATACTCTATTCCTGGTCCCCTTTCAAGCTTGTGAGTCAAGATCGTAGCCATGCCTTTACAGGCTGTTGCCTTAAGCCTCACTGCTCGCACTGCTCTCTCCATACTGGAATGACTGCCAACAGTGAATTTAATACATGGAAGGATTGGAATGCAACCAAGTGTTACGATATATCGTTATTAGAAACTTTTAGGCTTACTGTTACTAGGAATAATAACTCGATTTTTTGGGGAGGCTGGGCCTCAAAAGCCTCTTAAGAGCTTCGCCAATGACAATTATGCTTATTAATCAGTGTCCAGAAATGAATCTTTCGTGTTATCAAATAATTATCTCCTCTAGCAGAAAGTAACTGCTTCAAATATCATCGAACACTTGAGTCGAGAACAGATAAAGAAAAATGTTACATATATCTTAATCTGTCAGTTCGAAAATCAGTTTGAGAATCTCGATAAGAACTGTCTAGCTTATTCCAACTGCTTCCAACTATTTCCAATAGCTTTGAGTTTAAATGCTGGATTGGCAATGGCCCTGAGTTCGAAATCCGTTCAGTCAGTATTTCTTTCTTATCTCATTTCTTGCCGTGTTCATCTATCGGAACGGATTCGTTCGACGCGTTCGGATTTTTATTCTTTGCACTATTTTAAATGGAGCATCGCCCACTTGCAGTGCTGTAGTTGGAAACAAATTTTAAGGGGTACTGTTGAAATGTCAGACTAGATTCTGTATAGACACGTATTGCACTTCTTTTCCAAAGTTATTTCGTCATGCAGTCGCCTCTGCAGATCTCCTTCCAGATCGCAGTCACAATTTCATATAAGGCAAGAAATTAAACGCCGACACTGATGGCCCAATACTTTTTAGGAACAAAAGTCTAGGAACTCTTTTACTGGAAGAGTATTCCTATTCTTAGTGCAGATATCGTTAATCACAGTAATACTCTTTCACATTCTTTAGTTGAAATTGGAATAGAATCTATAATATGTAACTGGACTCGGAAGATTCATGAACGCACGAAAATTCCTTCCTTTAGCAAACTGCTAGCATTACACCTGAGCGAGTTTTAAAATTATCGAATCCAGTGCAGCAGAAATCTTGAGGTGCCACATCATAAAATGTGTTACGCGAAATGCATCTACGCAAGTTTTGAAATTAGCGAATCAGTGAAGCAGATTTCTTGAGGCGCCATGACTTAAAGTTAGTGTTAACTATATTCTAGTAGTCAGAAAGTACCGGAACTTCGGATGGCAACGCCATGCTCTATAGGCAACTTCTCTGCCTTGTCCGTGTAGTGAGTGACCTACTCTCCAGGCGTATAGACTCAGTGCGAACATATATAGATTTGCAGATGTATAACCAGGCTTCGAGACTTTGGACCCGATACAACAAGTTTACTGTGCATGCACTATAGGTTGTTGACTCGCTGCAGGTAGATAGAGATGTGTTGAGGTAACAACGTTGCTATTTAGAGTAGAGTACGGTAGTATGGGGGAACACACACATATGTACATTCTGAAAGTAAATATACATTACACAATGATAATGTCAAAAGAATGTGAAAAGCATTTATTCTCCTGTCTTTTATAAGCATTTCTGTTTAATTATACACAGTGTTAATGGTGGAAATAAGCATGTAGCAATTTTAATTTTTTCATTTATCCTATTGATCGTCTTTAGGAAGTGCAGTTACAGTACCGAAATGCAATGTACTACAAGATACATTCTCAGTGTCTCAAACGTAAATCGTTTTCGGTTATCTGCCAAAGTTTGTACTGTAGAAAGCTGCGCTCTACGTCGCATGACGTGATAAGAGCAAAACGAAAAAAACCTAACATCATTGCTGTCTCTAAGAGATCGTCCTTTATTCTCTGGTGACTCTATGTCCACTAATTTGCTGTTTATGTTACACAATGTTCCATATCCGTTATTTTTACATAAAATTGATTTCCACTTCTGTTTTACACGTTCAGTAACTGGTGTACTTGATGTCTCATTAATTATTTGCATCATTTTCTAAATTAATTTGAGAGCTTCCGGCATCTCTTGCTCTGACTTTTCTAACCGTGTAATAGTTTCAGACACAGTTTGTATGAAAACCAAATTATTCGTCAGAACCTTCAAATCCAGAGCGTTTTCCTTTGTGTATTTGTTGGCATCCATTCTACAATACCCCAACCACTGTACGCTTTACCACTATACTCAGTATGCCGTTATGCGGATTTCCCACTGAACTGCTCTATCGGGTCCGAAGTCTCGAAGCCTGTGTATAACCATTACACAACACCGCCTGGGCAGTGACACACACTGCCAGCGTCCAAACCACTTCTCGAAACATTCTTGCAGCCCATCTTTGATCACTTCCCACAGGACGCTTGCCACATGAATTTTCACCTCTGCTGCTGACGCAACCTGCCGTCCCTTGAGTAGGGATTTGAACTTTGGAAATTAGTAGAAATCTGCTGGAGCAAGATCTGTAGAATATGGTGGCTGTAGGACAGGTATTTTGTGTTGTGCGAGGAATTCGCTTACCAAGAGCCACCGATGTGCTGGGGCATTGTCATGATGGAGAACCTAATTGTCCTTGCCACAAGTTGGGTCTTCTTCGTCGAACTGCATCACGAAGACGCCGAAGAATTGCAACATACGCCTCCTTACTGATAGTTCGACCCTCAGGAATAAACTCGAAATGTACGAGACCCTGGACACCGAAGAACATTTCGAGCAATACTTTCCCCTTTGATCGGTCGGCACGGAATTTCTTTTGCCGTGATGAGCCGGGAGTCAGAAAGTACAGGAACTTCGGGTGGCAACGCCATGCTCTATAGGCAACTTCTCTGCCTTGGTATGTAACCTACTCTCCAGGCGTATAGACTCAGTGCTGCTGCGCATGAGAATGGGGAAGACTTAAGGCCCATTCACAATGAAAATTAAACATAACCGTAACATAAACACAGAAGTTTGCACCCAGGCTACCAAATGGGATCATTCACAATGATTCACATAAGCATTAACATAAACATTGCCATTAGACGTTAACATGAAAGTTTGCAAACTCCAAACTTTCATGCTTATGCTTACGTGATTTGCAAACAGAACACAATCGTGGAGCGCTGAAGCATACGACAGAATATGAGGAAATGGCGTCGTTGTTATGTTTCCATGGTTACCAAGTATGTTTGCTGTTATGTTTATGTTCCCATCGTGAATGATGATATGACTTCTTGATTTTACCGTAACGTTTACATTCTTAAGTTAACGCTTACGTTATGTTTAATTTTCATTGTGGACGAGACATAACATAGTCGGAAATCAATCGAAATACAATGCAGCTTTCAGCTTCTTTTAGTGAAGACGTGTAAGTATATGTGGTAAAATGAGCTTGAAATAGCAGAGAAGTAACATTAAATTTTATGTTAAACTCGATAAAACATTTACTGAGACTTTGGCACTCATGCGCCAAGCGTATGGAGAAGGAGAAATGTCTCGGACCCGAGTGTATGAGTGGCACAAGCGCTTCACAAGTGGGCGTCTTTCAACGGATAATGTGCGGGTGCTCGTGTAAAGGGGGTTAAGTCAAATTGTAAGGTATGTAAACTTCTCTCTTTTGGTACTGAACAAAATCCCTTTGTCACAAACTATGGAGCACTGTAACTGCATCATAGATGGAAGAATAACTTAACCCCTTTAACACAAGAAAAAAGTAATTGTGGATAGTTCAAATCTGTACTTATTCCAGTTTAGCCAAATCATACTTAACCCCCTTTACACTTATGATACACGTTCAGGAAGACCCAGATCAGCAAGAAGCTCAAGTTGCACAAGAAATCAGACGAGACCGCAGACAGTCAACAGATGATGTTGCTACTTTGTTAGACATTTCGCATGGTTCTGTGCAGTCCATTCTCTGGACTACTGTATGGATGATGATGATGATGATGATGATGATGATGATGATGATGATGATAGTATGTGAATTAATGATGGCGAAATGAGTCCGAGGTCCAACGTCAAAGGATATGAGATGCTCACACACACATTGCATTTTCAAATCATTGTGCCCGGGTTAAGTTCACGGTGCGGCGTGCTGTACTTGTACAAGAGCGCGGCCGTTCGGCTACCCAATCATTCACAAGAATAGGAGTGGTAAGCACAATAAGCCTCAGGCTGCAGTGTAAGCTGCTGTTGTTATACGAGATCTAAAATGTTTGATACTTTGTATCTCAAATTCAAGATTTTGCAGCTAAGTTCTTGTTCCAGCGAACGTCTCAACTGTAAGAATATAAATACTTTGAATGTCATAGCTCGCGCAAGAAACGATTACCGAAAAGCAATGATGGCGCTGCTGTCTGTTTTGAAGTGTGTTTGTAGGCACGCCGAGGGGGGAAAGGTGCGAGCCGATGGAAGTACTGTCTCTTCCAAGAAGATGAACAAATGAGGACATCGCTGTGGAAATAAAGAACGTAGCAAGAGAAAAAGTCGAAGCTAATTAAACGCGCAACATATTTTACGAATGAAATAATAATACTGTGCGATACAAGACACGTATTCACATGCAATGGAGCAAACTAAAGTCGTAATGTAACTATCACAACGCAAGGCTGATTCTATCGATGTCATTTCTCTTCCGACTGTACTCTTGAATATCATTAAAGTTATCTCGTGACCTTTCCTGTCGCCCGCTCTTCCTTATCGCAGTGTTTGATTCGCATTCCTTCCGTCGGTAATCCGTACTTGCGAGACCTATACATTGAAACTATGACGCATACTTTGAGCGACTAATTCAGTTGCCATCCTCGCGAACGCCCACCCAGTTACATGACATGCAAGATAAACTAGTGCACTCAAAGCGTTTCGACAGCTGTGCGTAAATGAATGAGCACTTCTAATCCAGACCGAAGGTTACTCACTTTTCGATAACAATTTTATTTCTCCTGTACGATCAACAAACTTTCACTGACTCCTCACGAGCAGTCATCCATATTAAATGAAGACTGAAGAGATGAAGGCACATTCATTTTCGTCTTTATGATAAAGTCAATTCGTTATTGTTCATTTAAACATAAGCTGTAGGCCTACTAAGACTTTTAGCAGTGGCGGCTCCTGCATATTTCTTAAGAGGAGGAAAGAAGTTAACAGCGCAAAATGACACATTCTTGAGAGAAACATGCTACAAATTAGCCTACATACATACATGTAAGACCAGATAGTGTTAGGGTTGGCCTTCTCTTTTGTATAGCAATAATTTGTTCTTGTAAACAGAATTTCCTAAATTGTCCAAAATATGTTCTCACTTCCATTCATTGTTGGATAATTGCACAAATTAACAATTACAAGGAAATTCACAAACTCGCAGCATTTTTCGCGCACACTACAGCATCACACGTGTTGGAAGAGACCAGCTACTAACACATAACCAGAAACGTTTTACTGAAGTGGAAATGGGAATCTGTTAGGAAAGCGAGAACACTGCACCCACTCACGTGGTCTGTGTTGGCACATGTACATTTTACAAGTTCAGTAGCACATGCTTTTGAAGAATATCAGTTCTTGTAGTCATACTACCATTATTGTTAAAAGCTCCAGGTGACCGATTAATTTTTTTATGTTAAAAATAATGTAGTTTGGAGTACTTTCAATTTCAAATATATTTGTACAAAACTGACAACTTGGCTGTTGTCCTGTCTAGTAGACAATGGATGGAAGTGAATTTCAGGGGCCAAAAAGATCTGCGATACTAACGTAGAACTACTTCATCTTTGTTTTATATAAACCCAACTTCAACTTTCAGATATCCTCGAAAGTTTCAAACCATGAATAGTAGCTTATATAAAGTGCAATGAATAATATATTTTGATTTATAATTTAAAAAAAAAAAGTTTATACGGTGTCTTTCATAGTTCTGCGTTAAAACTGTTTTTATTGTGCCTCCACCTAGACGTGTTATAGTCTGGTTGAATGCAAGATCATTAGATGGCAGCGGTAGCAAGCTTGCTGCACGACCAGTCGGTTCCTATTTCCCGCCCATGCGCTGATTCAGAGGAGGATCTCCTCCCTCTCCGTTTATTTACTAGCTTTAAAACTCTGCTTCTGTCTCTCGCCGCTAGTGCGCTGTTGTCTATGTGTGTTAACTGCAGTAAAGGAGGAATGGATTGGCTTTCCGCCACACAAACAATCTCGCATCTTTCTCACAGTTTTCTAGCAGCACATGAGTGCGCGTCGTTTAAAACCCGATCAATCGAGGTTTTCTTATAGCTGTGAACTTAAAAATTATCGAATCTTCCTCGAATTTCAAGGCATATATTTCATTTGGTATTTACTTAAAAAAAAGAAAATGTGAGGAGGACGTTCCTCCCTTCCCTCCCCGAGAAACCGCCACTGTCTTTTAGAGCTGGAAAACAATAAAGTGGGGGGGAGGGGAAAGGCTAATTCGAAAGGAGTCACTCTATAACACAACTACTTTCCTGAACCAAGGAAACAAGTAGGCTAATTGTTGAATGGTTGAAAATGTCAGTCTTGTTCCTTCCCTCCGTAAGATAGAAAATATTTTCCATTGTCAGCACAGGGTGAGGATAACTGAGATACAATATGTAGTATCAAACTCTGTAAGACATTATATTAAGGATAGAAACAATGCATTGGTACCTTTCTTCTTCTATTTTAAACATATAATTATGGGAAACACGTTCATAAATAAATTGTAACTACAGACACTATAGCTAATTCTAAACGTAGAATAATAAAGAAGAAAGGAGTAAGAGAAAATATCTAGACAAGATTCGAACCTGGCATCTATTAGCAGACAAGCATTTATTCGGAAGAAGTGAAGAAAGTAGACGTGCAGAGTCAATACCTCGGCAACCTTTGATTGCTGTACAATTTGATTTTTCTACTGTCGGTGACTCAGGAGAAGACGAGAGCGGACTGAGGAGGAAGGGATGTGAACAGATAACGTACGACAACACGTCAATATTAAGTACTGCAGTAAGCGGAAACATTAGGTCTCCTTCTGTTCAACTTAGCTTTAATTTCCATACGCATTGTTACTCATGTTTCCTGCACGAGTAATAACCTGGCTACTGGGATGCTTATCTGAGCGATGTTTATAATAATCAGCAGCGATAGTCAAGGTCACATTCTTTCCGCTCGTCTTCTCCTGAGTAACGGACAGTACATACAGTACTTCGTTTCATATCATTTAATTTCCATTCGAAACAGTACCACCAAAACTGGTGATTCAAAACGCGTGTCCTCTTCTCCTCAACCGTGAAATAACATACAGTATATTGTAACAGAATTCTACAGGAGAGGAACTGTTCATTGTGGAGGAAAAGGAAACAGAATTAAACAACATGCAATTACTTTTAATAATGACTGTTTATTTGATTAACCAAAGTTTTATATAGTTTCATGGGAAATTGAAGTACTATGACGAAATCTGTCCCACTATAACTTTATTCACTCAAACCATATTAAGATTAGAATGACTATCTAATCACGATACATTTAAAATGTCTCAATAATCGTATATATGCATTCACGCCTGCTTTTATTTCCCGTTCATTTGAAATGCTAACACTCTTTAACTAAATTAAAACAACACTGACTTATTCGCTATCATCATGCGGTAGTAATGTCAAGGTCCAATGCAACCATAACCATATGATGCATTAAAAAATGAATAAGCGGATATACTGTAACACAGGTTCAAACTGAGAGGATAAAAGGAAGGTTCATTTTTTTTTATTTTATTGGGTTATTTTATGACACTTTATCAACATCTAGGTTATTTAGCGTCTGAATGAAATGAAGGTAACAGTGCCGGTGAAATGAGTCCGGGGTCCAGCACCGAAAGTTACCCAGCATTTGCTTGTATTGGGTTGAAGGAAAACCCCGGAAAAAAACCTCAACTAGGTAACTTGCCCCGACCGGGATTCGAACCCGGGCCACCTGGTTTCGCGGCCAGACGCACTGACCGTTACTCCACAGGTGTGGACAGGAAGGTTCAAACCACGCTGTGAGTGATGTTGATACAGTGATAATGAATCAGAGGAGATAATGTAACACAGATTTAAACCACGTCGTGTGGGTAGAGATGAATATGTTATACTGATAATGTTACATCTCTAGACAGTGTTGTAAAGAGAACAGCAATCACCTTAATGTATAAAACTACTTTCATACTGGTCAAGATACTTTCATTCCATTTCATTTTACTGATGTTAATGTAAAGCATGTGAGGTCCGCCTCCTTGGTCTCTAAGTAGCGTGCTGGACTCCTGATCAAGGTGGCCCGAGTTCGATTCCCGGTCGTGAAGTCAGGGAGATTTTATTCGGACCTCTTCACGGGGACTGGTTGTCTGTCCACTGCCCAAGTGGGTGGCCCCTGAGTACCCTGACACGTGTGCTTGTGTTCGGTAGAGTTGTGGGTCTAGGTACAATAAGCCTCAGGCTGCAGTGCCGAAATTAGTAAAAAAAAAAAAAAAAAACAATGTAAAACAAGCGTAAATTATGAATTATGTCTCAGGGCCCTAGGGATTAGTTTAGGCTTTCCGTATGCCTTGCATGGGCTATACAAGTGAAATGAAATGTGCGTTTCGCATTCATTTTGAAGTGTTCTACCTCTTTATTTCACGTGTTCAACAATCACTTTTAGGTTAGCTACACCGATCAACTCTTTCCAATTTTTACCTAATTTCTAATAGGCTATGTTTTCAAGCCAACTGACGTCCTGTATGAATTCTCCACATTCTAAACTACCATCCCTCTGAAAATTAGACCATTTTCCCAAGTTTCCGTCAAAGAAACCTTCAGTGTCACGTGTTATAGAAAACACAGACACTGCTGTACGAATAGTATGCCCTAAATATGTCTATTTATATTCTGGTGAGGTGGTAGAGAAGGCCTCATGGCCTTAACTCAGCCAGATTAAATAAATAAATAAATTAAATAAATAAAAATAAATATTATTTTCATATTTTTATGTAAGAACTTACGCGTAATCAATTTTTAATTATATTACTGAAAATATTTCAATAATTTCCTATAGTGCCTGCAAGAACCCATGATCATTAAAACTGTGCAAAATATATAAAATTTTTCTCCTTGATATACTAAATGCTGTACTTCAAAAGAGTTGCTGGTCAGCCTATATTCATGTTTAAGCATTCCACCAACTTAGCCTTTTTTTAGTTGGTTATTTAATAATACTGTATAAATTAGCCTACATGGTTATTTAGTGACAACAGAATTTATATTTGAGGAAATGAAGCCAATGATTTGTCATGGGATTCGTCATCAGCCCAAGAGGGAATCCAAACCATGCCAAAGCACAGCTCTGGATCAGCGGGCAAATGTGCCTACTATTTGAGTTACACCAATGGCTCTTTGCTTGTTCTTCTTCACCAAACTCAGTATTATTCTGGTTAGTGCTATATCTTATAGCTTTTTTTAGATTGTATTTTTTTACTATATTATTCTGGTTAGTGTTTTGTCTTATAAGCTTCTTTTTAGGTTATATTTTTTTTAACTATATTATTCTGGTTAGTGTTTTGTCTTATAGCTAGCTTCTTTTTAGATTGTATTTTTTAACTATATTATTCTGGTTAGTCTTATGTCTTATAGCCTAGCTTCTTTTTAGGTTGTATTTTTTTTAACAATATTATTCTGGTTAGTGTTTTGTCTTATTTTTTTCGACGCTGTATCAACATCTAGGTTATTTAGCGTCTGAATGAAATGAAGGTGATAATGCCTGTGAAATGAGTCCAGGGTCCAGCACCGAAAGTAACCCAGCACGGGTTTTGTCTTATAAGCTTCTTTTTAGGTTGTATTTTTTTAAACTAACTTATATTCTTCTGGTTAGTGTTTTGTCTTATACTTTCCTTTTAGGTTATATTTTTTTAACAATATGATTCTGGTTAGTGTTTTGTCTTATAGCTTCTTTTTTAGGTTGCATTATTTTTTAACAATATCATTCTGGTTAGTGTTTTGTCTTATAGCTAGCTTCTTTTACAGGTTACTTTCAGGTTAGACTTTTTAATTAGGTATATTATTCTGGTTAGTGTTTGTCTTAGAGCTTCTTTTTAGGTTGTATTTTTTTATAACGAAGTAACATTTGTGACTAATCATTTTATATAGCCTATGATTGTCTAATTCTGCATAGCAATAGATTCTCCCATTTCTGACTAAAATATATAAATGAATTAGGAGATTCAACGTTGCTCAAGGGCACAGGTTTAAACAAAGCCATTTCTTAGTTGAGTGTGTTTTTAATTGGTTATTTAACGACGCTGTATCAACTACTGAGTTATTTAGCGTTGATGGAACTGGTGATAATGAGATGGTATTTGGCAAATGAGGCCGAGGATTCGCCACAGATTACCAGACATTCGCCTTACAGTTGGAGAAAACCTCAGAAAAAATCCAACCAGGTAATCAGCCCAAGCAGGAATCGAACTCATGCCCAAGCACAGCTCCAGATCAGAAGGCAAGCACCTCTGCCGACTGAGCAACACTGGTGGCCTAGTCGAATGTTATTATAAACTGCAGACATATTTTTTTTCTTTTTAGGTTGCAGCTCAGAGCACAAAATACCCAGAGCCTGAGGCTTAAAGAGACTTACGGCAAAAGGTAGACAGAAGCCACCAGTACTTGAGTTTGACATCATTCTCACATAGTAGCTATTTTAACTTACAAGAAACCCTAGGTCCTATAACATTCTACCCCCCCCCAACACATTTTTATCTGACAAAGAGTAATGAGTACCGTACAGTTACCTTTAATTAACAAAAGTAGCACCGGTAATAAAGAGTATGAAATTAAGTAGCATACTGCTTGCAGAAAGTCACAAGGTAGCCTACAAATAGGTTACAAATGTACAATTCGATCTTATAATCAATGCAATAACAATAAGTATTAGTTCTTATCACTTATTCTATTGATCAGTAAATTAATAATTAATCGTTACTTAAATGCAAAATTGTGATTCAGAGCTGTCAAAAGTTTTGTTGCCCACTCATGCTACAAGCAGTTCAAATTATCACAGAAAATAAATCATTACTGCAACTACATACCCGCCATAAACTTTTCTTCGACCATCCTCGACTACTGCTTGCATCTCCAACTGCACTTGGCAAATTTAAAGCCACATAATCCTTCCTGAAGTTGAGCATGGCAACTCCGACTAGACAGCAAGCAATATCCGGCACAACGACGAGGCACTCGGAAAAGCCCTGGCCTGCAGTCTGAAGCTTTATCTTCGCATTCTAAATCCATACAACTAATTCCTAACAGGTGTACCCATAATTATCACTGATGCGTAACTCTGGCACGATAACTGCCTCTCAAATAAAACTGCCATTCCACACATTTTATACACTTCCAATTTCACAGTGAAGCCTGCCGATTTAGGTGAGAAATAGCATTTCACTACCTCCTGTCGTAGCTACGTAGCCAACTTCGATAATCAAAATCAGGTAGGCCAGTACCCCGGTAATTTAATTGGGTGCGCTCACATTACGTCTCATATTTCTCCAATGGAGGGAAATTTGTTATTACAATTGACTAAAATAAAGTTGTGATCGTGGTTATTGTCGGCGCAAGTTACGAGTTCGTATGAAATATAATACGAAAATTCAAGAACATTCTTGTGATCATTGATATTAATAAGAATGTCTACATCAGCTGGAATACCAGATAAATTATGGCAGCCTCCATATGCTATATTAGAAACGACGTATGTATAATAGTGCGAAAACATAACCTTGTATTCATTTTGACAATCTTAATAAGATATTCAAATACACTTATTCCAAGTGGGAAGCAACTGTAATTAGTGGTAATAGGTATTAATTGATGCTACTATGTGCATGTTGAAAGGTTCTTTGGTATTTCAAAGCTACAGCGCCTTCAACTTAAGACGCAACCCAGGCACCGACAGGCGGGCCGTATTCTCAAGAGGTAACACCAGAGGTGTTGTACGGTAATTGAAATGCTAAGGGGTCCGGCATGAATTCTTTCTACCCGTATTTATCTTCTGTAAAATTAATTGAATGGTGTTTATTTCCTTACCTTAAGACATAAGATGTTCAAAATGACCTTCGCCAGCGTCAATACAACGCTCACACCGGCGAAGAAGATGCTGAAATACGCGATTCAATTCCTGCCTTGAAATGCTGGAGATCACAGCCCGAATAGAAGTCACATGGATTAAGATCTGGGGAACGCGGGGACCAATTAACGATCACTAGGTCACCAAAGCCACATGCCTTAATTCCTGCATAGATCGCTCGGCTGTATGGACTGTTGCATTGTCTTGCATAAACCATCCGTAATTTTTTTCATCCTCGTTCATTTGTTCATATTATGTCGAAATAACAATGAGAATCTACTGTGTCATAATGGAAGATTGTTCTGATTATTCCCTAGAAGTGATCGCTCACCACATACCAACTGTAACATCATGCACGTGGGGATTGTTGTCACTCCAATAGCGGTTACTATGTGAATTTACATATCCACTTAAATGCAACCATGCTTCATTGGTAAAGAACAACAGTTCGGGATTGATTATGCCATCGTGTATGGAATTTAAAAGCCAGTTACAGAAATTAATTCTAACATTATGATCAAGAATGTTCAGTTTGTGAGCTTTTCTAATTTTATAAGGCTTTAAATGTAACAATTTTGTGGCTTTATGGACACACCCACCTGTGCAGCTACATGCAAGATAGTTTTTTTCAGACTCGCCTCTAAGATTGCTCTGATACCATCAAGCTTTTCCTCTGTTAGTACAGTTCATCTCTTGTTTTTCTTCCTGTCTAAAAATGAACCAGTGGTACAAAATTTCCTAAATAGTCTTGAAATCGTGGCCTTATTTGGGAAAGTTGCATCAAGGAACTGACAACGAAATTTACGACAACTTTTGTAAGATTTCTTCTTCACATATGTCAAAAGTAAAAACACCTTGTGTTCAGTGGTAAACACCATGATAAATTTAAACTTAAACAGAGCACAGATTAAAATTTAGAAGTCCACCTGTATTTAGGCAACAATTTCGCACGATTGTTCAGAAGTAACATATATATGGGGGCTCTTATTTACTGCACATGCACAGTGTGTTGTAAGCGAAACTTATACAATAAGGGAGCTCCATATTTTATTTCCGTATCTGTACAGAGAGGATACAAAGAGGGGAAAAGATTCTTGTAAAATTTAAGTAGACTATGTTTTATTGGTTGACTACACTCAAAATATGTATGTGAAATATTAGTAGGCTACCAGTACCTAGAGTTTACAGTTTTACAACAGTATATACTATATATGTCATACATTTATATTAATTTTATTTTTAGGATGGGAGAAATTGTTATTGAACTGTACTGGAAGCATGCACCAACAACATGCAGGAACTTTGCTGAACTTGTTAGAAGAAGTTATTATAATGGGACGAAGTTTCATAGAATTATTAGAGACTTCATGATACAAGGTGAATTCCAAACAATTTGTATTGTAAATTAAAATGTAGGCTACATAGGTCTATATTGTTGTGCGCCACAATTTATCAAAATCCATTTTCATTTTATCATTTCATTTTTACCGGTACTTGTTATTTTTTTTTAATTTTATTTTGAGCGTAGGCTTTGCAGTTACAAGCATTATTAAATAAAATTAGCAACTGCATCTTTTATCCGAAAAGTCTTTAAATTAATGTTTACTCATAATTTTTAATTACAAAATTTATTTGTGTTAGGTCTATATCTATTTAGGCCTACATTACATAACTTAATCCTGAGAAAGAACAATTTTAACATCTAGTAGAACGTCATTTAATGTTTTTTTAATAAAGGCCCATTAATATTTTACTAAAATTATTATTATACCTATTTCATGTATATCATTCCCTATTGGATTGACTTATAATAGATACTCTGTAATTTAGAGAAATGTTTATCCACATGAAGCTAGATCATCATCATCATCATCATCCTTCACAATTAGGCCTCTGTATTAGACCTGTTTCGGCCCCATCTAGCAGTCTTCTTAAAGGTCTTCCTGGTCGACGATGTCCTCTAGGTTTATATTGCATCATAATTTTTGGGATTCTTGAATTTTCCATTCTTCTAAAATGATCTAGCCAATTGAATTTGTATCTGCTGATTTTTTCATACTGACTCTACTTCTAATTGTTCTAAAATTTCTTCATTTCTTTTTCGGTCTAAAAGAGTATATCCTGCTGTCCTCCTGAAAAATTTCATTTCCGTTGCTTTGATTCTGTTCATGTCATTTTTTCTTTAATGTCCAAATCTCGTTCCGTATAGAAGGGTGGGTAATGCTAGTGTATTATATATTTTTATTCTTGTAGATTTTTGTACTAATTTAGCTTTTAATGTATTGTTTATTATTCCTAGAATTTGTGTAAATTTGGTAATTTTCTTGTTCACATCTTTTTCATTTTGATAAGATATTTTACAACCCAGATAATTGAAATTTTGCACTTGTTCGAGGCATTGGTTATTGTGTATTATCTTACTTCTCACTGGGTCTTGTCCTAAAAATGATTACTTTTGATTTTTGTGCTGAAATTTCCATCCCAAAATCTTTTAATATTTTATTTAATGTATACAATCCTCTTTGTAAATTATCCTCTGAATTGGAAATTATGACTTGATCATCCCAGAGTAAGGTATTTAATGTTAGAGCACTGGTTATTTTGATTCCTGATGTGTAGATTTGGTTCCATTTTAAAATAATTTCATTTATATAAATATTAAATAAAGTTGGTGATAGTGGACAACCTTGTCAACTCCATTATTAACTAATTTTCTTCGGATGTACAGTTATTTATTTTGACACTTATTTTGCTGTCTGTGTAGAATTATATTTTGTAATAGCAAATTTGGAATATTTTTTTCTAGCTAGATAACATACCAAAAACACAATTTCTGTATTAGAAATATTTGAAATTTATTTTTATGAAAATCTGTAAATTTATTTTCTTGCAGCATCACAATAGGTCACTTTCTTTTTATATTTCATATAAGTTTAAGGTAAAAAGAACACGTGGAAATATTGCAAACATAGACGCAACACTAGCTGAATGACTGGTAATGGACCCAAGTGGAATTTGTGTTGAGCAAAGATGGTGCTTGGGTACTTTCATTTCCCCCACTGGCATTCTACCATTGCTGCATTAGTCATTATCATAATCATGAGGTGCTTTGTAGTTCACCTCTCATGGTGTACTGAGAGCAATGCCTACAGCTACGAAAATAACTAAGCTTCAGCACAGATGGGGACACTTGGGTGAATGACATAAAGCAAATATTTGCCATTAGAAAGAAAATGGAAACACCAAAGGATTAAATTTAGCAGCAGATTAGGATCACTTAGAAACACAAATACAAGTAGCAGTGCCATTTATGACTTGCATTCCACAAGTATGTGCTAGAAAACGTCAAAAATTAACTTCTGATTGGCTTCCCTTTACAGTGAACATTTCTTGTAAAGCATGAATTCATGTATTATGTCGCTGAGTTGTGAATTAATTTAAATGTGCACACATATTATGCATATAAATAGACCTAATATATTTTATAATTTAAGGTGGAGATCCTACTGGAACGGGGAAAGGAGGTGCTTCTATCTATGGGAGACATTTTGATGATGAAATTCATGAAGAACTGAAGCACACAGGTGAAGTATTGTTTTTATCACTGATACCTAGTGATGTACTTTCTAGTATTGTAATTCATATTATGATTACTATAATATACTGGTGATCATAATGTGAACAACACAGAGCTGCATGCATTGTATACTTCACCTGACATAATTAGGACCATAAAATCCAGACGTTTGAGATGTAGCATGTATCGAATCCAGAAATGCATACAGAGTGTTAGTTGGGAGGCCGGAGGGCAAAAGACCTTTGGGGAGGCCGAGACGTAGATGGGAAGATAATATTAAAATGGATTTGAGGGAGGTAGGATATGATGGTAGAGACTGGATTAATCTTGCTCAGATAGGGACCAATGGCGGGCTTATGTGAGGGCGGCAATGTACCTCCGAGTTCCTTAAAAGCCAGTAAGTAAGTAAATAAGTACTCGTATAATATACTGGTGAACCTTTATTTCTAGGTGCTGGAATATTGTCCATGGCTAATTCAGGACCGAATACAAATGGCTCTCAGTTCTTTATCACTCTTGCGCCAACTCAGTGGCTGGATGGAAAGCACGCCATATTTGGTATTAATTAAATACTTTTAAGATTGATAATACATTATCGTTACATCAGAACTACAATGCGTTATCTTGACAAACTGTGGTTTCGAGATAAACTGAGATAGCTTCATTTTGTATATCAGTGATGCTTGTCAGTTTCTTGTTGTTTTAGCTTCATATTAAATCAAAAGTTTGTTTACATATTGAACTCGATGTTCAATAGCAATTTTTATTTCATTATTTAAAATATGATTTTTGCAAGATATCCCACTATTGTTCTGAGGTAACGTTATAACGTTATGTGAGATAAAAAGGTGTGGTGGTATAATAATATAGGCTTCAGCACCAGGTGAGGTGTTTAATGCTCTTCAGGTTGGTGACCCTGGTGAAAGAAAGGAACTAATCTCTTTCCTCCTATTTTTCCGAACATTAATAAAATGAACCGAAAAATAAATTGTGTCTGAGCACAATAAATGGGATACTTCATAATGGCTTTATATAAATGTTCAGGAGAACCTATCATATCTTTGTCTGGCTTGAAACCCCAGTCCTTTCAGGCTATACCAGTTGAATCCATTTGGCTCCCACTTTACATGTATATGTTAATCTGCGATTGTTGTATTTTAATAGTCTATTGCTTTAATTATCTTAACTTATTTATTAGCAGCAGAACTAGTGTATTATTTGTATTTTATTGTTTAGGATATATCTCATAAATTGTATTTTTTCATCTCTTTCCAGGTAGAATTCATTCAGGGATGAACGTTGTCAAAAGAATAGGCCTTGTTGAAACTGATAAAAATGACAGACCAGTTGATGATGTTAAAATAGTGAGAGGATATATTCGTTCTCACTAATTATTTCTTCGTAATACTACCAATGATTAGAATGTGAAGAATTAAGTGCCAATTCACTCCAGTTTTGTATTCTTTATCATACTCTTGAACAGCAAGGAAGTGACACTACCATTAACAGTATATTTTGCATTCTTTATCAGCCAATGTGTTGTTATAACTTATATAAGCATATACTGCCCCACTTTGAATATCTGTAATAACTACACATGAACTTGTATTGTATTTAAAATGAACTTTATATAAAAATTAGAATATACTGTATATGCCTATGATTTATATTATCACCTTATGACTTCGTTATTTGGCAGAATGTTGGTGATAAGAAGTGAAATAAGAGCAGACTACATTAGAGAGAGATACAAGCCTACCTTTTACATCCATCAAAAGACTAATTAAAAATAAATATAAAATCAAGCAAAACCAAGCACTATGTATCAAAGCCAAAGATAAAAAATGGAGCATTTTAATAAAAAAAGCAGAAATTATTCCAGAAATCCCACTTAAATCTGCAGTAGCAAAATTCAGACTGCTTACAGAACACGATTATTTGGCCAAACACTTGAATAAAATAGGAATTTACACAAATCCAAATTGCCCTCTATGCAAAAAAAGAAGAAGAAATGACTGAAGATCATCTACAAACCTGTGAAGTTCTACCTAATGGATCCACCACAGAGAAATATTGGAGAGCAAGAACGCTAATGGCTTCATTGCCAAAGCCCGGCATTAGATAACAACAACAACATTAGAGAGAAGACGACACTTTATACTCTTACTTCTGACAAGAAAGAAAGCAAATGTTAATTTTTCTGGTCCAGAGCCAGTCTGTGGTATTAGCAAAAGGATAGTAAGAACCACAGTTCGCAAATCAGGCAGAGAAGAACGATCAATCTTCTTAATGTATCCAGCTGTTTGCTGACAACATAAAGTCCACATAGTCCACTGTAGTCTATTCAGTTTTTTTTTTTTTCACGAGAAATCAGGGGTATTTTGATCGGTGTTCATTATAGATGCCTGTTGCTAGTAGCCAGATTTGGGGTGTAGTCAATATATACTGCAGGGCTGTGTCTTCTGCAACTGGTACTGATGATTTTAATTTACTTCTTGTGTGGTTTATGGATGGACAGTATAGAAGAATGTGTTCCAGATCTTCATCATGATTATTACACCACAGACAAGAGGATTAGGCAGAGAAGAACAAAAACGATGGAAGACATTTCTTGGATAAGAACTGGCGAACTGCTTGTCAGAAAACCAATTTTTTACCAAGTCTCTGATCTGAACGGAAAGAAAACAACGAATAAGGGTCACTGGATTAATAGCTAAACATGGCCAGTTTTGGGACCGAACTCACAAACGTATGGAATTATTTTAAAGTGAATTTGCTTGTAAATGATAACGAGATCAAGAGAGCTTCTTGTATATATGTATTTTATTTTTTCATTCATACTAGTTACAAATTGCATTTTCGTTGTTCTTGTTCTATTCTACAAAAGTATTAGCATCTTGTAACTTATAGGCTTTCTTACCAGTGAAAGAAAGGTGGCGAGCTTATGTGAGGGCAGCAATAAACCTGTGGGTTCCTTAAAAGCCATTTGTAAGTAAGTAAGAAAAAAGGTGATATTTCTAAGGATTTTTCATATTTTATACAGCGTAAGAATGCTATTTCAGACAGTGTGAGTACATTAACAGGACCAATGGCATGGGTGAAATTTGAAGTTAATGATTTTCCGTCGACCTACTTAAAGAAAGAATAAATGTGTCTATTTTCGAACAAGGGTCGCAGCATTAACGCCTTTGTATGACATGAAATATAGTTTAGAATAGCTTACTCTTCATGTAGAATCAAAGAATTGTCAACTAAACATCTATTACTAGTACTAATTATATTATTTATCTTTAAAAACAGTGCACAGAATACTTACTTTCAATTGTTTGGAAGATAAATGAATTAATTATTACGGCACTTGACTTATTAAGTAATAATAATTAGCAACAGCATTTGCTAGCACTATACAAGAAGACCTGTATATTGTTTTGTGAAAGAGAAAAATGCAACTCCATATTTACTATACAAAAAATTATATTTGTAACTTGTAGATTATTATCCATTATTGTTGTTGTTTAGTCAACTGTCCGAAGACAGTTCTGAAGCTCACAAGTAACACCAAGAAGGCACCACTTATGAGGCAACTAGGCCAGGAGATAATTGAGTAGGGTGGCCAGTTCTTTTCCCCATCCACTGCATACATTGCCGACTAGCTACATATTACACTATTCAGACTTCAGATGCATACAAACAATTATTCTTCCTCTGACACATCGTCAAGTGAGATGTGCTACCTGATAATAGACTTACAGCTTTAGACACAAAAAATGACCGATCTCCTGCAGCGTGAAGTTGTCTAAGTCCACTTCAGGCAATGCGATAATCTAGGGTGATAGAGAGAGAGAGAGCTAGCGTGGTTTTGTGTGTGTGTGTTAAAAGAATGTTATGTTTTATTTAACGACGCTCGCAACTGCAGAGGTTATATCAGCGTCGCTGGTTGTGCCGGAATTTTGTCCTGTAGGAGTTCTTTTACATGCCAGTAAATCTACTGACATGAACCTGTCGAATTTAAGCACACTTAAATGCCATCGACCTGGCCTGGGATCGAACCTGCAACCTTGGGCATAGAAGGCCAGCGTTTTGTATGTGTGTGTGTGTTTTTCCCCCCACTTTGCGTGATTTGGGTTTGATGGTGCAAAAGCGGAGTAGGAAGGGAGTAGGAGGCAATTATAGATATTCTAGAAATTAACGGATTACAGTAGATGTGCATATGGCAGTACACGTATATTCAAATATGGCGCCAGTTATCTACTTATTCAGATTCCGCTAGGGATGTTATCTGTTCATCGTGTGTCCTCTGTTGACAACTGTCATGTACAACAATAGTTCAAAAGTGGCTAGATTTCTTTTCATCAAAAGAGTTTTATTTGTCCCTATAAGTTGCTGAAAGAGTCGCTAAATCCCTATTAAAGCAATAGAAAAGTTTTAAGAAATTGTCGCCGAAAAACAGTTCAAAAATCGTCAGATTTAGCGACAAAGTCGTTATAATGGCAACACTGCTGCTGTCACAATTATTCATTATTCCGTTATTTCTCTTTGTACGTGCGTGATCTGTGTATCAGAGTAGCCAATATTTCGATTTTCTTTCTGGCAGATTTCTTGATTACAAGTAAACGACCAGTTTGTACACGATTCACAAAATGCAAGCGATGCGGTTACAGCACTTAAATTTTATGCCATTTTGTAACTTCCATAGTACTATTTAGAGACATTTCTGTTTGTTTAGTTGATCACTTTGTATCGTAATAAATGCATGTGCATTTGAGAAATTCCTCCATGACATGTGTTTGCCGGGTGTGAATGACATGGTGATATTGAGTTATATATCACAATGAAAATGAAATTATATTTTATTAATAACTCATACGTATTACTGTTGGTCAAAATATACAAATTTCCCTCCACTAGTTGAATGATTCATTGGTATATTTCTTTCGTTGCTAACTATTTGTTTCAACAATGAAAATCGAAGTTCACCATTTAACCAAGAATCCTACAGCAGCATGGAGTGAACTGTCAAAAATTCAGAAAGTTATTAAGGTTCAAGTTAGCCCACCAAAATCAGATGTGGCAAATGATAAGGTAAAACACATGTTTAATGCTTCTTGATATTAAGTGCAGCATTTTTGTGTTTCTATTTTGTAAGTAGGCTAGAATAACCTAATCGTTAGTTTTTTTATTGTTTATTTTATTGGGTTATTTTACGACGCTGTATCAACATCTAGGTTATTTAGCGTATGAATGAAATTAAGGTGATAATGCCGATGAAATGAGTCCGGGGTCCAGAACCGAAAGTTACCCAGCATTTGCTCGTTTTGGGTTGAGGGAAAACACCGGAAAAAACCTCAATCAGGTAACTTGCCCTGACCGGGATTCGAACCCGGGCCACCTGGTTTCGCATCCAGACGCACTGACCGTTACTCCACTAATCGTTAGTAGGCCTACAAGGTATAATTATCTCCTCATTAAACCTTCTTAACTCATCTATCCGAATAATGTACTATATGCAGAGAATGTACACGATTTTAGAATTTATAAAACAGTTATATTACCGGTTGTTCTGTATGGTTGTGAAACTTGGACTCTCACTTTGAGAGAGGAACAGAGATTAAGGGTGTTTGAGAATAAGGTGCGTAGGAAATTATTTGGGGCTAAGAGGGATGAAGTTACAGGAGAATGGAGAAAGTTACAACACAGAACTTCATGCATTGTATTCTTCACCTGACATAATTAGGAACATTAAATCCAGACGTTTGAGATGGGCAGGGCATGTAGCACGTATGGGCTACCAGAAATGCATATAGAGTGTTAGTTGGGAGGCCGGAGGGAAAAAGACCTTTAGGAGACGTAGATGGGAAGATAATATTAAAATGGATTTGAGGGAGGTGGGATATGATGATAGAGAATGGATTAATTTTGCTCAGGATAGGGACCATTGGCGGGCTTATGTTTGGGCGGCAATGAACCTGCGGGTTCCTTAAAAGCCAGTAAGTAAGTAAGTATGCAGAGAATGTAACAGCAAAATGGACAGCAACCACCTAGGCATACTATTCTGTTTTGGTCTTAATAAAAAAACTACGAAATGGACAGCAAATGCAAACAGAGGTATAACAGCATAGTGACGAAGCTAAGATGTAAATACTGGGTAGGCTGAAAAAATCTGCTTACTTTATATCTTTTTATAGAGCAGATGTTTCTCAGCTTTTCTATCAAATTTTTTGTAACACAGACTCCAGAAGAAGATGATGACCACTCGTAGTACCTTGGGCCGCCAGATCCTGCCAAATTTGAAATGCACCCATGGAGACAGGGAGTGCGTGGACGTAGATGAACTAGTACTGCCAGATCAACTGTCTTCTGGCTAGCTCAAACATAATATGTTGCCATTTTTTAAGTGCAAGTTTAATGTAATTTAATAACCCTTTCTTCCCTTGTTATATTGCAGGTCCGCATTGTGTGTATGAGTGACACACATTCAATGACACCTCACATTAGGTTTGATGTACCATCAGGAGATATATTCATACATGCTGGAGATTTTACAAGATGTGGAAGGCAGGAAGAGGTTATTGAATTTAATGAGTGGATTGGTAAGCTTAGGAAATTCTTGTTTACATAAGCATATTTTAGTAAATTGAACCTCCTATATAGATTAGGCCTAACTCTGGAATGTGATACATGGTGTTAAGTTTTCAGGACCTAAACATATGAATCCTTATATATTTTTGATATCATACTTCTTAATTTTAATTTAATTTACTGAACTGTTTAAGACATGCATGTTAAAATAAATTCCACAATCAGTTGATATAACTGGTAATAGTAGCATTTTGAATAATATTGTATGTCTTGATAGATGATATAAAGAATAGAATGCTTGATTTGCAATGAAGGACGCCCTTGGGCAGAAACTAATGAATGAGTGAATAGAGACTGAGTCCAGTTGTAGGAAAACCTCTCTTTTATAGAGACTGAGTCCAATTCTATCATCTTAGGTTCTAAGCCATGGTCAATACAAGGTGATCTTTCTCTGTAGTATGATCAAAAGACTATCTGGGACTGGCAACAGAGAAGGAGAAAGATAACACGGAAAAATGCTCCAGAACAAGCTTCGTGTAAAAAAATGATACCAACAGTTTTGAGAAAAACAATTTCTGAACACCAGGGATGAAGAAATGAGTGCTATAAACATGGTATAAGAGTTATGAAGACCAAATCTATGGTGATTCATGACATCCGATTATGGTACAAGTTTTAGAACAGGTCTATTCCTTCAAGTATCTGGTGACTCCATCTCCCAGGATGGTATGATTGACCCAAAAATCAATAACCGAACAGCAGCAGGGTGGGAAGATAATATTAAAATGGATCTGAGGGAGGTGGGATATGATGGTAGAGACTGGATTAATCTTGCTCAGGATAGGGACCAATGGTGGACTTATGTGAGAGCGGCAATGAACCTCTGGGTTCCTTAAAAGCCAGTAAGTAAGTAAGTCCTTATGTTACATAAAATTGAAGAATATCAACCTACTTTATAAATAGTACTGGTACACAATTTATAACACGTGATTATATCACACCATGACTTTAGTACTAACTGGCCCTTATAATGGATGCTCGGTTCTTAAAGGTTAATTAATATATAGTGTGGAATCCTTTGTCCAGTAGACATTAAAATAGGCTACAAGCAATCGAGATGAGGGATCTGTGAAAAGTGGAGAGAAAGACTAGATGGGATATGGTGAGGAACTAGACCATCTGGACCACACTGAATGAAAAACCCCTGAGTGCGAGAATAGAAGACAATTTGCAGAAGCCTGTGAAACTGCGAACAATAGTGGGATACAGCGCACCTTCAAAGGCTGTAGGATTTTACGAACTTAAAAAGAGGCCATCATTTGAAATTTGAATTCTTTTCCTAGTCAGAAAATGTCCCCAATCACCTACACTTCATAATAATGAATTAGTGTACTGCTCAACATCCCATAAATTTTCCTGGCATGTTTCTGTAATCACCTATCTTTATTGTTGCAGGTAAATTACCACACAAACATAAAATTGTAATCGCTGGAAATCATGAACTGAGCTTTGATCGTACATTCACTCATCCACTGAGACACAGTCCTGGAGATCGGTCCACTCACACAGGACCCAGTCTCGTTGACCAGATACCAACATTGGGAATTCCAAAGGACAAAATCACAGAAGCTGTTCAAACACCGAATGTGAAGGACTACCTTACTAACTGCATTTATCTAGAAGACAGTGAAATTATGATACATGGGCTTAAAATATATGGCACTCCATGGTATGTGAAGACTCGTCATACATTTACTGATATGCGACAACTGCTGTTCCATGTTTGCTCATTGGTATGGTATCATTACTCTTATCAGAAATTTGAGAAATTATATACCAAATTGAATATAATAATCTTATCTTAATAAGCAAGTTTTTCGACACTTTCTATCTTACTTCAAATTCGAAACATCCAGTTGAAGGTAACATGGTCTGCAAAAAGTCGCATTATGTGTACTGCACTCTATGGTTCTCAGCCAACAGGTAAATGACTACTGTCCCTCCAAGTAGTTACGTCGCATCCTGGTTTCCCCCACCCATTTCTGCTGGCCCCTCTGTGAAGGCTAGTGGTTGGGTTATTAGGCTCTTTCCTGAAAATATTTGTTGTACGTAACTGGAAGTCTTAAGTAATATGATACAACTGTTCAAAATAATTTAAAGAAAAGAGCCCTGTTAAGTAATTAACTGTCACGTGATTTCCTCCCTTTCGAAGATCCTACAACATAACCACTTGGATGGACAGTACTTATCTCTGACTGGAGAAATTTATTTTGACTCACCATAACATTTTCTGAGTGGGGATCTTAAAATTTTGCTGCTCTAAGCTAGCTACGCCTTATCCAACAAATCATACATAATCAATATTGGGTTTAAATTGGGAACAATTTTTCCCTTTCAAAGTCAGGAGTTCGACGTCACTGTATGTAACAGAAAACCACAATTTAGTTTGGCACTCAAAGTAGTGGTTAGTTCCCAGGTAGGTGCCTGGCTGCAAAACTAAGTGGGCCCAGGATGAGAAACTAGTCCTTGAATATCCTGGTTGTTACAAGTTGCCTGAGTGATGTGTTTTTCCGGGAGTTTCTCTCAATCCATAAAGAGCAAATGCTGGGTAACTTTTGATGTCGGACCCTGGGCTCATTTTGCCATCATTATCACCTACATCTTCATCCATCCTGCCTACTTCCATAATAATGTCATTCTGTCATCATATGGGGCGAATAGAATCCGATCTAATGGGCACCCTAGCCTCAGAACAGAATTCTTCACCATAATGCCAATTGTCCACACCTGTGGAGTAATGGTCAGCACGTCTGGCTGCGAAACCAGGTGGCCCGGGTTCGAATCCCGGTTGGGGCAAGTTACCTGGTTGAGGTTTTTTCCGGGGTTTTCGCTCAACCCAATACGAGCAAATGCTGGGTAACTTTCGGTGCTGGACCCTGGACTCATTTCACCAGCATTATCACCTTCATCTCATTCAGATGCTAAATAACCTAGATGTTGTTACAGCGTCGTAAAATAACCCACTAAAATAAAATAAAAATAAATAATGCCAATTTGCGTGGTGTTTGCAAAAAAAAAAAGTTTTATGCACACTTCATCATATCTTTTAAAAACACTGAATGAAAAGGGAATATGTTACAATGTGTTACTTGCTATCAAATGACCTAATGATTAAACTGCCAATGCAAGGGAAATGCCCAGGTGAAGATGGGGTTTTTCAGTTTATAAATTATGGAATTGGTCTGGGATCCATTCAGCCATTTATAAAATTTAGTTCTGGATCTTTCATAGGAGTAGAAGATAGCTGAGTAATATACTGACCATATTACCTCATCACAGTGGCAAAAAATCATGTAGACATGCTTCCTTTTCTAGATAAAAATTATTTTGTATGAAACATTTCATAGTTTGTTTTGGAAAAGCCATTGATTTAATTCCCAATATCCTCAGTCAATTTAAGAGAGCAGTGTATTATGGTAATAAATGATTGAAAGAATTTTAGTTTTGTCCTTTAAATGTGCAGACATTTGATCCGAAGAAATTTTTTTCTCGAAAAGGAAGCAAAAACGAGAAAAATTGTATTGAACATTTTTGTTCGAGATATCTCAAAGAATAACTCCCTGGAAATAATTATATTACTTGTATTACAATACAATAGTATTTTGTTGTACAAATTTATTTTGTTTATTAGAAAAATATGTTCTTGTACTAGGCAACCAGAATTCTGCAAATGGGCTTTTAATGTTCCACGTGGTGAAGAATGTCTGGGGAAGTGGAACAAGATTCCAGACGATACCGACATCTTAGTGACACATACGCCACCTGTGGGACATGGAGATCTCTGTTGCACTGGTGTTCGAGCAGGCTGTGTTGAGCTCTTGACAACTGTTCAACAGCGAGTGAAACCGAAGTATCATGTGTTTGGGCACATTCATGAAGGTGACTTAAGTTATTGCAAAATATTTTCGATAGAATGCAAATTTTACTGTGGTTTTAGTAGTAGCATATTCATCAGTCCTGGGTTGAAATTGGCAGAAAAAATTATACTTTCCTGTTGTAAGGACTCATTATATTTAACCTGTATGATAAAATAAAGGAGAGGAATGGTTAGATCACTTTAATTGATAACTAGAAGATTATATAGCAAAGCTAGCACTATTATATAATAGAGTTGGGTCGATTTGTGAACGAATCGTTCATTCGAACGACTAATAATAAAGAATTGTAAGAATCGATTCGTGGTATCAACGAATCGTCGTTCAAAAGAATCGTAAGGAATCGTCGTTCAAAAGAATAGCAACGAATCAGCATGGTATCGCAACCCGCGATTCTATTTACTTGTTTGATGTAACCTGTCAGCGGACATTTCCGAACTGTGCCGAATGCTCTCGAGCGAGAGTGAAATCAAAATACTGCATTCGTTAAGTGTGAGAAATAATGAACACGAACCTGAAATTTACATGGTTAAATGGAGATGTAATGCAAAAAAATATACTTGATAATAAGAGTCAGTTCATAAATTATAATTAAGAAGCACTGACTTGAATAATTTTGTAGACAAATGGAGGTCATGATGAATGGTTCCAGCCAATGAGAAAGAGACAATCCAATGTCTCGCCTCTTATGCCATCTATGCGAGAGATATAGAACGTTTTTGTTCTACCCGTAGTTTGCAAAGGAAAGTGTCCTGTAAGTCGTTCGTTGACGAATTATTGGAATCGCAGACTAGGAAGAATCGTGAACCCGACGATTCAAAAGAATAGTTGGAATCTCAGACTGGAAGAATCGTGAATGAATCGTTAGAATCAATTCGTAATGTATGATTGAATCGTTGGAATCGACTTCTGAAAAAGAATCGTGTTGCCCAACTCTATTATATAAAGCAGGAGGGCGATGAAGATTAGGAAGACCAAAACCAAGATGGATAAAATCAAACATATCTTACGTGACTGGAACAGACATAAATGCCTAAGCCATTTTGATGACGATAATTGGATTTGAAAATTGTGAAAGTTACATGATTTATGTTTGATTTAATGGTCAATGAAATATGTATGGTTTTTGTTCTATAATAATACAGAAACCTCAAGCTAGGAAGTTGCCTGATTCGCACAAGTACACAGCATCTGTTCCCTGCCATTAAACCACTTAAAAGTACAACCTGCTTCCATGAAAGAGTTGTTAACTTCTTATGTTTGCAGCTTTCATATAATGAATAAATATACACTTACAATATTGGGAGGTCAGTCTTTCAAGTATTGTAGCTGTACACTCACTTGTTCACAAAGCTTAGCTGTGATGGAGTCTTCTTGTGCTTTTCACAGCAACTTCCTATCTTGTGATATCTGTAATTAATAGAACGTTTTTGAGTGGTTTTTGTAATAATTGAAGAGCACAGGAGAAAAACGTGATAAGTTCACAATTATTGATTTTCGGTTTTAGATGCCAGGTAGTGTAAATTTGTTTAGTTTAACTGTACAGAATAACAACCTCATTACTATTAGTCCAAAGAAATATGAAAAATGATACCCCAAAGATAATACAATATAATGGGTCTTGAAACATTTAACTTGCTCTCCTGTAAAATGGTAAAACGTGACATGTTTTTCCCTGTACTCTTCAATTGGTTCATTACAATTATAAATTACAATAAAACCTCGATATAATGCTCTTTAATGGAAAGCATGATATAAGCAGGAAATTAATTAATGCTGAGTTCTTAGATAAATTAAAATAACTTTCTTGCTCTCAATATAGAATGATGTAAAAGCAGAAAGTATAACCATTTAATGTAGACAATATTTTTATGTTATGGCATTTGTCAACATGCAAAAAACTGTTTTGAGGCATTGTTTGCAAGTTATCTTGAACGGAAAAGTCTGTCTTTGGAACTGCTTGGCATGTACATCATCAACGTAACGACACGGCAAGGATGCTTCGGGTAACCTCTTTTAAAACGTTGGTCCTCCTTACGGCTCCCTGTAAAAGAACTTGGTTCAATACAGACATCATCTTTCAGTACCGGTTTTGAGAGGAGAACATACTCTCCTAGCAAGCTTTAATTAACCTGTAATGAGTAAGTATTTAAATATAATCTTGAATCGTTCATCCGGGCTGGGGACCGGCAATGGAGGAAAGTCCATACAGCTACTTCTATACATTATATAGGCCTGCATGACATGTTCTTCTACACCTTCAGCTAATAAGTACATATTCTTATAACAATACGAGTATTTTACAGGCTTGTTATTTGAATTTACATTAATTTACAATTATACACAATCCATATCCCTATCATTGCTGCCATCATCGCTTGTTCCAAAATTAATTATTTCGCCAATGGCATCATCCATTCGGTATTAGCTTCTAATGGGTTGGACTACTTTCTGAACACGAGCAGAATTCTTCGATTGTATCCCGAAAACATGTTGATCGAAGTCGTCCACTTCAACTTGACACAAGTCCTAATTCTGGAATGAAATAATATGTTTAGTAGAACTATAAGAAAATAATAACTTGAGGAATGTAATTCATTATGTCGCTCTCAATACACACACTATTGTACATAACATTATAGCAATAATTTCTTTACATACCTATTTTTCACGGAGTAGTTGAGGTTCATTGGTCGTAATTCAGTATTATTTTTAATTCTCTTCACGGAACTAATACTTTTGCCAGAGTATTTAGCGCTCTCTCATATTCCTTAGCAAGAGGTTCCAGCAAATATTTGTTTAATTTTTCCTCCTCGCAACGCTTAATTTTATTATATTTGCGATAATTTTCTTTCTCCGCTGTGGATAACAGCGTTACTTTTTCTCCGCGGTGGTGTGATTTCACCATAATTACTAAGTCTGTGGTTTGCTGCTCCATGTTAACACTACTGGTACGCACAGTGAAGAAATAGTACTATGTGAGGGTTCTTGACAAGAGATTATGCTGCGGAGCATGCGCAAACAACTCAGTTGGTTCCATGGACGCTCTTCCTTCCCTCTGTCCCCGTCTGCAGAAGGTTCAAGATGGTGTTTGCAATAACAGTACCTGCCTCTGGTTAGTGGATCCATATGACCTAGCTGGGAGGTTTGTTGGACAACTCCACTGATCATATCCCTTCTTCATCACTTAGAGGATGCTTTTGCATGCCATGATAGATCACCATGCTGAAATGGGATTTCCTCCATTTTTGATGGAACAGTTATACTGGTGTGACCCAGTTTGTTAAAAGCAGGTTGCAACACAGAAAGGTGAGGATGGGATAGAGTAGGAGAGGTTATGAAATGCTCTTCATTACTCCTTCCAACCCAAGTGGAATATTGTTACAAGCAGGAATTTTTAGCTGATTCTTTGAAAATATAAAAATACTGAATACACACATTTTTGTTAATATATAATAATTGGATGCTTCTAAAGAACTTTTTCTATTGAACTCTACCTCATACTGTGCATATCTCTTAAATAAATTACTTCAATATGTTTTCATCCACTTAAAATATTCAGTTGTCCCAACCTATTTAAAATTCTACGTGACAAATTAGGGGTTCACCATAAAACTGCCCAAGTCATTTCACACAATTTACAACTGACTTGTGCATTCAGTTTTAAACAGAACAAATCTAAAATTTGAAAGATGGGAGAAATTGTTATTGTAGATGAAAAACAGAGTTGAGATCATCATGAAGTTAGGAAGAAACAAAGCATTCTTCCAATAAATTTCAGTGACATGCCTAGCCAGATGTTCAGTAGCTTCTGTTTTGTGAAAATGACTCTTACATCCCAGCAGGCTGCTCTGCTGACAGTCCTGTATAGTAAATTGGAGTCTTCTGAAAACTGCCCTACGTGTCCATGACGTGCAGTTTCTGGTCAATTAGATAGTCATACAAGAATGGAGAAAATGGTTTTTGTTCTTGAAAAAAAAAAAAGAAGAGAGCACATTGAAAATTGAACTCAAATGTAGATAATGAAGGAGAAATATTGACAAAAAGTATACAAAATGGGGGTTTTTTTTTTTTTTTTTTTAACTAATGGCGGTTACTTGACTGTTCATCATTCACCCATATGAAGCCAGTTCTATAGACCACCAACTTACCAACAGAGTCATTGCCGAGGATGTTGTTGTTGTTTTCTAATGCCAGGCGTTTGACAATAAAGTCATTTGATCTCTTGCACTCCAATATTTTTCAAAGATATTATCATGACCAGCCACTGAAGCACAGATTTTGAGGTGTTCCGAATCCATTTCTTGGTTTGAGTTGCACAATGGGCAGTCAGGGGACTGATATATTCCAATTCTATGCAGGTGTTTGGCCAAACAATCATGGTATAATGCCAATCTAAATGCAGCTACAGACGATTTTTGTGGTAAATCGGGAATTAACTGTGGATTTTGATGCAGAGAGTTCCATTTTTTCCTTTGGGATTGAGTTATCAAATTTTGTTTGTTGAAGTTTAAGTATGTAGATTTAATAAATCTCTTCACAGTGTAATGTAGATTAGTAAAGGTCTGTTTGAGCAGTGCTGCCCTTCTTTGCTAAAGCATCCGACATTCTCGTTTCCAGGATTCCACAATGGGATGGTATCCATTGGAATACAATTCTTTATTGAGTGATATTAATTGTCCCAGAGCATTTTAGTTATTTCTGCTGTTTGAAATGAAGATGTGTGTTTAGAGAATTGATAGAATAGCTGCTTTGGAGTCTGACAATATAACTGCATTCCTAAATTTATTGATGTGGCATAGAAGATTCCTGAGACATTCTTATTGCAATGATTTCACCATCAAAACTTGTTGTTCCATTCCAAGAGATCTATAAAGTGAGAAGAGACAGCCGTAACACCTGCACCAGCACCTTGTTCTCTGGAGATCAAGGATCCAGCAGGCTGTATAAATGAAGCCAGTTTTGTGGAGGGTAATAATATTGTCTCTAAAGACAATTGTTTCAGTATTTCAGTGTTTACTTCTGATTTCAGTATTTCTTCTGTTAAATTTAGATTATATTCCATATTTAATAGAGTTAAATGGTTTTGTTTAATTTGTAAGTTTTCTTTAAATTTGGGATATTGATTTTCTGTTTTAATTCTGAACAATGGATATGAAACTTTTTGAGTTTTCAATCTGACAAAGGACTGTATGAATGCCAATTGTTTCCTGGTAATCTGATTTTTTTCATATTGAATCAGTGCTGACTTTTCTTCTATTGTCATTTTGATGCTGTTAATATAGTGAGGAATCTTAGAATCAGAGTCATTGCCCAGGATGTGCCATAGGTCATAGGAGTCTGGTCTATGCTACACCTGTGATGAGATGATTTGTTGGGATGCCACAGGGAAGGGAGAGATGAAGACTTTTAAGATACATTTATTGAAGAAATGTATGAAAATCCTCAGATAGTGTAGTGCCCATTTAATTTTGAATCCAGAACTTCCCGTAAATAACTTAGCAATTTAACTTGTTTTAAAGTGTCATTGGAATACATGACAGACATAGGAAAGTCTTCCACAAATAAAAAAATTGCTTTACAGTCCGTAATGTCATGCATATAATCTACGTGGTTACTTTACTGAATATATGAAATTAGTAATACGATAAACTTTCATTTTTTAGGTTATGGAATTTCTTCTGATGGAAAGATTATCTACGTAAATGCATCAACTTGCGACATCAATTATCTCCCAACAAACCCTCCTGTAGTGTTTGACGTCTCTCTGCCACCTGGTATTAAGAAGTAATTAATGAGTCAAGAAAACGTGGATACCCTCGAATTCGTCTCTGCTGTGATGGATCAATTACAGTATTACTGTAGAGCACTGTGTGGTGAAAATTTTTTATTGATGTTTTAATTTATTTATTTTTACGTGTTTTGTGTATCGTCTGTTATTGTAAATAAAAGGAAGACAATAAAGTCTGAAGCATTATTACTGTTATCCCTAATGTGGAATGATCAGGCTTTTTGTAAGTGAGCAATATTATTATTAATTTATCAAGAAAATATAAATAAATTTTTGTGTTTTATGATTCATACATGTACAGAGAGAAAGTAATAAAAGTGTGCAGATTTTAATAGCTTATTCCTTGGATAAAGTACAACAAAAATTTCTAAGACATTCCTAGCACAGGCTTCCAGTGGATGATCAGAGTTTTTCGTATTCATAAACCAGTGTTAGTGATAGGATATGATCTGAATTCTGTACAAGTAACCAGTGAATAGGTGGGGCTAGTTTAGCACGCCCATAGCGCGTGCTGCGAAATGTCTATGAATAGCATCCTAGTATATTAGTCCCAAATGAATACTTTTTTCAGAAAGAAATAATAACTTTCCCCTTGTTTTACACAAGAAGTACTATCCATATGATTCTGGTTTTTACTCTTATCATTAGAGAAACTGATAAGGAATGATTTATCCTCTTTCAGTTCTTAAATAAAATGGATGGTTCTCTTGCAAATTAAATAAAAATATTAACACGTATCATTATTTTTTGCCATTAGGAACCCTACTGCAGTGATTAAGAGACAGAATGAAGCTATCCAGATCTGAGTTAGTGTGTGTACAGTAAAACTCCTAGGTAAGCTGGACACCCCAACATTGTATTTGTCATTCAAATATGGACAGATTTTTATGTCCCAACTGAAATATTATAGAAATAATGATAAATTTAACTTTCGTTTACAGACACAGACAGCTGTTTCATAGTTCTAAAGCTTGCTTTATCTCCTGACTGCTGGACAGAAGTTCACTAATTTAAGACCTTTTTTACAAAAAATGGAAAATTTGATTTTGAGAATACAGTGGGTTATTAAAACATTATTTATTGACAATATGGTTTCTCGATGGGTTTATAAGCCGGAAACTCCTTGAGCGACTGTGGATAAAAGATAGGAATTTAAGTCTGATGGGTCTCAGGTTTAGATTTACAAATTTTATTACAGTTTATATTTTATTTTTCTTACTTCAATCAGTTGTTCTGTTTGTAAGACATGGCACCTGAACGTAAAGGTTGTTGAAAATGTAAGATGAACATTTACTCTTAACCCAAACCTAGAATAAAATTGCACTTTTTCCGTAGTACAACATGTATTTTCTTTTGACATCTTATCTACATTTTGCAAAGTTGCAAAAATACTGTATTTAAAATTAAACTACAGTAATACATTTCATTTAAAGTGTGAAGGGCTACATAACGCATATTATAAATTTTCTGTTAGATTTGGGAGCCTCCCTATAATATCCCAGATACGGACAGATTGTTTTTTCAATGTCCGTAAAAGACAGTTGGGTTTCACCACTCGTTAATAGCTGGCATTGATAATTGTAGTTTTCTTACTTGAAATTCCAAACAAAGTTGGTAAAAGAAAATTCAATCTGACATCTAGAAAATGACTATAATCCACTAGCATGTGTAGTAATAAGGGAAAAAAAGGTTATGTTTCACCCCTTAAGAGTATTAAGTAAGCTGATCTGGACTGTACATTTGGGCCAATCTAGTAATATTCTCTAATCATCATACTTTTCATTGCCTGACCAGAATGATCATATTGACAATCTGATACTAGTGGAATACAGATGGTACTAAGAACAACATTGCATCAAAAATTGAGTTTCTGTGAATATCTGAAGCAATAAAAGGAAGTCAAGTTATTGACTACTAGTTCTAGCCATTCTGTAGAATTATTACAGGTCTTTGTAACTGGATTTCTAAAAAGTGACTTATCAGTCAGTATGACAAGTGGCTTTAGAATAGTGATCAGAAATAGAACTTACAGATTACTATATTAGTTACGAAATCCCCTATCATTGGAGTGAAGACTTCCCACCGACACTTTAATGCAAAATGGGAAGGCAAAGAAGAAGCTGTTGTTATCTGATGAACTGTAGACAATAAACACTATTTAAGGAAATCAAGATAATTGTTTTTCTTTTAGTCGGTTATTTAATGATGCTGTATAAACTACTAGATTATTTAGTGTTGATGGAATTGGTGATATTAAGATAGTATTTGGCGAGATGAGACTGAGGATTCGCCATAGATTAGGGTCAAGATCGACCAACTGGCTGCTGGCTCAAGTGTACATGCCAAAGTAGAGGTGAACGATCATCCAACCAGAATGAAGGTACCATGTGGTTAGCATTGTGATAACTCCCCCAGTCTTTATAGCAGACTTTCATAACCAGATTTTGCTACTTATTGTAGCTCCACAAGTGTCTCATGATGCTGGGTGGGCACCAGTCCTATATCCCCATGAGGACTTATACCATATTTAGATGAAACTGTACGCTCTTGTTTAGAATACAAACAAGTCCATTCAGTTTGCGAAGAGAGTTAAATTTCTTGCATTTGTGATGTGTAATACTTCTCGAGATTTATTTCTATTACGAATTTTGACATTTCCATGGTTACAAGCACAGGAAAAGAAATTATGTTAAAGAATTCACCCAGTTTTAAGAGTCTTGAACATTCGAATGATATCAAGAGAGGAATGAGGGTGCACTTTTTCTACGAAATTTGACGTTCACTATGTTTTGCATTAAAATGCCTTTATTTTATAATGTGAGACATAAAGGAATACAGTATAAGGTGGGATAGAGAATACAAAGATATTTTTATGTCATATGAATATAACAAGAGATAGAAACAGTAATGAAAAGTATGTATAGTGAAAATAGAGTCTGAAATAAATAGTAAATGTTGTTGTTTTCTAATGCCAGGTGTTTGACAATAAAGTCATTTGACCTCTTGCACTCCAATATTTTTCAAAGATATTATCATGACCAGCCATTGAAGCACAGATTTTGAGGTGTTCCGAATCCATTTCTTGGTTTGAGTTGCAATATATTCCAATTCTATGCAGGTGTTTGGCCAAACAATCATGGTCTGTTGCCAATCTAAATGCAGCTACAGACGATTTTCGTGGTAAATCGGGAATTAACTGTGGATTTTGATGCAGAGTTTTCCATTTTTTCCCTTGGGATTGAGTTATTAAATTTTGTTTGTTGAAGTCTAAGTTTGTAGATTTAATAAATCTCTTCACAGAGTAATACGTAGATTAGTAACAGGTCTGTAAGTAGCAGTGCTGCCCTTCTTTGCTAAAGCATCCACATTCTCGTTTCCCAGGATTCCACAATGGGACGGTATCCATTGGAATACAATTCTTTTATTGAGTGATATTGAGAGAGCATTTTAGTTATTTCTGCTGTTTGAGATGAAGGTGTGTGTTTAGAGACGATTGATAGAATAGCTGCTTTGGAGTCTGACAATATAACTGCATTCCTAAATTTATTGATGTGGCATAGAAGATTCCTGAGACATTCGCTTATTGCAATGATTTCACCATCAAAACTTGTTGTTCCATATCCAAGAGATCTATAAAGTGAGAAGAGACAGCACGTAACACCTGCACCGGCATCTTGTTCTCTGGAGATCAAGGATCCGTCAGTGTATAAATGAAGCCAGTTTTGTGGAGGGTACCTAATATTAATTGTCTCTAAAGACAATTGTTTCAGTATTTCATTGTTTACGTCTGATTTCAGTATTTCTTCTGTTAAATTTAGATTATATTCTATATTTAACAGAGTTAAGGGGTTTGGCTTAATTTGTAAGTTTTCTTTTAAATTCGGGATATTGATTTTCTATTTTAATTCTTCAACAATGGATATGAAACATTCGTCATCATCTGTCAACTTATACATTCTGTCTTTATCCCAAATCCACAGAATGCTTTTATGAAATTGCTCCGCCATCTATAATAGTAGCTACAATTTTGTGGTCCTCCAGACATTCTGGGGGTTGTGTGTGAATGAAGTAGCCACCAAAACGTTAAAATATGGTGTTCACTTAAATCGGCTACAACTTGCCATTTAACTCCAATATGAAATGAAATAAATAGTAAATGTAATGGTAGGAATAGGGAAATTAGTTTGAGAACAATACAATGTCAGATGAATAAAGTGCGAAATAGATGAAGTAATAAGTAAAAGACTGGACACGGAAGGACACAGCATTGAATAAAGGAAGATAAGTGCAGGAATCGTCCATTAAGTTTAAAATCGATGTAAGTAGTGTAAGAATGGGAATGCTGGCCTGAATACAGGAATGTGAAGGGCCAGTGTGAGACATTCTGCAAGATATGGCTGGAGAAGGAATATGGAAGAATTACAATTCAGAATGTTTATAAATGAAAACTGCAATAATATCAAAAAAAGAACTTTTATTTGGTAATTTTATATTCTATACTTACATCTTAAGTAGTGGATTTTTTCCTCAAAAATTAACAAAAAGGAATTCATCTGCTAGCAACTAAGCAAGCCACACAACATGCTCAAGTACAAGTTGCAGTGTGCTTGTAATAATTATACATATCTCCATTTTGATTACTATTACATATCTGAGGAATACAACCTCATTGCAACGTAATGGCTAACACAGAACTTCTGCTATTGCAAACGTATGAACAAAATTACTTTGTTGTACATATTGATTGCATACAAGATATACCTACATCATATACCTATGATCTGCAGATAAGCCTCGGTGCATATTAACCAATACTATCAGCATATAATAACCTCCTTTCTTAGTTTTTAATGCTTCAAAATCGGGTCATTCATCTTTGGTATATAATGCTTACTGTTCCAAAAAGCTGACATCAGTATCTATATAAGCATATTTATCTTTGGATCTGATATGGCCATAAAACTTTTTAAGTAAATGTGTGAATCATGTACAAATGAGGTAGAAACATGCTACACAGTACATTAAATTTATCTACATTTTTGCATTCGTCAAAATGTGACAAACTGGCAGCAATGTCGCATATGGTAAGCTGGATTGCGTTAACTGCCTTATCCGATTTATTTTGAAGTCTTCACGATAATCATGAAGTAACGAGATTCATTTAACTCTGGACAGTATGTCCAAAATGAACTTTCCGAGTATGAACTACCGTGATGAAATGCGAATTAAATTTGATGCGTTTGTAACAACAAGGAAAAAACCTAAAAAATGTTGAACAGCAAAGGGTGATACCAAATCCACATTTCTGTCGAAAGCAAATTTCAGTCTGCAAAAGAAGCACATCTCTAAAAACTTCGAAAATCTGTTATTCAATCAAATTTTGTGAATTACCGTATTTGTAGGTGTATAATACACACTTTTTTTCTCTCAGAAAATATGCCTAAAATCGAGGTGCGTCTTTTATATGATGATAATTAAAACTATGAGTAAAGCTGCATAAATGTTCTGTTTATTTAGAAGTAATTCTTTGCATTGTTGTGTTTTTGCGATACAGTGATTTCAAATGCATCCATTTCTGTAAGATTCCTCAGTTCTGAGATGCGCGATTTCTTGCTTCACAATGTAGTGAAATTATTATTATTACGCTTTTGTAAATGTCTATCGAGAAAAGGGTGCATCCCAAACACCATTGCACCTAACAGAATCTCTGGAAATTCCTGAAGCAAACATTTGTGGAAAATTACAGTGTCTAACACGGAATTAAATTGAAGGAGTGGGGATAGGAGAAAAAATTGAGTAAATCGTGTGATCCTGAAAAGTGTTTTCTAACGTGTTATGTTGTACAAGTGGAAACAGTGAATTGGAAGCATGAATTAAATATATAGTATTGTAAATATAAATCAACATTTATATAATATAAAATGTATTAAGCTTATATACTACTGATACTCAACTATACTTCTATCATCCATCTTTTTTAAATTTTCATGTCTTATTAAACATATGTATTTATACTTATTCGTATTACCAGACATGAAAAATAATTTTTCCGTGAAAATTAAAAAAATAAGATTTCGAGGCATTGATTTACTTACGTTTTTTTCCTTGTGCCTTGATTCTGACATGATTATTTGCAAATAGTGTCAAGACCAAATCTTAACGAATTCAGTTTTAATTAAAATGCTCTAGCAGTGACTAGTCTAGGCAGAGTTCTCTACAGTCAAAAACAATTTTCAATGTATTGTAGAATAGACTCTGTAGAATTAATTTTACAAAGCCCTTGCAAGATTCAATTTTGGTATAATACATAAATTCTCCTATATGTATCTTGCTTGAGAAAACCTCAGTATTATGATAAGTGGAAATCTACAACTAAGGAATCGGCAGAAACAAAAATGCACATTAGAAAACATTGATGATATACATACAATTTCGAAGTAATTTTAGCTTACCAATACAAAAATCCCGGATATTCTTTATAAAATAGACACCTTTATGAAAAAGCGAGTCTCATAACCAGAAAAAGAGTCATTGGCTGATGACAGAAGTTACTCATAGGAGAGAAATATAAATGGTTCTTTACACCTGAAAATTTTCACTTGTGATAATAAATGTACTAAAAATGGAAAATGGTAAAAATATTTGGTAAAGCGAAATTTCTTTCTCATTTCTTATATATTAGTTTCTGTGTAAGGATACTTCATTACAAAGAATTTAATTCACATTTCTCTACACGTTTGTTACACAAAAACTTGGAGCTATGTCTGCTAATAATGTAACTTCTGAAATGCATTCTGAGCTTTATGATGTTACGAAGCTAGAAAATTCCAGAATGCAATTTTGAGTACGAAGATGAAAAGTTAGTAAATTTCAAGAAGAAAACAGCCCTGACATTTCATTGTACATGATCACAACTCTACATGAAATAAGCATATTCACGACAGTTTAGAACCAAAGATACAGATGATTCTGCAGCAGCATTATCTATGTACTGCTCTCAATTCAGTAGCTATCTCAAGAAAACAGAGCAAAACAACAAAGAAATAACTTTCTCACAACTGTCACATATCTACCATTACTGGCGACTTAAAACGTCAGTTATGATTGCTGTATATATAATATTTCATTTTTAGGAACCATTATCACAAATACCCTGCTCACTTTAAGTATCTTGATCTGCTGTTACAATGCCTTGTCCAGATAAGTAATTACAATGTGTAACTCGACCAACTTTTGATTGCCCATTGCAGCTATTAGTACATCAACAACTGCTTGCAGGTTCAAACGTGGGGATGAAGAAAAGAAGGTAAGGTTCTGCTGTGTACACTATATTGGAGCACATGGATAAGCATTCCTTTGTTGGCAATAAAAACTTGGTAGATCTACACAAAAAGTCACGAATTTTTCTTTTCCTTTACTTTACCAATGTTGTTACAAACTGCGGAAGTTTGTTCCATATTATGTTAAATAACATAGCTGTGGTTTATTATTGGGGTTTTAGAAGTAGTGCGAGCCAATCTAACAAAAGTAACATAAAAGCATTTGATAGGTTAAAGAACCACTATCAAGAATTTTTAAATAAAAATTATCGCCAAACATAAATATGTGAAGGTTTGAAATATCTTAAGACACAAAAATTGGCTTCATTCATTTTTACAAATGATGACTGAAGACAGATTTCTCTATCTCAGATTTTGATTTTACATCTTTCCTATAGACTAAAGGAGCAAAGAGTCTCATAGATATACTTCTTCCATTATCTTTTGCAATATCTCTTTTATCCCACAAAAATTAATTTTATTACCGTACTTTACTTTTGTTTGGGACATATTTAACTTCGGACAATACTACTGTTCTATTAGGTTATTAAAAGAAGGCAAAGCTTTGGGTTTGGTATCTCTTACTAATGAAAAAACTGATGAACATAACCTTGCTGGGTGAACAATTTTTACCAAGTTTACAATATCATTAAAAACCTTACATAGAATACTTCTCTTTCAAAAATTTCCAACAGAATTTCGTTGCTTTATATAGATCTTTATAAATACTACGGACTTTCTTAAACTTTTGGTTCCTTTCATGTCACCATGCCTCCAAAGCTTTCTTAGCAATACTTGTAAGTAAAAATTATTGTACTTACAAAGTTATATGAAAACGTTTATGAAAATACAAACAGCATACAGAAAACTTCCTCTCGAAATCCCATTACAAACTTTTATCATTTGTACTAAAAGTCCATTCTCAAGACATGGCTTCAGCAACATATCCTAGAAAACAGAAATGTCATAAAAAGTTCTAGTGCTCAGAAGTGCTCACTAGTATTAAAAGCGATCTTTTACAGTAATAAAATTCGTTATTAATTACACAGTATCTTATAAGACAGCTGGATTCTAAAATACTACATCAATACAGTTAAAAGAAAATAACACCTAATAATTTCAGGTCTATTACAAAGGTTACATTATTTATTGAAAATCTAGACACAGCATCACCACAAGCAGACAGATTGGTGGAAGTACTGTACCTGACGAGAACAAACGAACTTTTTTATACCACTACACAATATGCAATTATTAACGATTATATTCATGGCACCAAGGAAGATTATAATGGCATGTTTAACTTATGATATTAGTGGCCAGTTTGTCCAAGTAATGTTTAATTTTGCTTAACGAATGTTAAATTAACAGTCTGTTTATTTTTAACGCTTTGTTAATGTATTTTCCATTTTTTCAACATAATTTTGTTTAAGATAACCAACACTTAAGATCTTCGAACTGGATGCTGGGAAAAACGTAATACGGCGAACGCAAAGCTCCGCCCACGTCCCCTTTCCACTTTTCCCCTACAAGCTCACCACACCCCCTAGCGGGAAAGAGTGGAAATAGGGGTTTAGGGTGGGGTGACATCTAGTGTAGGAAAGTGGAACAAAATGAGTAACGACATCTACGAATCAAAAGAGGAACTTCGTCCTGTCAGTCTCTCTCTCTCTCTCTCTCTCCTTCTCTGTTCCTTGCTTCATGTCTCTCTCTCTTTCTCTCTTTTTTTTTTCTTACGACTTCGCAGAAGGGGAGATTCGATCCGAGAAAGTTCGTAACTAAACCTAAACGCACGCTTTTTGTTCACGCTTTAGACCTCTCGGCTACCGAGGCAAGTTGGGGGTAGAAGGGAAAATGAATCTATTTATGTTTAAGGGAACTGCCATAACGTATTGTAGAAGGGGACAATGACCGAATAGCGTGGGTAGAAACTGGCGGGCTTGTGAATGTCGCTTGGTAGGGGTTGTACGGGGTTAAGCTTCATTGTGTCCGTATCCAGCTTCGTGTACAGATGTAACCACGTTAGTGATGAGCCGTACCGAAGACGTGTACTTCTTCCTCAAATTGTGCAGGGAGAATTTGAAGGCGGATACGGTAAGGTACTGTGAGGAGCATGGACTACTTGCTAGTCATTACGAGTGTCCAACCTGTGGGAAAAAAGACTATTGTGTTACTTCGAGGATGTGCAAAGTTAATAGGTGAGTGTTGTTGTGCAAAGTTAACAGGTGAGTGTTGTTTAATGAAAACCACATTACATTGTGTTGTGTTGTGTCAGTACATGTTGTGGACAGTTGCCTAATGCGTATTGTGTAATGCATATTGCATTGTGGTTGTGGACAGTTGCCTAATGCGTATTGTGTAATGCGTATTGCATTGTGATTGTGGACAGTTGTCTAATATGTATTGTCTAATGCGTATTACAATGTGGTAGGCAGTGATCCATCGTAGCGGGACAGATAGTAGAGAGAGACCGTAGAGAAAGAGAGAGCATGCGAGCGAGGTGCCGAGCGGCGCGGGTGGGGATAACTTCCCCTACTGGCGTTCGCCGTAATACGTTTTTGCCTGGACGCTTGCCAAGGCATCGGAAAGTTGTGTCTGGTGTACATTCACATGAGCGAGTGCGAATCCGATCTAAAACGAGAGGACCCCAAGATCTGGCTGCTGGACAGAAGTTTCGAGTGGCACTACCTGACTGCAGACTTCATGCAGTACTTCCACATGATGCTGGTACACCAGGGTCTCCCCCAGTGGCAGTTCAAATTCACGCCCATGGACCTAACGCAGTGGGCTGAGCAAATGTTCGTGTTGATCGCACAGCATCTGCTCCAATCTGATGTGAATAACCCACTCACACAGAGCGTGGACTGGTGTGACATGCCGTATAACCACCTCGACCCTGCGATCTCCAAGACGAGAGCGAAGAGCTCCAAGAAGAAGGCAGACCCAGCCAAGATCAAGCCATCCTGAGCAACTCTGCGGGTGTACGAGTCATAACAGAGCGGCAGAAATCATAATATGTGTAATGCAATTTCCAATGTTAGTTTTTTACATTTTAAGAAGGCAGTACACAAATGGGTTATCAATATTTTGAATTAATTTTTACAGCTAGGGAGTGTTGATGTCTTTTAATTGTTTGTTATATTTTGCATTTTAATGTGTTTTATTGTATTTATTGTTGACCATGTCTATACTCACAAGAATGTATATATTATTAATAATTGTTTCCAGGTGTACATCCCTTAATAAAAGAAGTAATATTGAACACTTAACTATAACGTCTGCTAGCACTATTTTAACTACTCAACAGCAGTTTGTAATGATTCTACACATGTAAGACAATTTTTGATTGGCTAAAATTAATCTTTACATTCTATATTATAGAGTGAGTCATGAAACTTGCATAAAATGACAACCTGTTATAGTAGGCCACGCTCCATAAACAAACAGTTGACAAATGAAAGTTGTAGGTGACATGCTGAATAATAATTACAAAGTAAGGTTATATTTCCTCATTGCTATTATGGATACGAAATACAAAAGGAATAAAATAACACTAATGTATTTAAACAGTCCGAAGTATTTTTTAAGTGTTATATTACCAGTCATATGCTAAACATTCCCTACAAAGAGACACAAAATATTAATTTCGCAACTTCTGTTGGAACAGCTGTGAGGACATCGGCCATATTTAACTAACTGTTAAACGAGTTAACTGCCCGAAATCCTACATTTAAAATTAACAAACTGTTAAACCAAACTGGTGTTGAAAACATACAATTTTATTAATTAACAAACTGTTTAGAGTTCAACAGTCGTTAAATTTTCTAACAATACTTGGAAAAACCGGCCATAAGTTTTACAGTAATACAGGTATTTGAAACCCATTAACTTTTTCTTGTCTTACAAGAATGTCAAAATTTTAAGCTATAATATTAACAGACATTAATAAATTTTTTATACCACTGAAAAATTAATATTAATAATCTGGTATCAAAAAGAACCATATTGGCAGTAAGTGAGTTTTGCGAACATTTCATTTTAGTCATTTCTGAAATATTCTACAGAAATAAGGCAAGTGTGTTAATAAAGTTGACAAAAATGGATATGCCTGAGAAAACTTTGCATAGAAAGACTTCTTCATAACCGAATAATGACTAAAAACAATTTGCAATCTCAATTTCATCCGGAAACCTTGATTACTTCTTAATGTAATGTAGCAGAAAATACTTTTTTTTAAATAAGAAATGCTAAAATTTAACATTTTCCTTATATTCTAAACAGCCTGACTTGCAATATTTTAAGCATCAACACTTCGGCTATATGGCAGATTTGTTACAGTAGAATCAAATTGGAGTCTCATTAATTTGTGTGTAAAATATTACAAATATGCACAAACCTCACATGGTAAGGAAATACAAGTACTGTACTACATTCAAGAAGTCAAATGACCATTGACATGAAGCTCTTATGTGCAAAATATCAGATTAATTTTTATCATGAATTGCAACTGTGAATCTAATTATAAAAATTCGTGTCTACATAGCAAAAGTTAATCTTTTAAAAATTAACCAGTGAATTTACACAAAGAAATATGAGGCTTTTATGGTGGTTTTTATTGTATTGCTTCTGGATGTTCCAGCTGTGTTTGAAATGAAAAGTTTCCAATGTCTCTAAACTCCTTGTTCCAATTTCAGAGACATACTTAAGTGCAGTGCATTTATATAACAATCATCAATATAGTTTGTTCATGTTACAGTTGAATGTGACTGGTTGCTCGTTGAACCTCTACTATCGCTTGTCAAAATGTGTGAAGGCAAATAATTCCATTAACCTCTCAGACCAATTTGAATATGCGTGTACATAGTTCTCTCAGTTCTATAGCAGTTTCACATACACATGTACGCATAATGCATGAATGCACAAAACTGGCCACTGTTCATGATCTATTTCAGATATACCTTCATGCGGGTTTTCGAGTGTATTGCAGAGAGTGTTTTTTTACTGTCATGTGACTGTATTATGTTTAACCACTTCGAAAATAGAAATAAAAGAGTGACGTCATGTAAATTTAATTCTACTAGGGGATTTAAATACCAGGTTGAGGAGTTAAAGTCAAGTTGAAGTTTTCCTTCTTATGTTGTGATTGTATACGCTATAGCTATCTATGAAGTTGTTCTATGTTATTAAACTATTAATATTTGAAGTAAAAGTGGCTGACCTTCTGAAGTTAATTCGACTAGAAGGGCATGAAGTGTATAAATCTTTGAATTTGGAACGAAGGCTTTTACAGTTGAGGGAATTCTAGACGCATTTTAAAAGAATTGCATAACAAAACGAAATGAAGTGGTAAATCACTTCAAGTTTTTGAGTCATAATGAGAGGTCTGGTTGAGTCTTTTAAGCAATTTTATCATGAATTGAAGACATTAACTGGAAAATGTGACTTGAGTCAACGTGAAAATAAACGCAATAATATCACAATATATGTTATCTATGTCCCTGAATATGGACCCAGTATAGTTTCAAAACATTGGGAACGCATTTCACAACACAGTGGAAACACCTAAAAGCTAAGAGTACGTCCTTGATAATAAAGTCACTTTGAGCTCCTTATTTATATTTGGGGTGGGACAGTGACACGACATCATTGATACATTGTGGTATAAGGTGATATGAATAGTAATACAAATAAATTACTTTGTTTCTTGAGTTTATCAAAATTACGTTCTTACTTTCCTTGGAATCAAGTCCTTTGTCTTCATGTTTTTTCTCAGCGCTCTATACATAAAAGCAGCAAGTCTTTCCAGAAAGTCAGGTGCCATACAGACATAAGAGATTATTAAAGAAAAGGTAAATGTCCAAAATATAAAATTCAGAATTGAAGTAGAGAAAACTTTTCTTCTGAAAATATCCCTTACATTTCAAGATAACTTTCATTATATATTATGTATATACATAAATTTTAATTAGCAAGAAAATTTCGTAATGAAAATTTACATGTACATCTAGTATTTTAGGTAATTATTAGACCTTCCATATTAATATCATGTTTGGTACTATACTGGGCACTTAAAAATTGTGTATTCTTTCTGTGTTTGATTTTTGTTTAACTGATCCCTCTTTGTTTTTTGTCTTGTGATATGAGCAAATTTAATTCACACACATAGCAATTCTAAGCATGTCTGTATAACAATTAATTTCAATTGAATGTATAAATTGTATGTATATGTATCACCTAAAAATCAGGTACAGAGTCATCGAAGGCCTGTACAGTCTACATTTTCAAAGTACATGTCTGTCAGAATAATCTGAAGTAATTTATTTCGTACGAACCAGAATCTGTCTTCTTGTATGGGGAAAACCAATACATATTCAATGATCAAATAACATGCAATAAAAATGTAGACAGAATAGCTGAGATTCTTCCACAGACATATAATTATTTTACTAATTAAAAAAATACATAACAATCCACATGTATAGAGTTGCCTAATTTAAGAAGGAAGCAGATGAAAGTGTAGATGTAAAAGTACCATAGCTGCTTCAGAGTAGTGTCTTTTAGTATGGAACATTGGAAAATAGGTAAGACACGGACTCGCCATTGTGAGTCCTTCTCACAGCCTCTGCAAACATCATGACACATCGATACACTGAAACAAACAAGAGAATTAATTCAAAGCAAATAAAGAATAGACATTAGACAACATAACTGTCTCTGTACTACTTCTTTGTATCAAATGTTCCCTAAGATTTCAGTGCACTTTTTAGCCAAAAAGTTGTTGTATTCTAATGCCAGGCGTTTGACAATGAAGTCATATGACCTCTTGCACTTCAATATTTTTCAAAGATTATCATGACCAGCCACTGAAGCACAGATTTTTAGAATCCATTTCTTGGTTTGAGTTGCACAAACAGTATGATATATTCCAATTCTATGCAGGTGTTTGGCCAAACAATCATGGTCTTTGCCAATCTAAATCGCAGACGATTTTCGTGGTAAAAATTAACTGTGGATTTTGATGCAGAGTACTTGGGATTGAGTTATCAAATGTTGTTTTTTCTGAGATTTAATAAATCTCTTCACAGATAATACGGGTAGTTTGGCCAAAAAGTATGCTGCTTTATTTCCTTTTATATCGCAATGCAAAAGAATTTACGAACTATTTTTTTTTTCTGAGTTCAACTAGATAATGGCGGCCGGGTAGCTCAGTTGGTAGAGCAGCTGGCTACGGACTGGAAGGTCCGGGGTTCTATCCCGAGTGGTGACGGGATTTTTTCTCGTTGCCAAACTTTCAGAACGGCCCTGAGGTTCACTCAGCCTCCTATAAAATTGAGTACCGGGTCTTTCCCGGGGGTAAAAGGCGGTCAGAGCGTGGTGAGGACCACACCACCTCATTCTAGTGCTGAGGTCATGGAAAGCATGGGGCTCTATCTCCATGCCCCCCCAAGTGCCTTCATGGCATGTGACTGGACTACCTTTACCTTTTTTCAACTAGATAATACATCATTTTCGTACAATCCTGAAATTTAGCATTTTCTAAACTGTTGTGAAATAGCTTATATGGCTGCCACTGAATCTGATAATATGACAGCATTTGGATTTATTTAATCTATGTAAAAGGTTTTGCAAAGATATGCAGGGTGGAAGTGAAATAACCCTGCAGATTTTATGAGTGAATAGCTCATGTTGTATGTAACAAAAAAGTGTAATACAGTACCATATTGTTGGAAAGGTCATAGTTTTCTCAGAGAAAAAAAAAGTTTCCCCCTCTCCAAATGTTTAATACCCTCTCTTATTCGGTAACTATTACATGTAGGATCGTGATTTTTGTCCATATTGATAGAAAAGCTAATAAAGAATCATTTATTCCTCTGGTGTATTTCAATAGTGTGGACAGTTTTCGTGTAAATATAATAAAAAAACAATTTCAAGCCACTGAACGATGAGAACAAACTGCAATGTTGTAGTCAGAGAGGGAGGTGGGAGATAGTTCACCTAGGGAGACAGACCTGAGTTTGCTGACCTCTTACATCTGTATTACGAGAAAAAAAGCAACGTGTTAGCGGCAATGTTTCCAGACTCCTGAAACTTCCAACTCAGTTTTCTAATTAACCATGCATTTAATCACAATAGTACATTATGCAACGAGCCTATAATGGTAGTAATTAAGATGCGAGTATGTTTGTTTATGAAACGAGCGCAAGCAAGTTTCATCATTTTCATACGAGCGTCTTAATTACCATTATAGGCAAGTTTCATACGACTTTTTATGCTCGACCACATTTCTAACTTGAAATTATTCATAAGTATTCATGTTATGGTTATTTAAGTGAAGAGCGGAACTGACCTCCTAAATTGTGAGATGTGCGCAGACGCGAAAGTATTGATTTTTTCCGAGGGACGAATGTCATTGACCTTGATATAATCTAGAGAATAACATGAACATTAATATTGATATAACATGGAAATTGATTTAGAAATTGAAAAACGAGATGACAAATTGAATTTATTTGAATATTATTTACAATTAACGCTAATTATTATAGTAACAGAACATAACCTTCTGCGACAGTATTGGATTTCCAGCCTCCGTGACGTTTCGATAATTGTCTTTCGATTGCATATCCGAGAATAATCGATACTTGTGGTTTTATAATGAATAGGTGTACTTTAATGAGGTGCATTAAAGGGCTACTACCAGATGTATAATTATTACATTTCGGCATGGTCGAGCATAAAATGTAATATAGGTTTTCTATTCATTTAAGTGTACCCTATTGTCTCTTTCAACCAGCAGAATTATTTAACTTCCACCTTGTATAAATAGCAGTAACTTTTCCTTCAAAATTTGTTGTATATTCTCTTACAGAATTTCTATTTTATTAATTTCTCTTGACTGAATTAGCATTTCCAAATATGTATGGCCATGAAAGAGATCTTCGTGGTGCTAATAATTAAGCATAGTTTTTGGATGTTTATGTTCTGTCAGAGATTTGTTTTGAAAGTCAGTATAATTTAGTTAAACTTGATCACAGATTTAAACGAGTGAGCAAATATATCGTAATGTAACAATGTATGGTTTTTACATAAAGCAAAAATTAAACAGTAGAACCCACCTGTATCCTTGGACAGTCCTTCATATGCTGTTCCTGGGGTATCGTGTTTGTTACGACGACTGCTTCAAAGCAGGCATTGTTGATCCTTGATATAGCTGGACCAGAGAAAATGCCATGTGTGAGAATGGCATACACCTTTGTTGCTCCAGCTTCGAGCAATCTGAAAATAAAGATTAAAACAGTGTTTAAATTTGTGATACAAAATACATTACAAATGTATTACTTACTTACTGGCTTTTAAGGAACCCGGAGGTTCATTGCCGCCCTCACATAAGCCCGCCATTGGTCCCTATCCTGAGCAAGATTAATCCAGTCTCTACCATCATATCCCACCTCCCTCAAATCCATTTTAATATTATCTTCCCACCTACGTCTTGGCCTCCCCAAAGGTTTTTTTCCCTCCGGCCTCCCAACTAACACTTAAAAAGTATTACAGATATTTTTTTTAGTGACGCCACTGCGTAAAGCTAGAGATTTTGAAGTTCAGTAAATCCCTGCCAGAATTTTTAACAAAACCAGCTAGTCATACTCTGCAATGGTAACAATGAACATCATGCCAAAATTCTATGTGACATTGTCGCTGAATTATCTTCAAGTAAATTTGCAAGCTATGTTAGTTCAATTTTTTTTTTTGGTATATTACAGACAAATGAAACATACTTACAGAATAACAGATCATGAAAAGAGTAGATTATGGATACCATTTCGTTTATTTAATGCTAATAAGATTGCAATCGCTATGCAGGATCAGATATATGGCAAAAGACCTATTGGAAAACCTTGGAAAAGATGGAAGGACTCAATCAAGGAAGATTGTCACCAGCAATTGAAGTGTAGGAATTAGGAAGTGAGAGCCCGGGATAGAGAAGATTGGAGGCAGAGAATCAAGAAGGCCAGGGCCCATTTTGGGCTGTAGCGCCGATGATGATGAAGATTGCAATCATTCTTGTAAATATTTTATTTAGAAACTTACTTTTCAGCTGCATGGCAAATAGTTCCGCATGTATCTGCCATGTCATCAACCAGTATGGCTACCCTGTCCTTAACATCACCTACAAGGACCATTGATGCTACTTCGTTAGCCTTTTTCCTTTCTTTGTGAATAAGAGCAAATTCGACATTAAGTCGATCTGCAATTGAAGTAACCCTGCGCAAATAAAATAAGAATAACCATGATAAAGATTAATAATAATAATAATAACAACAATTATTAACATGATCACTAAGTAGAGACGAGCATTTCAACAGGTTGCCATGCGATAACATGAAACAAAGGATGCAAAAACAAATTAACGAGATGTATTAACAGTTGAATACTCTTTCAAATTTAAGCATCACAAGATAGGGGTGTCTGGGAGTGACACCTAATATGCAATTAAGACTGGTTTTAAACCTCCTCCTTAACATCTACATTGACGTGTTTTTTTAATTAAATTCAATTTAAATTACATAGTTATTTAGACTGGGAAGTTTTGAAATGAAAGCCAGGTATATTAATCTCGAATTGAATTATGTAGCAAAATCCCCAGTTACTGTAATAATTTTGAAACAATAATGTGGAAACAGCTAAACAGAAATTTTATTTTTTACAAAAGGTAAATGTAGGGGAAGGAGAAAAAAAAATCTCAGTTTAAGCTTTTTTTTTTCAACCATGTGTTGAGCTTTAATATTTTTGATGTTATGTAACAACCTCATTTTGCCATCAGGTTCTGAAGTTACCTTCCCCATTATATTTATCTAGTAAAACAAATGAAAAAGGGACCTGCAACTTAACAGGATATACTTCATTCAGTTGAACTGCCAAATACAGTCAGCTTTGGATATAGTGAATTCAATTATGGTGAACATTCGGCTATAGTGAACCTAAATCATTCGACCTGACCTGCATACATTAAAAAGTACTCCAATATTTCCGTTTATAGTGAACCCTCACTTCGGTTACAGTGAACCTAAAACTATAACTTCCTCAAGAAAATGTAATTTTAAAATGGCCAAAATAGTAATTTAGGAAACTCTTTCTCCTATAAACTTCCAAGAATATGTTCAGAACAAAATCTCAAACCCTCTATTCCTTAAGTGCAATGAAAGGCAAAGGATTTGTTCAGGTTCCTGGATGGACAGTAAAAAAAACACAGCGCGCGCACGCCTGCCTGCGCACACACACCCCCCCGAGCGCGCGCAGAAACCAAAGAACCTTCTCTTAAAACCAAATCCTTGGAATTAAAAAAAAAAATTACATACTTTGACAAATTGACAAGCTGCTATTTGTAAAGGAAGCTACCCTATAGTGTAGCATTATGAGTAGCTAAGATGTGCAAACCCCACACAACTGCGGAAAATCTCATACCGCTTCCTGCTATCAATAGTCAATGCATTCATCACAATAAATAAGGAAAGTCTCTTTTATATATGTTTATTTTCTTCTGAAAATGTGTTTTGTTCTTTTTGCACGTTATTTTTATTTCGCGAACCCTTTAAAATGTCTTCACATAATATGTTCATTTCCCTCTGAAAAAGTGTTTCATTCTTTTTGTTTACAAGAAGTTACTTTCATTTCGAGAACCCATTGATATGGCATTGCAACCCTCAGTTCGAAAAATGCTGTCCTAGAGTATATCTACAAGACATCTTTCAGTTTATTCGAGCAATTCAGGATATGAAAATAGGATCTTTTTTAAATGTCTAAGTACAAACTTGAGATTTTTCATCCCATTTTCTCTTTTTTATTATTATTAAATGTGTAACTTATTTTACATACCTCTTTGCGCCACCAGCATCTGGTGATACAATAATACTATTTCGCCATTCAACTATATTTTCTTTAATCCATTTCAGAACTGCTGGTTCAGCATATAGGTTGTCAACCGGAATGTCAAAAAAACCTTGGATCTGTGATGCATGTAAATCCATTGTAATTATGTGGTCGGCTCCAGCGACCGAAAGCATGTTGGCAACCAACTTAGCAGAGATGGGGGCACGACTCTGCAGAACAGAAATACAAGATACACACTACATTACACAATAGTATACCAAGGTCCATTTGCAACGCTATTAGCAAATCAAGCAAAATATGCTTAGCTGTCCCGACCGGCCCTCCTTGAAAGGGGGAAAAAAACAAGGGATAATAGTGAGAGGGGAGAAGAGAAAGGTAAGACAACTAGAGAGACAACATAGGAGGAGGATAATAATATAGGCATTACTGCCACATAAACAGCAGCAAAGAAGAAAATGATCACAGAGTATTACACTGATAAAAGTGCAAAAAAAAAAAAAAAAAAAAAAATCAAGTGTTGCAAATGCACCCTGGTTAGTTTCGTGAATAAGTGGAAGCAGAAGTCAAACTCAAACACTGGCAAGACAGTAAGTTATGTTACTGCACAATATATGCAACACATTCTCATATCTTTCATTCAAACTAAAACCCAAAACAAGTATTAGTAGAGAAGACCACAACATTGTCATGACATGAACACAGTAGACTCTGAATTATCTATCTTTCCTCCTCTTGTATAATGCTCAGATATTGCTAAGGTGTAGAAATTTATAAATCGTAATGACTTCAGACTCTAGGAACGTAACACTACTAATTGCTAATGTTGAACAGTTTGAGGTATTTCAAAGTTCACATTAGTTCCAGAATGAAATTCTTGAAACGGCTGCAATTTTCTGGTATTAGCACAATTTTACAAACATAATGAAATTCTTGAAACGGCTGCAATTTTCTGGTATTAGCACAATTTTACAAACATATGAAAGTCTAAAGAATCATAATATTCAAATGACCTTGGTCAGGGTGACCAGTTGTTCTGCTTTTAAAAAACAGTCCCAGTATTTGTTACTTTGTCCCAGTGTCCCAAAATAGTTATTTACGTAAATAGGACAGAAAGTGATACTTTTGTGTATGAGTGAGATGTTAGCAGAGTTCGAAATTTCGAAACGAGCATGCAGAAGACACTTTTGTACTAGTTACGTACAATATTCTTTGGCACAAGTACATGGAAATTATATGTGAATTAATTAACTTATTAATTAATCACAGACTACTGAGATTTTTGTATGCTAGAAGTCACGGCCTTCTAATACTACATTATCTTTATAGTACATCTAATTATATTATGTTACTATGACAACTTTGCAGTATTTGTATGGAATCTAATAATGTTTTTGCCATAGCATACAGCAAAGAACTTTCTAACCAATAATGTGTTATGAAAAATAAGTTTTCTTGGGATGCGAAAATATCCTTGAACTGGTGAAAATGTTTTAAAAGCAGTTTTGTTTTCTCTCGTGGCGTAATGTGATTTATTGAAAGTATGTTGGCAGCTCCATTTATGTGGAATTGTGTTATATAAAAGTATAAAGAGAACTTTGTTACTTTGAACAACATTTTATTATTTCTGAGTTTTTAGGGAACATGCAAGTCAGGAAGGTGTTTTCATTCTTATGACTAATGAAAAGAACAGTGCTTCCCTAAATTTAGTTAAGGCAACATTAATTGTTAAAAATCATTTTAATCTCTCATGCTGACTTCTACACTTGGATACAAATTTGATAGGAAATATCACAAATCCATAGTTGAGAAGTACATGCAACATACACAATTAAAGGGTTATCAACTTATTGTTTTTAAGGCATAATAAGTTGTATGTATTGTTGTTGTTGCATTAACATTAGAGTTACGACCAAATTTAATATTTATCCTCATTTCTTCTACCACAACAGCACAAATTTGCAGTTGTAATTGCCTGAATTTTTGTTTGTAAAATTTTTATTTGATATCTCGCATCTAAGAAGTGTCTTGCATTTTTACTTTCAAAACCTGGTCACTCTGCACTTGGTCATTCTGAGGTATAAAATAAAGATTCTACAACCATCAATATTGGTAACCAAAGTAAAAAAGGGGGATATAATAACTCCTGTTTAATAGATATTACACAGTCCACTGTATTACATTGTTAGTTTCATAATGCTATTCTGGAGTCTTAATTTATTTCAAAATAAAGCAAATTGTTTTCAAGATGAGAATGGTAGTAGAACTATTTTGTCTATTAATGGTATCCAAACAAGGCCAAGGATAGAGTAGTCAAAAACATTAGACACAGCACACTTCTAAACATAATGGTAGTCATCAAATGCATCATACTCTCTCCCTTCCCCACTAAAAGAAATACAAGACCGTGCTCATTTCTGCCTTTCGTTAATAAAATCGACTCCTGATAATTCGCAGTAATTAATGCACGAAGTTTTGCAGAATATCGAAAATCGCGAATTATCCGCAAAATATTTTCATTATTATTTAAAGTTCAATAAAAGTTACTCTGACAGGTTTAATAACTAAATTACACTTCAAAATCAAGTACAAAATGTGAAACAGTACAAAACATTTTGAAGCATTATAATATTATACAGTAGCTACTGTAGTGGAACAGAATCTTAAAACAAGAAACATTAGTTTTACAAAATATCATACGGCACTTTAGTTTAATAAAATGATCTGTTATCTTTTTTATTTATTAGAGGATTGATAAATTTTTATGATTTTAGATCGCAAATTTCTTAAGAAAACAATATCTATACACGGAAAGTCATTATCACAATTTTCCATATATAACAAGTGTGTCTGAAGCAATACTAGCTTGGGTGTGTGCAACTTTCGTAACTTCCTAGCTTCATACTTGCACTTTTCATCCGCGCCATCCTTTCAACTACCAGCTGTCAAATCTCGTATTTTATCGTCCTCACTTTTTGTCTGTATCCTTCATTTTCCTTAGAAACTTCTAAACATTTGTGAGAAAGGAGAGAGCGTAAATAGAGTAAAAACGTAAAAACGTTAATTTGCTCCCCTCCCCCCAAAAAAGTTCGTGAATTATCGGGAGTCAACTGTATATTAATTAGCACTTACTACAGAAAATCTTTCTTCAATACACACAATATTACACTATTTAGATATTAGGCAAATTCTACTTTTTAATTGAGTACTTTACGACGAAATGATTAAGCAGTTAAGCAGTTTAATAATTTACATGGAAATAGCTACTAGATTCCTCATATCAGCTCTTCCACTAAGTGGAATGACTTAGCTCTTATTGCTGTTCCTCCTCCTATTCATCAACATCATCATCGCCACTTCAGTTGGCTTAGGCAGCCTGTTCTGTTCGTAGGTAAGTTACGCTATTCTGATAGTGCTAATTGACCGAAAATGTATTAAACAGTGTTGATAACACTAATTAACAGAAAATTAAGTGTTGATAACACTAACTGGAAATAAGTAAAAAGTTTCCCATTGTCATGACTTGAACACAACATGTCACATTTTAAAATTTAAAATATTTTTTATTTTCTTCGTATTTTATTATTATTTTTTCATCATAATATACATATTGTTAAATGAAACGACAAATTGAGTTATTCTCGCCAAGGTGGAATTTCGTAATTTTTAATAAAAATTACGAATTTTTGTTTTTATTATAAAAAAATTGCTGAAATCTGAAATAGCTATCCACCAATTTTCATGCCCACAGAGCTGTCCAATCACCTGTTAGATTAGAAGAAACTGCACGAGTTCAATTTTATTTATATAAAGTGGTTACAAACTTTTGAACTCATTTTTCTTGGCTTAGGTTTTTTTTGCACATTTTCCATTACTAAAAACGTTACTCTTCCTACAAATGCTGTAGTACATTTTTTTTTTTCGTGGATGTTCTTGAATTTGTGCTTAGTAACATCTATCAAGACCTCCTTTAGATCTCACATACAGAGTCGTAATTGTGTACTATAAAGTATTGTAGAGTATTCTATATTCCAACATAAACAGACTTTGTCATATAAACATATAGCCATGACAGCTTTGTTATCAAGATATGGCATCACTGTGGGATGTGGGAGTTGGCATTACATCAAAGCTATTCATGCATCAATCGCTCAGACGAAACTCTACAGCACACAGTAAGTACAACAATTATTGTTATTTAAGAGAGAGAACTGCTACACTCAGTCAATAAGTGCTGTGTATTTGCACTTTCTGCAGACTGAACTACCACAACAAACGGTATCACTGTCAACATGGTTGAACACTTGGCTACTTCAAAATGAAGCATCCGCGCATTACAGTCGTGCAGTGAAACGTCATTTGAATGAAGGGTATCCAGGCAGATGGAGTGGATGCAATGGGCCTGTTGCATGGCCAACGTGATCGCCTAAACTCAGACCCTGCGACTTCTGGTTGTGGGGTCACATGAAGGGACTAGTTTACTCTCAACAACATGTCACGAGAGAGCATCTGTTGAATGCAATTGTGGCTGCAGGAAATACAATTCGGGGCATTGTTCAGAGAGCAAGACATTCATGGCGAAGGAGGGCGGAAATTGTGTTGTGAAGTGAATGGTGGACATTTCGAGCATCTTCTGTGAACATGCAATGTAAATAACCACGTCATTATATAACACACTCAGAAAAGTAGCTGTTGTCTTTTTCTAACTGTTCCAATCATTATCTTCATAATGAAGAGGTCACAACCATAAGTTTATATGAAAAAATAAGTTTCATTTTTAGTATAGAATTCTCTGCACTACCTTATAGTACACAATTATGACTCACCCTGTATATAATTTATTGAACACTTCCTACCATTGTAGGCTGCCTAAAAAGCGAAAGTATAAAATGACAAGGAATACAATTTCATTTATGTATATATAAATATTCTGACAAATATTGATAAAAGTGAAAAGTAATGATACAAATCCAGGTATCTTTAAAATATTAAACTAAAATATTCTATATATACTGGCAATTTTTATATTCGACTGCATTTAGTATTTTCTCTTATTTTTTTAGTAAATAGAATGGAAACCCTTGGCAATAAATTTTGTTTCTAGTACCAGTATTACAAGAGTGGGAACAACTGGATAATACCCACGGCAGAGCAATGTCGATAGTCGACGTTACTCGCTGGCCACTAGTCACCGGGCCGTACCGAGCCGTGCCAAACAAAACACAATCGAAATGGTGGTAGTAAAATTCGCGACTATATTCTTAAATAATTCACTGCATTAGTCAAGTGCAAGACTTCTGGCTTCTGTTGCATTCAAACAATTATAAAATACGATAATTTGGTCCAGGGAGCATCCGTTTTTGATGCAAAGATAATTTGTTTGGCTTGTTTCTTAAATAAAATTACGAAATGGCGTTCCTGTGCTTAACATTTAATAAAAAAAGAAATATAGCAAAACTGTTTTGTCCCGAGACTCTCATCTAAGTCACGTAATCTACTTCAATATATTTGCGCAAATATATCTTGTAGCTAACAGTGGTGCTATTTCTCAGTAATGTTCAGAACGAAGGAGGTAGAGAGAGAAAAGAAACAAATTTCTCCCTCCAACGACGCCACACACCAATGTCGTTTTCTTATGTTGGCGAGATTGTGTATTCACTTAAATTTGGTGCTAAACGTAATGGCACGGTTCAAAGATACCGTGGGAATTCTCCAGTTTAGCGCAAGAGTGTAAAAACAATTTCAGACAAAAATTTTGAAATCATGAGAAGGAAAAATAGCAATTTTTCAAAATGCCATTTAAGTTTACAAAAATCTTAATAATGCATATATTTCTTAACCAAATTAGATGAAACTTTGTTGTACAGAGACTATTTATATCAAGCATAACTGTACAAATTTTTATATCTCTAGTTTGAATAGTTCAGAATATTGACATTTCAATACAGTGTATCCTTAAGTTTATCTATGCTCTGCCCACTTTTATCTTAGCAAAAATATCCCCATTCCTACTCATTTGATGGATTGAAATTGATCCTAAGCCATTCTCAAAGCTGAAGAAAAAAGAAAAATCTATACCACTTAAACTCATATTCAGTTACAAATTACTCTTATTTTACCAAAATAAACTAAGTGATAAAATGTTGTACAACAAGATACTTCGATAATATCTGTAACAGAATGTCACATTAAGCTACTCGAAAGCTTTTTGTTAGTGTGTAAATTTCAAAAGCATATGAAGCAAAGCTATGCTCAAAGTATTTCAGCTAACTTAATTGCATAGCTCATTCTGACAAATATGTGTCAAGTTTTTTTAATAGTAACATTTTATATTAAATTATTATTACAAAGTTATACAATCTCGCAAAGAATTACTTAAATGTAATAAGTGGGAATTCTACCAATTTTATATGGAATCCTAATAATTCTTGTGTTATCTAGAAAATTCTGTATATATTTTAAATCTGTAATATATTTTAGAAACAGATTCACCAGCTGCTCATGTAAGTGTTACCAATCTCCCAAAACCAAAAACATTTCAGTATTCAGTAAGAGTAATCTATCAATTTCTTATTGTATTTTCATCATAACTACAAACTGAGTTAATTTATTACACATGGGTAATTTTATAACATACATTACGAATCTGGAAGTGGCTCTCACCAAATGAAGCTGAGTATTGACGAACACTCAAAGAGTAAGTGAATCATTGCATCACTTACATGAATTATGCTTACGAAAATTTTACTTGCAATGTTACTTAAAAAGCAGTGTATGAAGTAAAAGCAATTTGTCTTTAATAGTGTTAAACGTAACAGACAATTAATGCTGATTTAGTAAGAAAGAAGTGATATTTACACAGTAATAAATAAAAATGACTGCTTTATGCATTCTAGGTAATGTTTTACTACTGAATTCCAGAACAGCATTATGATAAACATATATTATTATGAACCAAAGTATTCCATTACAGATTAGTATGAAACATGAAACAAGCACATGAAACAGAATAAAATATGCATGTTATTGGCACAAAAGCTGCAACAAATTCACATCTGCCACGTATTAATCCGAAGTATCTCTAAGTCACTGGGCTAGACACATATAAACCTAGGTAAATCTTAAACTGCATTTCTGAATGACATAAAGACAATATAACATGAAGTTATGTGTTCTCAACATCACTTCACAAGTCTCTAATTCTAATTCAAGTAAGAACAATATTCTTTCTGTAAGTATGAATGCTTGAACTGTTATAAAGTTTCATACTTTTCAAATTTAGGCTATGTTTTAACAATCCTTAATTTCACTTCTGATGACAAACTTTGAAAATATAACTTCAGCTAAATATTCTTAAACTGACATTAAATGTTTTCTTATAGATATAATTCATCTTTTTTTCAATTGTCATTTTCAATTAAATTAACTTAAAACTGACGATATTTTATCAATTTTCAAAATATAATTCCCTATTACGGATTATCTTAATATATTTTACACACAATTTACTCAAGATAACTGATTTCAGTAATTTTAAATTCGAGATGCATTTATTCATTATGAGTAAAATGTCAGCACAGGAAGTAATTCAGAGATTTTAATTTTCTTCTTATAATTGTTTAACACAGGAATATAACCTAATCATCTTAATATGAAACCAGAACACAAATTTCATTCTCTTGTATAACTTGGAAATATTTGTGTTACAATTTGAAAATTGTCTATAGTGCGATTCTGTAAGGATTGGTAATAGTGAGATGGTATTTGACGAGATGAGGCCATGGATTTACCACAGACTATCTGACATTTGCCTTATAGTTGGGGAAAACCTCAGAGAAAACTCAATCACGTAATAAGCCCAAGTGAAAATTGGATCCACGCTCACGTGCAACTCGAGATCAGCAGGCAAGCACATTAGCCGACTGAGCTATGCCGATTAATAAACAATTTCCAGAATCCAAAAAACTTTTATTGATAATGGCAATTATATTTTCAAATTGGGGGTGCAATGTGTGCAGGGAACATTGGTTTCGTTAATATCTTGTACAATTTTGAATATTTTCTTCTCTATTTTATTCATAATGATTGCATTAATAAATCCTGCCATTATCAGTTGAATGTATAAAAAATATTTTTTTAATATTTTTGCAATGAATTAATTGTAAGAAGTAATTATTTTTACATAAAGATTTATTAATGAAAAAAGAATTTGAAAAGATAAAACAGTGCTAAAGGCAGGGTTTGTTCTCCAGCATGAAATACACTTATATGCAAAATTTAAAAAATTCATCTAAAAAAAATATAGAAATTGTGAGGAAAACGGATTTGGAAACGTAAATTATGGGAAAGACTGGCAAACTTACCGAAGATTAGAATTTTGTCCATATTTAAGTGGCTAAATCAATTGACACAGGCTCATGTTTTAGATCTTAACTCAAAAGGTAAAAGTATCCCCTTCACATGCCAAGGAGACACTTGTGGGACATGGAGGTAGAGTGTTTTCCATAAACTCTGCACTAGAATGAAGTGGTGTGGTCTGATCACCTTTTACCCCTGGGAAAGACCCGGTACTCAATTTTACAGGAGGCTAAGTGAACCTCGGGGCCTTTCTGAAAGTTTGGCAACGAGAAAATGCAGTCACCACCTGGGATCGAACCTCGGACTTTCCAGTCAGTAACCAGCTGCTCTAACAACTGAGCTAACTGGCATTAGAGATATTTAAACCATTTTTTTCAGCCTCCGAAGGTGTATATGCACCTTAAATGTTAATTCAAATATTGAGTTAATAGAAGATTTAAACTTTTTTTTTTTTTTTATTGGGTTATTTTACGACGCTGTATCAACATCTCAGATTATTTAGTGTCTGAGTGAAATGAAGGTGATAAAAGTGAAATGAATCCTGTGGCTATTCCAGCACCGAAAAGTTACCCAGCAGATTGGGTTGAGGGAAAACCCGGAGTCCTCCAAAACCTTAACTTGCAATTTTTGTTGACCGGGAGTTTCAAACCAATTTCAGAGCCACCTGGTTTCGCAGCCAGACGCGCTGACCATAAACTTCTTTTCTTAATAATAATAATAATAATAATAATAATAATAATAATAATAATTTGGCAAATTTTAAGTACAGTAAAACTTGTCTAAAACAGGAAGTGCTTGAACCAGAAGTAATTTCAGTTTTAGGGAGGTTTCCATTTTATGCAAGGTGGACTGATTTTTTTATACTTCTGTGCTGCTATTTCAGTACACATATTGAAAATTTAAATTTTAAGAGCATTTAATAAAAAAAATAAATAGGTAATTACAACATACATATGAAACTGTACAGCATTGTTTTTTTCCAGAAGTCCTCCAATATTTTTTGCTTCATAACTTTTCCAGATACTAAATTCTTCTCAATTACAATTTTTTGTTGATGACGAATGATTTGCGGTTAATGCAAATTCCTCCAATTGCAGAATAGTTTGCTTCTGAATTTCACTTGCTTCTATGAGCTTAATTCTTTCTTTTACAGAACAGTTTTATCTTTCCCCTCTTAATGTCACTAACAAAGGATAAGACTAACAGAATAACCACACTGACTGACTGAAGTTGTAGGGGTAGGTCTACGACTCAAGGTTATCAGAACAGTATTAATGCCACAAAACAAGCATTACATCACACTCAACAGCCTGTTCAGAAAGCTAGTGAGAGATACAATTCCTTGGTTGCAATTTATACAGTATTGTGTTTTAATTTTATTGCGTTACTCTGGTAGGTGGTTCAGTCAAATGTCCAAAGACAAGTTTGAACCTCATAAGTGACACAATAAGGCATCACTCATGAGGCAACTAAACAAGAAGATAATGAGGTAGGGTGGCCAATTCCTTTTCCCCTCCATTGCATACATCACTGATTAGTAACATATTACACTAATCAGACTTACTTCAGATGCATACAAAGAATTGTTCTTCTTCTGACGCATAGTCAAGTGAGATGTAGTGCCTGATAATAGATTTACTGACGTTCAAAGATACCTAATCCTATTAATCGATAATGATCGTCAATTTGTTGGTTTAAGTGTGACTTCTTTAGTTATTACTTCTGCAAAGACAATAGTCAGTGTTACCAATGGCACATAAATATAACCACATTATAAAATTCAATATTTCATCCTCCTCTACGGATTGTAAAACAACACTAAGTTTAGATTGAAATCGCTGATAATGTCAATTACAAGAGTAATTTATGCTTAATCTACATAATTTTTCCCAACACTTCTTAACCGCCTCCAATTATCAAGTCACCTATTGAGGACTAGAACTGTTTCATAGTTTGTCAATTTTTAATATCTTTGGTTCTGACATCCCGTGGTTGGAAAGTTCACTTACACGATCAGAAAATTGTGGGTCAGATATCTTTTAATGCCAGTGTACATATCAGTCAGAACCTCAAGGAGAGGTATTCTGTTTTATTCAGTGATTTTTCTCTCGTGGGACTGGCAATATTGTCCTGTTTCCACATTAGATAGATTTCCATTTTAAACTCTATAAAATGTCTTATAACTTCTTGGATCAGAGAGAAATTACGTTTAAGGCAGGTTTGCTGTTTCTTTTTTCAGGTTCTGCTGTAGGCAGGTTTTACTGTAGTTAAAATAAGTAATATACTGAATCTCAACAGGAAGCCCAGTATAACAAAATGGTGTTTATTCACAATGACATTGGATGGGTTTTATTACAAGCATTACAGTGTGAATGGGTGCATTCGTGATACCAAGGGAAAAACATTTTTAAGATATCGAGGGACTGTGATGGTCAATCTAATCTATATACAAACTATAAAATACATGCTCAAAACTACAGGAATTGCAAGAAATTACAAAAATCTTAGTTATATTACTCTTGTTCATATCTGAACATCCTCCTCTAAGTTATTTTTTCTCCAAGTTCGTCACTTCTATAACTCTTCCATAATCAAAATTAAGAAGTATAGGAGTAGCGACATTATACAAGATGCATGATTTCTAAAAAGATCATATTCATTTTCCATAAATGACCCAAATAAACAAGGTTAATTGCAATTAAATTTTGCACAACATGTGGCGACACATTCTACCTATAATGTATTCTTATTAGAGATCTGTATCATGAGTTAACATTACCTTGTTCTCGAGTTACGAGCCATATTACGTCATTCCATTAATGATATCTTTGAAATATCAAAACACTGATAAGTTATCTGTGTATACAAACACTTCATGAAGTTTGAATAGAAACATTGATAATTATAATTTTGCATTGACATTTTCAATACAAAAGCTTTTTATTACTCCACGAAATAAGAGTGTGTAATGAACTAATGATACAGAGTCTTTGAAATATACCGATTAGAGTTCACTGAAAATCTCTAATAACAATGTATACAGAACTAAATACAAGGCCACAATTTTACAGTCTGTAGTCTTCAGCCTATTTCTGTCAATGTATCATCTTTAATTACTGGTTACTAATAATAATAAAAGGTGGGCATATTTTGATAAATAATCCTAAGAGCTTCAATACTCGAAAAAGTAGTAGGATATATTTAGAGTAAGACAAGAATGAAGTACTTTTCATACTGAACAGGGAAAAAACTTAAGAGTTCTTAACTATTCCTGTGAACAATTTTATTTTTTTCTTGACTATAAAAAGTCTAAAGAAATGACATTTCAATTACTTGACATCATACAAAAAATTAATTTTCATACTAACAATGAATGAGCTATCTACAAAATACTCGTAATTTTGGTAAAAATAACACTGCACTATCATTTACGACCAAATGTGCATTCACTATCTCAACATGTATGTGTCCTTTATATAGTTTTTCACATGAAACACGCCTTTTTCAATCAACTCTTGTACTGTAGTACAGTATAACTTGGTTATAACGACATCCAAGGGACCTTGAAAATTAAGTTGTTATAAACGAGTGTCGTAGTAACTGAAATTCATATCAGTCTAGTGAGGTGGAAAATGAAAAATAATAAACATAATTATGCTTATTTTAGATTTATGTATTCACTTTTAAGCATACCACGAACACAATAAAATACACGTACAATTATAAATACAATATTCTGTATTAAAACAGTTTGTTCATTACTCACCAAACTTCTTTACTTAGGAGTGAAGTAATCAGTCATTTTACTTTGTTGTCTCCTACTTGCCCAATATACACTTTCTAAATTATATTCTAGGTTCATTATTTCAGTTGCAATTTCACTGCTCCCTCTCCTAGCTTCGTACTCCCTCCTCTAGCTCCATAGAAATGTTCACAATTCTAATGGCTTCTAAAATGTCACTCACTTCTTTTAGTAAACATACTGCGTTAAAATGCGTGCACTTAGTGAAAATTGCCTATCGAAACTGACCGCATTCAGGTACCGTTAATACCGCATAAATTCGGGCAGGTTACAATGGGATGGGGAATCTGCCTGCATTCCAGAGGTCTATGATAGAAGGGAACAGTAAAGGATTTGCCAGATTTCAGCAAAACATTTCTTAAAATACTTTGGTTCTTAGAAAACTGTATTCCAAACTGAGGTTGAAAATGACGTTATATGCGAGGTAGATGCATATACATTGTCGTATTAAACAAGGTAGAAAAGCATATGTCTTGACGGGAATTAGTTGGGACCACAGAATATTTGACGTTATAGGCGAGGTGTTGCACAAACCGAGGTCGCTATAACCAAGTTCTACTGTATTTGCATATTAATAGGTTATATTATTTTTACTCGCAACAAAACCATGTTTTTGAAATTCCGTAGCCCAAAAGGCAACACTACTTTCACAACCTTTTCACTATCCCATACAGAAATGTACAGAAGTTTTTTTTCCCATCTTCTCCCTCACTCAAAAACTGGATTCCACCTTCCTTACTTTCTTCGAAATGCGTTAACAATTACCTATAGATTTATTATTATATCCCCCTCACCCTCTTACACAATCCTTAAAATGTGTTAACGATGGGCAGGCTTGTTACCCTTTTACCTGCAGAAGGATTAGGAAAGTCCGCAATCATTGCTTGTGCAGGCTATCAAAGATATTTACAGATTTCCAAGCTATATTTCTCTTCCTTAATGCTTTGTATACTGTCAATCCTAATTTTCTTTCAGCTAACAATACATAAGTCATATTCGTAACTAATATATTTCTAAAATAATTGTCGTGTTCATTAAAAAAAAAATGCAGAAATGACCAAATTTCGGAAGAAATTGTTACCATAAATCCCTTACATTTAAAATTAATTGTGCACATACTTCTTGGTGCATTTGTAAATCACTTTCAGCATTCATCACTAATAGTTGTAATATATACAAGAGGTAATGATAATAACCAAGTTTGATACGAGAATAGATGAAGATAATAATAACGAAGTGTGTGACATGTGTATTAAACTGAAAGTATTTTTTATCCAAGCTTCATGTGAAGAAGTTACGTGTTTACAGAAAAACGTACAAGTGACGCATTATACAAAGACTATTATGGTAATCAATCCTTAATTTGGCATATCATGGTCAATATTATAACAAGTGGAGCTTCAGAGAGTTGCAATACTAGTAGGTGCATGTCCCATTTAAACATCAAACTGGATTAACTATGTATACAGTGCGGATGTTAGTTTTAAATCACACAAAAATGAAACTTCATTACTCTCAGAAATACAATGGAAATGAAGGAAAATTATTTCTATTTCTTTTGTCACACCCATATCGGCTTGTGATAAATACTCACTGTTGTAAGATCAGGAACAAAATCCTGGAATGTGTGAAATTGTGTAATTGTTACTCTCATATATATATTGGATTTTATAGTAGTATGATGTAGAGGTTTAAAACATTTGTTCTGGACACACAACATAAAAAGCAGTATCAAACACAATTAAGCTTTTTAACACAATAGACACCCTCATGGATTACAAAGTTTTGAAACTGGGTTCTAAAACTGCATGACAAACGACAAACAGGAATAAAGGTGGAATCACTTTAAAAAAATGGCACGGCCGGGAAATGTTAATACATATTTGCCACATTTCAATCTCATATTGTACTGTAGATCAGAAAACTATTTTATAAAGTACTGTGTAAAAATTCATAAATCTTCATTATGAACTAAGAAAAAATTGATGAACATACACAATTTCAAATTAATGTCTTAAAATTTGTAATGCAAATGAAACGTCTTACAGTATGAGGGAGAATTAAAGAAAGTTCTTTATATTGGAGACATACTATTCTGTAAATGAAAGCTTCGTATATGTGGCAGTTTACGAATCTAATTAATATGTTGCATAATGGAAGTTACAAAACCCTCTGACCTTAAAACCTTAAAAATACGTCAACACAGATAACACATACATAAACAAGGACTGGACGACAAAACATACATACATATAACTTAGTAACAGATTTCATCACACCTCCCGCATCCAACCCTGAAGCAGCTGCAAAAATATTACACAAATTGTACAGCAAATGTTATAGATAATCAACAACACAACCATCCTCAATCTGAAGTAATTTACACCCAAATGAAACGATAATTAACACACCTAGTTGCACCATAACAAAGAGTTTCATTATGCCATTGCTAAAAGCACCAAACAAGCGTTGGTCATGAGAAGTCCCCACTATTTTATGATATCTGAAAGTAAAACAAATTAACCAAACATCAAAGCAGTCCTCTTCATTCTAAGAACAAGAGAAATTGCGTCTGTTACAACATTCCATTTGGCAGACCATAGGAAAAGACGTAACTAAGGGCTAAATTGTGTTAACTGCTTACACTAAAAGTTTTACAAAAATATGCATGCAGCTCGGCAACATAACCCAAATTTATACATTAATACTGAATGTATGCAGAAAAAAATTATTTTCAATAAAGTATTTTAATTTCTGTACATATAAAATCACTTAATTTTCAAGTTCAGCAGTAAATGAAGATGCTGATTGCACTGTTTTTAAACCTTTATCTTAAAATTCTGTAGTATGGTAGGCCATTTTAAGTAGCATCACTGCATTATATACACAGAATAGTGACTACTTGTGAGAAAATTAAAGAATCGTTATAAATGACTATAAAAAGGAACATGTAATATACTTCCTAAATACATTTTATGGTCTTTAGTAGGAGTTGAAATTACAGGATTTAATTAAAATATCACTATACTGCTTTTCCTCAAAAAAAAAAGTGTACATTCAGTTTTGTGTACACAAAGGCAACTAAAATCTCAATTCCACTTGTGTGGATTCAAGCTATGCTTGTCTGATTGTATAGTTGGTTACATTAAGGGGAGAGGATGGTATTTTTGAAAACTTTTTTCCTATTTGGTGTAAAATATTAATTTTTTGTATATAGAGAGCTCATAGCTATAGCAACTCAACCAAAAATAAATATTTGAAAAAAAAAAAAAAAAAAAAAAATTATTTGGGGGCCCAGATTTGAAAAATTATACCCAATGCAGGATTTTACTAAAAATATATCTAAACCATGTTTAAAGGTAGATTCATCCAGTTTTTTGCAATTTTACTAAAACAGAATTTTGATATATCGTTTGTAAAATAAACAATTAAAATTTAATAACACTTTTCTGCATTCCTTTCTTGCAAACAAACGGACTTAGATTTAAAATAAAATCAATTAACAAAATTCTGTTACAGAGAAAAGTTTCCTAATAGTCTAAAGAATGTGTGTTCTAAATTTCATGCATGTATCTTTAATAGTTCAGAAATTATATCCATTTTTGTCTAGCAATGTAGCAAAAAAATGAAGTTACTGTAAATCGATAAAAGAGGGGACGAGTGATTTAAAAATCCATAGCGCAGGAAATTTAAAAATGGCGTCTCAACATCCGATAAGGGCGCAAATACCAACGAAATGTTATGCAATGCATTCCACACATATCAAAGAGTATTTTAAAGATTTTTTTTTTTAATTCAATTTACCGGAGACAACAATAAAAGGGGGCGAGTGATTTGAAAATCCATAGCGCAAGAAATTAAAAAATGGCGTCTCAACATTTGATAAGGACATAAATACCCACAATATATTATGCTATGCATTCCACACATATCACAGAGTATTTTGAAGAAATTTTTTTTTTTAATTTATTCATTTTTCACCAAAAAATACCATCCTCTCCCCTTAATTAATTATTCATAATTCATGTACGCAAAACTTAAAATGATTGTTAGTGAAAAATTCAGAAAGTTGTAATTTAATATCTGCAATGGGTGGATTCATTGTGGCAGTTTCCTGCTTTATGACAGCTGAAATTTGAGGCACAAATGCCACAAGGTAAGCACTGGCATGGGTTCTTCTTGAACCATTAAATTTGTCTACTGTTATAATGTGAGACTGCAATGAAACTTGTTTTTCTCCAAATTTTTTTTAAACAGTGTTGATCAAGGAAATCACATGCACAATGCTGTAGGGTTAAGTCCCAAGCCTTCGCAAAAGTGGCAAGTACATTTGTGAAGTGAAAAATGTGCCATGAGCAGAGCTTATCAGTGCAATATGGTTAATTTTAAATTAATTTAGAGTGAAACCAGGTTTAAATTCACTCTAAAATGTAACAAAAGAAAATGCAAAGACAGTGGAAACGAGAGAAGATGAGTAGAGAGAAGTAGTCCACCGCTGTGGAGTAATGGTTAGGATGCATGACCATGAAACGAGCGGGCCTGGGTTCAAATCCTGGTTGGGACGTTACCTGGGGCCTATTACACAAAGGTATGGTGTTGTACATTAGAAGTAAATTCTCTAGTAAGTAGTTAAAATACTAGAGTTTCTGTTCCACAAAAGACTTTTCTACAGTAGTACTGCACCACTCCATACTTACAAATTACTAATGAAGTTTCACAACTGCGTTCCACAAAAGTATTAGTATTTATAACTTACTAGTGAATTGTCAATTATCTCTACCAATGAAAGGAGACTAATACATACATACATGTACTAATGCGATTTAAATATATTTATTTCATAATTTTAAGATATATGTGCTACAAAATACCTTTTCTTGCTTCTATTTCCTTCAAAAGAAACAATTTCATCTCTTTTGACACCATTTCAATAATTTTGCAGTGTTTATAATTTTGTAACAATTAAGTTTGGCAGTGAAGATCATCAAATATCTTGGAGCAACAGTAACAAATATAAATGACACCTGGGAGGAAATTAAACGCAGAATAAATATGGGAAATGCCTGTTATTATTCGGTTGAGAAGCTTTTGTCATCTAGTCTGCTGTCCAAAAATCTGAAAGTCAGAATTTATAAAACAGTTATAGTACCGGTTCTTCTGTATGGCTGTGAAACTTGGACTCTCACTTTGAGAGAGGAACAGAGATTGAGGGTTTTTGAGAATAAGGTTCTTAGGAAAATATTTGGGGCTAAGAGGGATGAAGTTACAGGAGAATGGAGAAAGTTACACAACGCAGAGCTGCACACATTGCATCCTTCACGTGACATAATTAGGAACATTAAATCCACATGTTTGAGATGGGCAGGGCATGTAGCACGTATGGGCGAATCCAGAAATGCATATAGAGTGTTAGTTGGGAGGCCAGAGGGGAAAATACCTTTGGGGAGGCCGAGACGTAGATGGGAGGATAATATTAAAATGGATTTGAGGGAGGTGGGATATGATGGTAGAGACTGGATTAATCTTGCTCAGGATAGGGACCAATGGCGGGCTTATGTCAGGGCAGCAATGAACCTCCGGGTTCCTTAAAAGTCAATAAGTAAGTAAGTAGTAAGTGAAGATCATTATTAGTGGCATCTGTTGGCTAATATGGGAAACTTAAGGAGCATATGCAGGAATCGCAGAAGAATATGATGATAATAATAATAATAAGTAAATTTTTCATTATTATAGAAGTAAACTAAAATAAATAACATTGCAGGGTTACGAAATTCATAAAATCTTTGCTGTATAACATACCTTAAAATACATTACGATTAAAGAGGCAAACATAACCTAATTCGATTAATGAAATACAAAGATAACCAGCTGCTTTATGTTATGACGTAGTATGTTTATTGATATGACGTCACTAGTAGCAATTCATTGGTAATGTATAACACACTTTAATTATTTCGTGGAACAGTAAGATATAACTCTATACTTAGCAACATTTTCAATCAGTAATTTGTAATGTACAACACCATATCTTTATGGAACAGGCTCCTGTTGTAGTTTTTACCGGAGTTTTCCCTCAAACCATTAAGAGCAAATGCTGGGCAATTTTCGGACTCATTTTGCTTGCATTGTCATCTTCATCTCATTCAGATGCTATATGATCATAGTAGTTGATAAAAGTGTCGTAAAATAACAAATTAAAAAGAAAAGAGAGAGAAGAAAAAAAGCAGAAAGAGAAAAAAAAAAGTGCACAGGAGAGGGATCAGAGAAGTGATAAAACTTTCCCATGTCCATGAACTTATTTACATCAACATGATCCCCCAACATACCCCAAGCAATAAGGCAACGCTCACCAATATAACCAATGTTGCATAACATGACCAATAGAGATCCACATTAATTCATGTCAATAGAAATGCAGCCTTTACAGAACACTCCAAATATCCCAGTAGTAGAGCCATGAAAGGTGAGTAGTGCATGATGGTATAGTACCATTCACAGAACCAATAGTCAGCCCTTTTACAAACTACAGAGGAGTAGAGAAAGCGAGATAGAGGCAGGAGATAAAAGAGACGAGAGGGCAGAAGCCAAGCAAACACGTATGTGAAAGGCAAGTCTATCCAAAGTACAAGTCAATGATGTTAGCAAATGAAAGTGCATTTAAGCAAGCACCCACTAGTTATAATGAATATTCCTACTAACATGAATGTTAATTTTTAAGGGCCAGCACCAACTCTCGCTCTCTCATTGTCTTCCTCCTCTCTCGCTTCTCAAACAGAGTTCGATTTGAATACATTCAGACACTAAATACTAAAGTCATCTAAGTACAATACTAAGCAAACTAATCTGATCATCTGCTTTAGCAATAATGGGCACTATAATGTTTTAACTAATATTATAGCTAAGTGTTAAGGCGTACATTTTTCATAACCACTAACACCAAATGAAGTTAAGATAAATTTACAAGTAATATGAATGAGAGCATCAGAATTTCTGCAGTATGTTGTAACTTCACAGTGGATTTTAAGTAAAAACCTTTTTAGTACATGCTCTTTAAAATAGTTGCTTTTCAGACTGTTATCAGTCCGAAAAATTGAACTTTAGTGGCTTAGGTCACTAAAGTCATCATGGGAACTTTTAACATGCCAACATTGTTTTATCATGTTTATCATATAATGGTGAGAATATAACTGACTGACTATGCCTTTTATACTTATATTTATATTTACTTTTTTATTTCATATAATTTAGAGAGCTGTTACTAAAAACTACTGTATACCATATATGCAAAACCTTTAGTGGACTCATCCCATATTTTGGACTCTGCTTTCGCCTTGTCCACTGAAGTCTTATTTTGCATACTTGATACATAAATAGCTATTTCCTTTCTCCAAAATAGATAATAGTACAGACATTTTATATACATGTTTCATGGAAAATTATGCCGAAATATACGGGTTTCATACAATCTAAAAATTACCAATTCAATGCTAACATCAATTTTCACCCCAACTCTGGCTACTAGCAACAGGCATCTATAATGCTAAAAAACATGAAAAACAACAATTGAATAGACTATAGTGGACTTTATGTTGTCAGCAAACAGCTGGATACATTAAGAAGATTGATTGATCAATTTTCACTAATTTTGTAAGTTTCTGTTTATATTTTCTATTCTGTCACTTTCCCATTTGTATGTGTGTGTGTGTGTGTGTCAGGAGAAATGTAAAATACTTCAGGATAATGTAGTATGGGTTAACATACATTGATTTTACTTGACATACAGTATGTCCAAAGTCTAACATTTGGGGAGAAATACTAGAATGTCTTGTGGTTCCATGTATGCTATACTTGGCGTGTTATGCCAGAACTTCCGCACACAGCAGCATCTGAGCATCGCAATGCCAGCGCAACACACAACTGAATACACGTTCAATTGACATTTAATTCGTATATTTGCATAATGAATATGCAGACATGCTTTTTGTTTATGGATTTTGTGCTGGCAATGCATTGGCTGCTGTTGAGAAATATAGATGTTTTCTCAATCATAGGGTTCTGTCTAGCTGAATGTTTTCCAGTATTTACCAGATGTTATATGAAACTGGCAAGCTACCAAGTGTTTACTGAGGTCGGAAGGAGAACCAGTACTGGTACCTGATATTTGTGTAAATATTTTATTTTCTTACAGTTTGTACTGAATTATGAAATAAACTTATTGGAACAACACAATATGTAGCATTTTAAATAATATATTATATCACACTGTACTAAAACTTAGAACTACATCTATAATGCCTCTCTCCATTTAAAAGTTCACCCATCAATAACTTCCCAAATGTTACATTTTGGACATAGATAATCGGGTTAAATCAATGTGGATTAACCCAAACTACATTATCCTGAAGTATTTTACATTCCTCCTGAGACACCAAGTTCAATTTGACATCATCTCACATGCAACAATACAACAGCATGTAGAAGTAAAATCCCTGCAGTTATAAAAATTAATGCGACAATACAAATTATTAAATATTCTTGTATTAATGAGACACTCTCATGTGAAGTTCTAAAGCAGTGACTAAGTGTAAACGAAATGCCAGTAAGTGAAATCCACGAATGTCTCACTGATTCGAAATTGGCATCTATATTAGGGCACCTAAAATAAAACATTTTACAATCTAAAATGTCTGCTATCTACCTATAACACAATGTGTAATAAAAATTTATCTGTAAATCGAACTCTGCCTCTGTTGTCTGCATCCAATGCCTTCTGCAAAAGTAAGTAAGATTTTAGTTTACACAATGAAAAAAAATTACCCTGAACTTCCATTCGTTGACCTTCATTGTGAAAGGTACTGGAAACTCTAGTCCACTACCATCACCATCTCCACCAGCCTGTGACATTACAAGAGTTTTATGCATCTATTAAAGACTGTATACTCTGAACTGTTACAAATAGCTGAAATGCAATGTTTTTCATACTACATATCATACAAAGTATAGTTAATATGTGCAATGCAACATTTACAAGTCACAATAATTGTACAGTACACTAATATGGTGACACGCAAAATTTTAGTGTATGTAGCTGAAATATCATTGAAAGAAGCAGTTTTAATATCAAAGTTTGTACTGTTTAAAGCTGTAATTAAAATGTAAATAAAAAGTATTTATACTTCCTAATACCCTGAAGAGCTTAAATACACAATGTCTTGATGAAGACTTCATTTTGTAACTTCTGACTGAAATAATGAATATACATGTCTAAGTAGCATCTATATTCCAACAATGGATAATGAAGTTATTTAATATTTTAATTTGTTTCAAACTTATCATTCAAAACTATCACATTATTAGCAACAGCAGTTCTGAATACGACACATGAGTTTAATTCAAATGTTCATAATTAATTTAATTAGAATTACGAAAAATTGCGAAACGTTTCACTTCCTACATTAATACACCTGGTCACATGTAATCACTTAGTGGAAGACATTACTTCCATGCCTGTTCTGGCTGTGTGCGATACAAGGTGGCTAATGAGCTTTAGATCCGCCAACTTTTAATTATTAATTCCTGAATCTGGAGTCACAATCAATATACTGACTATTGGTTTTGGTCAGAGTGCAGTTTGCAGCAATGAAAAGTGTCGAGAGAAAATGATACTAGAAATACAAAAGCTGAGTCTCAAATAAGAAATAACTTCATAAATAATATATGGAACTGGACACAAAATCACATGAACTTCTTTACTCAAAATGAAAAAGTTTCGTTATCAGTATAATAGTGAATCTGTACAGAAATGGAATCTGAGTTACTTGAAGATTCAACACACACATCACAACAAATACACATTAATACTTTTAATCGAAGTAAGAGTCAATTTACATTATTACAAGGAGAGATAGCAAACTGGAAATATGATATTTTAATGAAAATCTACTTTTTTGGAGCTCTCATGTATGTTACAGCATAGCCGATGACGTATTTCTCTCATAAATGCTTTTTAAAATTGTGTCATTGATTGGGTTTCTTGACTATGCTCTATTTGCAAGTGTCTTTCCAAAACATGCCTTTTTAAGAAAGCTGTTGTCTTGGCATTTCTTGAGTATACATTATTCAGAAGTGCTGTTCCACCAGCAATCTAGCCAAGTGACTGAAATCACCAACTAGTACACCTCTACTTAATGTCCTAGGATCAAATTCCCCGAATTTCCAATTTTTTTGCAAGGTTTTTTATAATTAAGTAAGGTAAAGGTATGGTTTGTTTAAGTTGGTACTGTCTAACTGCAGAGGTTATATCAGCAAGGTTGCACGATGTCTCCGAATTTTGTCCAGAGCCAGAGTTCTTTTACATGTTTTGCCAGTCACACATTACAAATATTTAAAATCTACTGACATGAGCCTGTCGCATTTAAGCACACTGTTATGAAGATTACCACGCCCTTACCTGTAACTTGAATATTTCATTAATAAACGAACAATAAAATGTATCGACTTCTATGTCTTAATTGGTGTAAAATACTTCGACGTACGTATTGTAATTTGAATATTTCATTAATAAATAAACAATAAAAAGTATCGGCTATGTGTTAATCGGAGTAAAATATTTCGACGTTTTTATTTAAGTATGTAGTGTAATTTACAACTTCGTGACCAGCCTGGTACGTTTTTCTAATTTCAAATAGCTGCTGATGTAAAGTACATGTTCTTTTTATATGGTAAATAAGAAAATAAATTGATTTTATTAGAAATACAAAAGTAATGAATAGGAGGATAAAAAATTAATACAGAAAAAAATGTAATAAGTAGAAGAATATTATATTGCTTTTGTTTTTTGGTCACAGTCCGTCTCTGCACTGTTATTCACTGCATTACCTGAGGAGATACCCACTTCACCCCTCTCCCTGCGATAGTGGTGTGCGGGTTGCATTTCTATTACATCACAATTTCGTGGTGTTTGGCAACCACTGGTATAAATCATAATGAGGGCTTGGAATTTTTTTTTGCTGTATTGGGCACCATTGACTGAATCTTCGTATGACAATTCATCACATGTTTATGAACGTAACTCCGAAATTTTATTTTTTATTTTTATTACTCATGGCACATACTTGACTTACGTCATTCACTCATATGAAGCTAGTTATGTAGATAAATTTATCGACAGAGTCGTTGCCCAGGGTTGCACCATAGTAGACTGGTTTATGCTACACCTGCGATGAGATGAGATGGAGATTTGTCAGGATGCCACAAGGGAACCAGAGTTAAATCACGGCTTGCCCAACACAAGTTATAATTGGGGGTACACCAGGAATCGAACCTGAGTCCACAAGATCATAAGTCCAGTGCTCTAGCCACTAGACCATCGTGGTGGCTTATTTTATTTCATATAAAAATGCATATTTTGGATGTAACATAAAACTACATATTTTGACACCAAAAAAAAAAAAAATTTAAATATTTCGGTTTTAAATTAAAATGTATCAAAATGACATAATTTGGAATTCTGTCTTTTTTGTGTAATGGGTTCTTCTGACAAACAATGGTGGGATGCTGTTGCTAAAAGATTCCATAGATACACTCTTGAGATGTTCATATATGCAAAACCCAGTTTGAAAACGGATCTAATCTACATCACATCCAATTTCACGTATGTTACTGATTATATACACATCCTGGAAAGTAAGCATTTTATTCTCGCTGAAACACTTCGAGGGATGAAAACCACTATCGCCAAAATAACAAGTTGGAGGAAAGCAAGTGGATACACTCAAACATAAAGCCACAACTTTGTTTAATGAAATTACTATGTCTGCTATTGCCAGTACCTTGGCTGATGAAAACTGTAAGCTTACATCACTCTCTGAAAACCTGACAAACTTTTTGCTTCATTCTAGGGAACTAGCATTTTCACACTATAGGGCTTTATTTCGTGAGAATCGTCAATTATATACTACTGAAAATTTGAGAATGGTCTTCGTAACACATTATAACACTCATATATAAAGATACCGTAACAATATGTGCAAATTGACATTTAGCTATTTTTTCCGTAATTATTAATGCTTTAGCATATAGTTCAGGGGCGGCTTTTGGGGTAGTGCCAGTGTGCCATGGCACCACCAATGAAAGAAACAAAAATAATATCCTAAAAAGCAGTTGTAATAGTTTATACATTTTATTCGTATTTCATTTGAACGAGCGCGCACACATATCCGGACGCACTCTTGCAGCGTTTTTCCGAACGTTGGAGCCACTTCGCTAAGGCACCACCTGCGTCCATACAACACTGTACAAAAGGCTACTGCTTCTAGTTTATATGAGTTTCTTATGGCAGACTTAGAGCCGAATTCAATTTGACTCAGTAGTTAATATTCCGCCCGCTAGAGCACAGTAATGCAGAAATTTCGCTAGATGGCAGGGTTGTTGGAGACGTTATTTGTCTATGAGTTAGAGTTCCGCGCCAAATGTTAATGTAATGTTGCCAATTCAAAACTAATGCACATAACTTGGATTTGAATGTGTAAATTATTATGCATTTAGCTATATTGAACGCAGAGATAGTCATGGTTTCATATTATGTAAAACTGTTTGTTAATGGTGTGTAATATTTGCTTTATTTTGCGGCAACTAAATATCGCTACACTGTTCCTATAGTATTGATGCTTCTGTTAACGATACATGAGATCTGTGCAGGACATGAACATGTGTTATTCAGGCCGCTGCCTTGGATTCATCGGCCTGTTAATTAAAGTGCAAACGTGTTTGTTTATTATCTATGCCATTGTTTATCTCGTATGTTTTTGCCAGTAATTTCACTAGTTATAAAAGTTATTTGTATTTGACTAACAATACTGTGAAAGTTTTGATTATCTGTATCTGTAAATTTCGTTATTAGTTTCGGAAATGTTATTGTAACTGTTACTAGATGCATTATTAACTGTACACCTGGTAAAATAGCTGGTTTAATTAATGTGTTTTATTTAATATAATGCAAACGTGAACTGCGATTATTAATTTCACTAGGGTAATTTGTGTACAACTTTTTTCATTTTTGTCTCACCGGCCGCCACTGATATAGTTTCTAGCTTTTAACACATATTTTCGAATTTATAATGCATAAATGCATAAATATTTTCAACACTTTAGGCACAAAAAATCCTAGCCCTAGTCATAACAAGCGCGAAGAGTATGGTGACTTTTCTTCTTCTCATTCTTATTTTGTCACCTAACCAATCTTTAAAATACTGTAGACTTCTCTATATTATACCTCCATTTTCCTTACCAAAAGTTCAATCAAAATCTCTTACAAATAATCCACCATTGTTTCCTCTCTTATTCAGAATGACAAAAATGATCCTACAACATTACGCAAATGAGTATGTGCTGTTGACCAATCAGAGTACAAGATGCAACTGAAGCATAGTCGAGAAACTTAACATCGACACTCTTTAAAAAAGTTATATATTTTGTTAGACTGATATCTACAGCTACAATCTAAGTGTGCCGGAAGCTAATCTTCAAACCTTACAATTTAGAATGATTTCATTGAAATATCATGTATCCTGTTCAAAACTTCCCATTGTTAGAAGTTTCCTATTAATGCTAAATATTTCGATGTATAATACATAAACATGGGTTTTGATATGTTTATAATTACTAAACCACAAATTACCAAGCAAGCTATATATTCCATATCTTCATAAACATTACTCACGAAATAAAACATGAAACAGATATTTAATAAACGACTTTCTGTCCAATAAATAACAGGGAAAGAAAAGCACCATGGCGTATTCCAATTCTCTGCTGTCTCTCGTAAAATAGAGTTACTGTTGTCGAAATTTTGACTCATGATGTACCATACTGTCAAACTGTAGTTACTCTCAGGTTTAATTTTGAACTTGACTGTGTTAAAATAACAAATACGAGAAAATAAAACAATGCAACAGAAATCACTGATAAGTTATAATAATTATGAAAATATTACATACCTTGTCCTTCTTGTCCTGTCGTGCATAAGGAAAGCACGGAATTACAGCAGTTACACGAGAAGCTGAGGCAATTTTGCACGCATTAATCATAATCAACAGCTCCATGAGGTTGTCATTGACCTCGCCACTTCCACTCTGCACGATATACACATCTTCTCCTCTGACAGATTCTCCAATTTCGACACTAAAAAAAAAAAAAAAAAAAAATGTCTAAACGTTAAATGAATTTGTGTATCAAGTAGGGCAATCAGATGGTGAGTAAATGACATTTCATAGTATGTAATGTTATTTTGTGCGAGATCGTGCGTATTTGCTTGCTTTCCACACAAAACCAATACGCGGTAAGTGTGAAATACAACATTCAGTATTCCCAATGTAACACACATAACAATTTCCCTCTTCTTACCGCTTAAGCGCCATATTCATTTTACTGCTTTAGGCTTTTAACATATTATTTTTAGAGACGTTTAACATAGTAATAATTATAAATTGGAAACTTACCACTGCAATTTCACCTAAATTGCAATGTTAATTATTGTTTTTAAATATTTGCAAATATTAAGTAAACTCTACAACACCACAAAAGTTACTGCATTTGTAATGCAAGTAACATTAAGGAAGCCGTGAAAAAATCAACAAGATTCCAGATGCCGATGTTATTACTGCAATATGTTATATAAATAATATTGTTGAAATATTAAAATGAAAAATAAATCATTACATAACCTTATCGTTTGTTTTAAGTTCGCATTTATAGACTGGGGGGAAAAAAAAGACAGACGTATATCACAGCCTGCTGGAATATAGTAAACACAGAAAACATTTTATAGCAACAATGTTGAAGATAGATCTTTTTGTTTTTAAAAGTTGCCGTCATTGAACAGAAACCAAGATGGAGATTTCATTGCAACTAATTAGAAATTCCTCTTTCAGGTATGTAATAAACGATCTTCGCACAAAATAATGTACGATACACGAGCGGTATGTTTGTTTTCATGTTCTCGGAAATTAAAAAAGCTCAACTACGTTTCGCTTTTTCAATCTTTTCCTCGAACATGAAAACATCAACATACCGCTCTTGTAACGCATATTACTATTATACTCATTTCTCCTATATATATATATTTTTTTTTTATTTTAGTAGGTTATTTTAAGACACTTTATCAACATCTCAGGTTATTGAGATGAAAGTGATAATACCGGTGAAATGAATCTAGGGTCCAGCACCGAAAGTTACCCAGCATTTGCTCATATTGGATTGAGGGAAAACCCCAGAAAAAACCTCAACCAGGTAACTTGCCCTGACCGGGAATCGAACCCAGGCCACCTGGTTTCGCGACCAGACACGCTAGCCATTACTTCACAGGTGTGGACTTTACCATATTATTTTCAGAACATAAAGATGGGTAATATTTCATAACTTCTCAATACAACAATAACCCCGATACAATTTTCCTACTCCACAGAAAATTGTTGTAGTAAGGTTCGACTGTATATTAAGCGCAAAGGGAAAGAACGAACTTTGTCCACTTTAACAGATAGTTCAGGAGAGCAATTTAAAGTCTATCTTTAGCATATTTTTTCCATGTGCCACAGGTAACAACGAAAACATGATCTATATGTCAAATCTAAAATCTGTTCTAGCACTTAGACTGTTGACATTATCATAAGGACCTCATAAACGCAAAGATTTACCTGGAGGTTAAGTCTGTGCAAACCTAAATCTACAGGTAAGTCTCCTCGTATATGGGCGTATAAGGCTTTTCACCTTGAGATAAAATATCTCAAGGCCTTGAGATAAGTCTCCAGACTTCTAAAACTGCTTCAAATTTTCCGATTGCAGCACTCTCCAAATTAAGCAGCAGAAAAAGTAAACACAGAAACAAACGATACTGCAAGCATCTGGTCGAGAATGCATTGTTACATTTTGCAATTCTCCGTATTCATTTACAAGGTCTTTGCAGTTCTCTGTAGTGAAATGGTGGCAAGCTATGAAAGTCCAGATTTAAGAAACTATTCTTATGCATTTCTCTTAGAATTTATAGAAATATAAAAAACTTTTTCATGCTTATGGAAAATCAAATAAGTTATAATTACACTTATAACAAAATTACAAATATACTATTTAATAACAATGCCAAAGAATCGCCAACAACTGTATGCTGAACCATGGAGGAACAGTCTTTCTCGAGTGATCACATTTCTACATGTGAACTAATTGATTTCAGCGACCTCTTAGTTCTTCTTGGTGAACTATAAGTCTAGGAGGTAAGTCTGAATATGAATGGACAATCATTCAATTCAAACATATTTATCGGAGGCAAATCTGTGCAGACCTAACTCCAGGGAAGTCTTTGCATGTATTGGGCCCTATAGTGTTTCATTCGTAGGATTAACCTACATGGAATGCTACTCCACACAATACATATAACTCATTTTTTTGGGTGGGGGTGGGGGGGGGGGAACAAGTGGACAAAGAACGTTCTATTCTTGTACCTTTCATATATTAATAGTCGAGACCAACAGGGAGTAGATAGAGATCTGATCTGTGTCTTACATTACAATCAAGAATATTCTGATTAGTGCTACAGTATCTTGACTGTTAACATAAAACATCAGGAAAGAATATTCTCACAAGGTAAAGTCAAGATTTCTAAATTTCTGAAAACTTTTGAACAGGACATCCTTTTGTGCACACCTGCCATTATTCTCAGGGCTTTCTTTTGTAAAGCAAAAACAGCTTTAGTTTCAAATGAATAAGCACAGAATATTAATCCATATTTCATTATAGAATAAAGAATGTAATCGAAGTATGCTATTTTAAGGGTTTTTATATTGTCAATAGAGAGAAAGGGCTAATGCATAAGGTGGAGCTTAATTAGTGTGGCTGTTGGATTGCATTAGTAACACAATATGAAAAATTCCATTTTTGAGACAGAGGTATCTATGTTTAATTCATTCCCCTTGATTACAGGATCTTATGTGAAAATGATAAAAAAAAAAATTCAATTTTATGTGACAGAAATAATTTCTTAGGTCATATTATGGAGATGGAGGATAGTGCCATTGAAAAGAAGTGTTTGCAGTTTTTTCGGGACATGAATTTGAAATACAATTGGCTAGAAGATTTAAAGAACAAGTTGAGTAGATGGTTATGGGAGGAAATTGGAGTAATGAATTTAAATGTAATTTGTAAAATCGTAAAAGAGAGGTGTAATTAAACTACGAGACAGGAATTATATCAAAATCTCAACGAAAGTAAGTAACTATAAGGACATTAAAACGTCATGGGAACAAGAAGAAGTCCACACCTGTGGAGTAACGGTCAACACGTCTGGCTGCGAAACCAGGTGGCCCGGGTTTGATTTCCGGTCGGGACAAGTTACCTGGTTGAGGTTTTTTCCAGGGTTTTCCCTCAGCCCAATATGAGCAAATGCTGGGTAACTTTCGGTGCTGGACCTCGGACTCATTTCACCGGCATTATCACCTTCATCTCATTCCGAAGCTAAATACCCTAAGATGTTGATAAAGCGTTGTAAAATAACATACTTAAAAAAAAAACAAAAAGAATATGTCAGAACAAATAATAGGAAAATGAGGATGGGCTTAGCTTGGTGGAGACTAGGAATATGAAAATTGAAAAACAGGAGGGGTACCACAGAGAAGAATATCTGCCCCCTTTGCAGCATTGGAGAAGATGCATTCCATATATTATTAGAATGTCAAGAAACAGACAATACAAGGAAAAAGTGGATAAATAATACATTTTTGAATATGAGTAGATATGTAGCATATAAGAAAATAAGTAATATAACTAATATAAGAGAGTTAAATAAATTGGGCAAATTTTTAATGATAGTGAAGATGAAATGGGAAAAGAAAGTTAAAAGTAATGGTGTATTAAATTGATATTGTTGTGTGTTTTTTTTGTTTTGTTTATTTTTTTTTTAGATGTGAGACTTGGCATAGGTGATTAAAATTGTAAAGTAAGGCAGATCTAGGGTAATAGACCTATAGAATTGTAACAGGTCTGTCTTACAGATATATGATAGATGAATAAATATATATCATATGTGACAGAAATGGTCGGTAAAACACGCCTGGAACCCTCTTATTCAGATACAGGGTCTTTTACGAGTTTTGAGAAATGACAAATAAATAAAAAAATAGATAATAAATAAATTATTGCTACAACAAAGACACTTTTTTTATGTGCCATCCTACGAATGTGTCTAATCACTTAAATGTCCAGCAACCCCATTCCCATCAGATTTAAACTGCAAACACAGGCTATAATGGCAAGGCAACTGCTCAGTCACCAAGGACAATTTCTAACATTCTGGATATGATAAAATTAAAAGACTGCAGCGCAATATCTTCCCAATGTTTTCTGCACCACCAATTAAGCATTAAGCCATAGGGAAATTATGAAATGCTTGGGAATGGGAAGGCAAGAAAAAACACTTCTCTACAATGTCTTTGAGCACTACAAATTTCAAAGAATGTCACTATGACTTTAGAAAGTCATGGTATAGACATATGGGCCCTGACGAAGTGTTTGCTGACGATGTGAAAAAATGACATTACATTAACAAGAACGAAAAATACGTAGTGGATCCATTTTGCATGAAGGTAAATGTCTGGGCACTCAAGTGGAATTTGTGGTGTTTGAGATATTCTCGGAGTTCTCTCGTTTTCTATTTCTTCAGTAACAATCATTTCTCATGTAGCTTATCCATCACCATCTGGTGCAATATGGGCACCTATTGCTTACAACTGCAAGTGATTGCTCCTAAAACGCTTAGGTCAAATTTGGAGGAAGGCTGAAAAATGGGACATTTGGTAAATGCTGCTGTAGACTGTTGGCAAGATGTACTACAATATTCATTCTGGTTCAACAGCTATGACGCAATTGATAGATACATTACTAGAGACCTTATCAAAATGTCGTCTGCGGTAGCACTTGATAAACTTGCTTGATAACCCCAAGTGCGGAATCCCAGTAGAGAAACACTCTACAGGAAAAATGTAAATGTTAGAATAAAAAATGACAGTGAGATTAACCCCTTCAGACCTGAATTTATATTAAACATCAAAAAAAAAAAAGGTCACATAATCATTCTGGGGGTCCAAAATTCCCAAATCAAGTCTTCACAGAAAATAAAAATTTGGGGACAATTTTGATCCCTAGGGCCCCAAAATTTTTAATTTTATTTTTAATTCGGGTATAGAAATGTTTCAAAAATAATATTCTCCATTTCTATCACATTGAATTTTTCAAAATATTTAAAAATATCGAAGACATTCCAAAAAAAAAAAAAAAGAAACAATGTACACTATATAATGTACATCAGCCCTGAAGGGGTTAAAAAACTTTGGAATATAAGAGTGAAAGAAGGTAAAACTGAAATAGGACGAAAGTGATGTAATATGAAGAAAATTAATTTTGTTTGTTTCACGTTCCCGACTTCCACCCCACCCTCATTTTTAAGTTTTTCCTAAAAATCCAGCACTCTTAAGATATCTACTAATCTTCTAGCTTTCTTTTTCCGCTGATAAGAGTATTTTCCAGATCTTGTCCTGATGAAGTCAGTGTCGTCTAGTAGTATAAAACCAGACTTGTGTTCAGAAGTTGTTCTTGGACATAGGCTAATTAAATTATCTAGTTGTTTTTTTCCGAGGCTTTCTCCAGCTGTAAGGTCAATGTTAGGCACTCCTATGACGAATCCTGACTTCTTGCCAAATACCATCTCGCTATCACCATTCTACAGACATTAGATACCGAACAATTGAAACAATGTCTTTAAATAACAGTACAGACGGTACAAAGTAGTTAGCTAAGTAACCGAATTAAAAGTGACAAGTGTAAAGTTGTTTAGCATAATCTCTCGTGTAGGTATTATAAAATCATGAACCCTACTTCTCTTGGCTCAAAGGTATCCTCACCTATTCATACAACAAAGTCTGCACTGTGGCACAATTAAACTTACTTTTAGTTCTGCAGCAAGGCTTGATACTGAAGGACTTTGATAAATTAATATTATATTGTTAACTAACACTGATTTATTGGCAATAAGACCATTAACTCTCTTTTCTCCAATATTTCTCGCTGAAGGGGCTTCTGATCCATTTCTTCCTGAAGACTGCATAATGGACAAAGTGGGGAAGAAATAATTCCAATTTTGTTCAAGTGCTTTGACAAAATCATGCCTTGTCATTAATCAAAAGGATGCAACCGCACTCTTTCTTGGATACTCTAGAGTTATATTTTGTTGTATGCTGAGATACTTCCATCTTTTATTAGGCTTACTTAAAATTTCGCAGAAATGATACGGTATGATGTTCATTAATTCATAGGACAGATCTTTCACTGCAAACCTAGCATTCTCCAATCTTTCCTATTTTCTGTCTTCCTCTTACTCTCCGCATATGATACATATATCTTAATGTCGTCTATCATCTGGTATCTTCTTTTGCCCCGAATTCTTCTCCCGTTCCTTCCAGTGCATCCTTCAGTAGGCAGTTTCTTCTCAACCAGTGACCAAGGTAATTCCTTTTCCTCTTTCTGATCAGTTTCAGCATCATTCTTTTTCACCCACTCTTTCCAACACAGTTCATTTCTTATTCTAACTGTCCACTTCACACGCTCTATCCTTCTCCATATCCACATTTCAAATGCTTCTAGTCGTTTCTCTTCACTTCGTCGTAATGTCCATGTTTCTGCTGCATATAATGCTACTCTACACAAAGCACTTCACTAATTTTTTCCTTAGTTGTTCCTCCAGAGGTCTGCAGAAGATGCTCGTTTTTCTATTAAAAGCTTCCTTTGCCATTGCTATCCTCCTTTTGACTTCCTGGCAGCAGCTCATGTTACTGCTTATAGTACACCCCAAGTATTTGAAGCTGTCCACTTACTCTACTGCCTCATTTAGAATTCGCAAGTTTACCTTCCTTACTTTTCTTCCTATGACCATGGTCTTCGTCTTGTTGGAATTTATCTTCATTCCATACTGCTCACAGCTGTCATTTAGCTTCAGTAGCATGTCCCTTAGTATCATCTCTTCTGCTAACAACGCCATATCATCAGCAAATCTTATGCACTTTATTCTTCTTCCTCCCATATATGTCTGGAATGTTTTACAGCGGAAAGACTCATCATGCCAGGCTTGAAGTTTTTCTTTGGAAAGGTAAATGCAGTAGCTTTCTGTTGCTTTTCCGCACACGCTCTCTCTTTCACATCTTAAAAGATCCCAGGGGGGCCCAGCATGGAGATGAGAGTGGATTTGACTAATTAGACCCTATGGACTTCACCAAAATTCACCGCAAGGGTTAAACATCAGTTCTATCAGTTCTGAACAGAGACCAGGAAATCCCAATTAGCCTTTGCCCCCCATATGATATTATATCTTGATATTTTAAGCTGATTAATCTTTTTTAACTGTTGGAAATGATAAAGTTGACATGGGATTTTGTAAGATATTACTTTTCTTCTTAGTAAGACTGACAGCAGCTTCACTACCCGATAATTCACAGTGTGCCAGTACCATTGAAAAAGTATTCTTTTGTTAAGCTTTATCAGATGGTGTATAATTAAAAAAAAATCAGTTATTTTTTTACTTTTAGGTGACAGAATGGCTGTTACAGGAGTAATAACTGCTTCAGAATCACTGAATATAATAGCTTGTTGAAAATAGATCTGGTACACCAGATTTTGAAGTGTCGAACAGAGGGCTTCAACTTCTCCATCAAAATCTGTAGCTCCTTAACTTAAGCATTTATAAAACGAGAAAAGTGGACATGTGGCACCAACACCTGATCCATTTTGGTTGGACAGTAGGAATCCATCAGTAAAAATATTAAGCCATTCTTTGTTAAAGGGAACCTACCATGAATAGTTTCAAATCCTAGCAATTTTAGGACATCTTTTGGAGTGTCACTTTTCTTGGTACCTGGTATTAAATACTTTCTTTCTATTGCTCGTGTACAGTTAGTTTTATGAATTAGATTTCCTTTACTTGTTCGGAGATTGATTCTTTTCTTAATTTCATGTACTTTAGAGAGAAAGCTTTCCTGAAATTTGTCAACTATGAAGCTTCTTATCTCCCAATTACTAAATGAAACTGATCAAAGGTCATATGGACCAGCTAACCAACGGCAGATGTGTTCCTCCAAACAGTTTGAGGTGATATAAAAACATGGTGTCCACATTAAAATGGATATAGTTTTGCTACATCACTCTGCAAATTAACACAGTGTGTCTTCATCATCATGCCCACGATGATTGACTGGCCGTGTGCCCTGTGAGAGGCCGCACTTCTGCCGCTAAGATGGCATGTATGCTGATGCAGCAATAGGGGATTCCACGTTAAGAAAAAGGGATTGAGCATATGGGGCTCGGTTAAACGAGCGTTGAGCGACTTCCGCCGATTTTGGAATAGATTCCGACGCACTTAGGTTAGGTTAGGTTTTTATTATCCTGTCAAGATGAAGGTGAAAGCGATTGAGTGTGATTTTTGTTTTCTATGTTGGCACTTCGAGTGCGTCGGTGTCTATTCCAAAATCGGAGGAAGTCGCTCAACGCTCGTTTCACCTGGGGCTCTTCCATCAAATGACCAGTTTCCACAGAAACACCTACCTACCACATACCTAGCTTCTACAATGTACTAAGCAAAACCTATAAAACCAGTACTTTTTTCTTAACATTGAATACTCTAAAGTCAAGACCATCCCCATTCATATCAACACTACGACGTTTATAAATAAAACAGTTTATTTGTAACTTGGCCTCTAGCAGTATTCATTTAGCCGAGATGGAGAACAGATCATTTCGTCATGGTATACAGATATTCATTAAGGGAAAGTATTTACATATACAACACGTACATGAAGAATAGAAAATAGTGTGCTTCAACAAGGCGAAAACTTTCTTATATATGTTTCACGCTTTACATTCTTTACACCTATACTTTTTTCTGAAGTCCCGGTGAAATTCCTATATTTTTCATGTTAATTTATTTCGCTTACTGGTATGCGTTTTTTACACTTATATGATGTATTTTAAACCCCAGGATATACGAAACGTCTACGTTCTAAATAAATTTTGCTCGAAATTAGGTTTGCTGTGAAAATACAGTAGAGGCCCATGTGTTCCTCCAGGAAATTCGTGAGAATGTAATACAAAATTGTTGTCTATTATCAAAGACTATTAAGAGCATTAAGACAGTTGAGGAAAAGCTCTGTAATACAAAATATTCTAGGAAGAGCTAATGAAAATTGTACCTTCATCAACAGCTGCTGAATACAGTAAGAGAAAGAAGACGAATTCGTCATAGTAGAGGGAATTAAAAGTTAGTCCGGTAATTGTGGAGATTCACTCCACCATCGATTTTCGAACTTTTTTTTTCTCAAAAGCCCCAATTCTTACCCTCTTTTTCAAAATAACTTTGAAGAAAAAAAAAAAAAAGAGTAGCGAGATGACCTGACCTAACCTAACCTTAGTTGAAATCGATGGTGGAGTGAATCTCCTTGTCAGATTGATACCTAAGTCGAATAGAGGGATTTTGAGAAAAAAAATCGAAAATAGATGGTCGAGTGGAGTTCCACAATTACCGTTAGTCCTGCAGTGATCCTGCAGAAAAATTAGATTCCAGGAATCGGAGTTACAAGAAAAAAAAGATGTTCATATTTACATCAATCAACAAAGACGCATTTTCTTAAGAAGTGTTTTATATAGGCCTACGTAGCTACACAGATTAATAGTACTATAGACTGGTAAAATATTATAAATAATTGAATATATAGCCCTTCATTTATCCCTAACTTGGCATCCTATTATATTTCTGGGTAATATAAACTATGTAGCCATGAACTTGGCATCGCCGACAATTTAACCCTTAGGCTATACACTTCATTAGTGCGACCACGCTATACGTATTCCAGTAGTTTTCTTGTTACTCCAATGGATATAATACACAAACAATTTGTGTACTTTAACACTATCATCAATAACATTGACAATTAAAACTTGCATAGTAAATCATGTACTACTGAACATATTTACTTTAAAATCTAATGTTCCCGAATCGCATGCTACTGCTTAGGTACTTACCATGTTTCCAAATTGCTGAATTTTTTAGTAACGACTTTTCCCAAGTCAATGCCCAACCGATCAACAATTCGTTGAGCAAGGTCCGGGTGAGATGTACCGCTGAAAACCTTAATATTTGGCATCCTACTTCGGAGAAAAGAACTCGGCTTTTCCAAGTTAGCCCGAATCAAAGTCTTCGCACGCACTGGGTCTGACAAGACGGGCATTACTGCAAAAACATATTACACAACCAATCACATTACAGCGGAAAAAGGTTGTTACATCACATCCTGATGAACGTATTCTATTGAAGATAGGGGCATGGTTTACTGATGAGAGAGTAATGTTTAAATTAATGTCATAAAGTTACTTAGATACAATAATTTCATGAAATATATAACAATATATATGTAATAGTTAACCATCTGCGCATTTCATTATCCCGTATGATATTTAGAATTATCAATACTGATAAGTATTATACGTGAATAGGCAAATGTTATCCAATGGACTTTGTTCACAAAGTTGGCAAGACCGAACATGCAGTAATGGAAAGATTGTGGTAGTGAATTAAACTGCAGCAATAGAAACTTCGAAACTTGTGGTAATGGTTAGGTTTTAAAAGAAAATAATCGTTGTTACATGGAAACGTGCTATAATTTGAATGTTTTTTTAACTAATTGAACAATGCATTAGATTATTTGCTAACTGCTAGAATCATGGCGAATATTGCTGCACAGAGAATCAAGAGAGAGTTTAAGGAAGTCATTAAAAGTGAAGAGGTAGGGTTCACTAATCATATTGAATTATAAGTATTTACTTTAATTCCCAATGTAAGTGACTTGTCACTACGAAAAATAATTTCCACGTGCAGTTATCAGGAGTTAGCAATTGCTCTATGTTGTAAAAATTTGGATACGGCATTAAAACATGGTCGAGGTTTTAACAGGTGACATTACTAAGAAATTTTAATTCCCTGTACAATAATAATATTTACATTATGACGGTGCTGTTATTAGATAGTGTTTTCAATCAAACTAAACATGTGACTACCATATCTAGAAATTATCATTCCTTAAGAAATTAATGGTAGGCTAATGTTTCTTAAGAATCCACACAGACTAGATCTCTACTAACCATTTTGCTGTACTGATTGTCATGTTTGTCAAACTAATGTTCGACTTCCCTAATGTTAATTTCATGCATTAACCTCAAATAATCATACGTTATGAACGAGTTACGTTTTTGTTGCATGTTTAAAAGGTTGTGGCTATTTTTTTTTAAATAAACACTGTGCAGAATTGATCTTCAGATAGAATTTAGTAATGTCATGAAATGACTATTTCTTTTTCACCTTAATACATTGGACAGACTCTTTGAGTATTTTCTTTTTTAGTTACAGGTACAGTTGCCAGTTTTACAACATCTTATAAACGTATTATTTATTTTGTAAGACAGTATTCTGTCATAATTGGTATCGGTATGTATAAGGATGGATTTCATCTCATCTTTGCCAGTTGTGACTGAAAATATTGTTTCTATAGAATGTCATTTTGCTTTGTCCATGGAATGTTCGTAATTTCAAGACATGCATGAATTTTCAGTAATTTTAAGCCAAGGTACTCACATATCCTAGTAACAATTAAACATTATTAGTAGATCTAAGTCAATTTGTGGTTTATAATCACACCATAAATTTCTGACGTAATCATAATGATAGTTTTTATTTAAATAATAAAATGTTTTTATGCATAATATATTATTTTCCTACTGCCAAAGAAAGAAAGAAAGGAAGCTCAAATTTTTTAAGACTTAGTAGTTTATGGGTAGGATCATTGGGATCTGTTTTACTGTACGATGCCGTATACTGAGTTTATGAAATTTTATATTTGCTAGATTGATTGGCTTCTGTGTTTGTCAAAAGTACTTGTTAGCTAATATTTCAGTAAGTCAAACATAATATTCATATTTATTCTTCATTGTTTCTTTTCTTGACTTATTAACACACTCGTGAAAGATGTGAAAAGAATTTATTTATTATTATCAATAAGAGAATGTGTATTGTCATAAATCATCATCATCATGTTGTACTGCTTAAATGTGTCGTTTTTTAAACAACTATGTCCATTGTCTCTGCCAAAATATTAAATTAGAGACAAACTAGTAGGTAGGCCTATTCGTTTGCTGAAGCCTGTACTTTTTTTGCATAGTTTGTATCAGTTCGGGAAGGGAGTCGGAATTAATTCCCTTGCATGGAGATAATTATAACGAACTACGGCCAAATATTTTTTTTCGCACTTAGAAAAATATGATTTATAAAGACTGGTAATTACTGCGACAATTTTAATTAAGAACCTTTTAATAATTATGTTATAATCTATACACTTATAGGCCTACATAATATGAATCAGTTATTTCAAAAATTGGACTTCTCTACTTTTTGGAATTTTTGAGTTAATGGTTGTTATGTATGTCAAAGGATGAATCTATCATTTTAAGCAGAAATCATACTTCTCCAGCTCTCATAAAGCCTTCATATGCTATAGCAACTTTAAATTTTGTGCAGAAACCGGACCTTTCCAGGAGATGTCTGCTTTCAGTGCTTATTACTTATAAGCCTCAGTATAATGTCCATGAAGAAATATGTTGAATGCATCATACTGTCAAGTAATGCTGAAAACTTTTTAAGTCAAAATGATAGAATTAAGTAACATTCTTAACTTTAATAATCGGTGGCCGACATTTTACAGAAAAAATTATCTGCCACTTCAGCTCCAAGACAGGAAAATTCCCCGAGATCAGGAAGTATTGTTCTGTGTGTTAAAATCTATGAAATTTAATTATGACAATGTGGACAGTAGCATTGTAGTTGCTGAGGAGTATATAGATGGACTTCTTTATCATTTCAAGTTAGAATTACACCACTTACCTACATCACTATCTATTACAAAGGCCTACCCACAAGGAAATGTACCAATAAATTTTCAGAAACTAAAAGACCTAGAACAGATACTCTGTTACATTCCAAAGGAATACAATGATTTTTATAATGCTATATTAAAATGGCCAACTAGAGACGTTGAGATAGGAGATAGTGATGATGAATATGATGGGTAAAGCAGGAAGGATGTTTCTATATCTAAAATTTATTTGAAATTGTATAATTTGTTCAAAGTCGAATTGTAATTCAATTTGCCATGTTTCTTGAGTAAAAGAAGTTGAAAATCAACATAAAATAAGGCGTAATTAATATTTTTTGTGGTAAAATTATGATATTTTGCAGAAAGCAGACTTCTCCACAGAGATTAAGAGCGTATATATTTGGAACTATGAATTCAAATTTATTATTTTTGTAGGTAGTAATTCAAAATAATGCTGCTAAAATACTGAAAGTCCAGTATGATTATTTACTAGCATAAACATATTTTGTTGAATATCTCAAAATAGTAGATAGCAGAGAAGTCTGGTTTCTGAAATAACCGATTCATATAATAAGCACTGTACTGTTCATAGGAACTCGTCAATTTTAACGTATTGAAATACTTAATACAAATACTTGCTATACTCTGGTACATGTTTAAGTTTATATTTTAGGGCTAACTGTCCCATGTAACTGTAATGAATGTATGGTAGACATTTATGAGCTATGAAGATTCAGATCTTTAATGCTTTACTCCCATTATTTAAATATTCTTTTATAATTCATTGCTATTTAACATAGTATTTATTAGTGACTGAATATATCAGAATTCCGGGAGAGGACAGCAGAAGCCACGAAAGCCATATATAGGATAAAGAACATTGCATCACTATCTCTAAAGACAGCCACCAGCCTTTTCGACACGGCAATATCCCCAATAGTCACGTATGGACTGGATTTAATATGGGAAAAGCTGACAGTCAATGACATAGAACGCATTGAGAAAGTGAAAGCACGTTTCCTAAAGTGTGCCCTCAGAATGGGAAAGTATGCACCATCAAGATTAGCATACGAATTGGCCAAGGAAACTTTTTACATAGAAGATCTAAGACTCAATCTGCCATCTACTGGAGCCAGCACCAACTTACTGGATCGAAGAAGAGCGAAGAGAGCGGAGATAGATATCGACTTCTACGGGACGACTGCAATGATTGACCACAACTGGACCAGAGAGAATCAGGAGCAGAGACATACCATTACAAGACTAGCCATACACGGCTTTCATCACAAAATATGCAGAAACAAGACATTCCATACCCCGAACGCCGAATGCGTGTGTGAGTTGTGTGGGCAGAGATGCAAACAATATCACATCACAGAGTGCCGTGCAAGAACAAAATCGATCTCTGAATACAGCGAAGAATAACTAATACCCATTCGGGTGATCCTTTCATCATATATTATAATATATCAGAATTACGTTTTAATGGTCTATATAAATAACAAAACTAGCAGAAATTAAGTTACAAGGAAATTACTAATTGTAAACAAGACAATATAATTGCATCATGACTTAATGAAGACTGTTTCTTCATAGATTTATTTCAGTCCGAAACTCTTGGGCCTAACTTGTATTTACATCCTTGAAAAAATGTTGAAGTAGTCTTTTAAGTTAATTTCTGGAACAAGTGCACAATACTGGAGCCGCCAGTTTTTCATATATGTCAGGTATGCATAACCATGTTCCACCGAATTCCTACAACAGCATCAGAGATTACTGTTAAATGATGTAATGCTGCTAATGTGATGGGAGTATTCAAATAAAAAAATACGAATTATTCGATTCTTAAGTTCTCGAGATATATCTCGAATCGTGAACAAGTATTAATACACTCGTGATGTAGTTACTGTAAGAAGTTAAGAATGAGAACCAAAAGAAACAGTATAGTAGATAAGGAAGTTCTCGAGAACACCGATTGCTTGTCAATTGTAAACATTCGACTAACCTCGCGGTAGTTGTGTGCAATAAAGACATGCTTCAGCTCATTCCTCTCTCTTTCTTTCTCTTCTGTAATTACGGAACTCAGGACTACGTATAATATAGGCTACACAACATCTTTATCAGAAGTTGCAGATAGCTACAGAATATGATTAGAATAAAAAAAAATATAAACTTCTGTGCTTGCACAATACACTGCTGTCACTACTATCGTTATTGCTGTCATGCTGGATGTTGGGTAAGAGAACTGAGAAGCGAGAACCTGCTAGTGAGTAATCAAATCATTATTCGAATTATAAAAGTATTCGAGAACTTTATTCGAATCTTAATGTTATTCGAGAACAGATTATTCGATTCTTAAAATTGTTTGATTTTGCCGATCACTAGTAGGCCTATGTTTGTTAACTCCACTCCCTTGGACGAATTTTTTATTGTCTATATCATTCCCACTATATTTTCAGTGTATTAATTTTAAATATAACATATATGAAGGGATGAGAATGAGACAGTCCAAAGCCACACTTTTAACAAAAATGGTTTTTTGTGCGAGTTCATTTCTTACACATGTGAGGAAGCTACTAGTAAGATATTGTAAAAATTACTCAACAAATGACATAAGTATACGCCGAAGACAATATGATATCACACCTAAAAGCATTGGACTCTGAATCTTTGATACGCTCTCCTGTAAAATTTTGTCTGTGTGGCTTAGGACTATATCATTCTCACCCCTTTAATGTTAAAGAGAATAAAATTTATTTTACGTTATGCATAAACTTTTTGACATATGCTAGTTATGCATAAACTCAAGTGTCTTACAAGATTGAGAAATTAAAGAGTGGGCAATAAAAACTCATCTCCTTTGTCTTCTACCCATTTCCTCTCATTTTCTCTTTCTCTTCTCACTTTCTCCCACATTCATTGCACCTTTATATCAATACATATACATTTTAATTTTACTTATCATATTGGAATCGCTGGAAATCAATCCAGAAACCTTCTGCTTAGCAGTCTCGTATCCATTAGACCACAACATCATTGTAAATTCGGTATTAAAATTATTTACAAGATATAGCGGGCGCACTTCTGAACAGGGGGAGCGGCATTTCCCCTAAGGTTAGAGCCCAGTTTAGGTGTGTGTATATTAATCGAAAGTTAGGGGCTAGAAAATATTGAGAATAGGACGCATGTTTATATGACATTTTTTTATTAATACACACACACTTAAACTGGGCTCTAACCATAGGGTAAATGCCGCTGCCCCTGTTCAGAAGCACGCCCGACATAGCTACTATCGATAATGTAGGCCTATTACAACAGTCAATAAAAATTTATTAATTCAGATAATACAGAAATGATTTAAATTTAAATTTTATTAATTATATCCATATAGGTTTACTACAGAAATGTTATTATTACTTCAAAACTTCACATTGACAGTTCTACAGTACGAATGAAGACAGCGAATAAGATGTGAGGTGATATATGTTATATATTGGCATACGGTATTAATACCTCTTCTACCTGCAGAAACGATATCCATTCATATATGATACTGTGGGGGAGGGGGGCTTTAGCACTCTACAACCCCCTATACCTTCGCCATAACCCTTCTATATTATGCCTAAACAATCAAAAACTGATGTAATGCTTAAAAAAAAAAAACATAGATATAAGTATTAGTATTAACAGTAATGCCTACAAGATGTATGAGTAGCCCAAAAGTAATATATTTGAATAGCTGGCGACTTCTACACAATTACCATTGTGCACTTAAGCCTAATTTTTAAATAGATTAACTTTAATTAATAGCCAGCAGTCAATTTTCGCTTTCCTTATGTGGATTTATGTTCCTAATTCTTAGAAGAAAATGCTTGAATTCTATACCAACTTCGTTTGTAGGACTACATTCTGTGACTCACTACCAAACTGCTGTCAGTAAAAATAACTTACAGATACTCATCTCAGATGTTGCTAGTTAACTTCAGTTTGAAAATGATTTATGGTGTCTAGTTGTCAGATCAGAGATTTATCTTGAATGGTTGCAGAAGAATAGTGCTGATTTTTATGTGACCTTTTTCCTAGTTCTACCCTAACGTTATTTTTTTCTCTAATGTGAAGGTAACAGAGCTGTATCGTACTTACCGTTTACACCACTAATGACTTTATAATAGTGAATGACAAATTTATATAAAGTTTGTAGGATTATCTTTCATTTTTTTTTTTTTTCAGGATAGTATTGGTTGAAATTAAAGTGTTAAAATTGGTATTGTGGATTTAGAGATTCCTATCACGACTTATGTTGCAAGGGGTCACAGAGCACATATGATGCCAATGACGTACAGTGTTTGACTATCTTGATGATGAAAGCAAAGTACATTTCACAAAATAAGTGACGTCAAGATTGTTGTTTTAATTTTATGCCTATTTATCCTTCATCACACTGAGTCAACGTTGGCTTGATGAAATGCAAAAGAAAAATAATGTTGCAATGTGTTCCAGTTCACTTAACCGATAAACGTCTATGTTACTATGTGGCAGTAAGTTACGTAGATTTCTGCATTAGGATTATTCCAAAGTTCTAGGTGTGACGTATTTGATCACATTCCAGCCTCTTTTTAACCATTCCAGATGATAAATGAAATGAGAGGGAGGTGGAGTTGGTGGAAGGATAGAGGGGCAATGGGAGTATCCCAAGAAGAACCCTCTGCAACATCTGTTTTGTCCCTCACAAATTTTTTAACGATCTGGCCAGGGACCGAACCTGGATCATCTGGATGGAAGACCAGACCAGTGCTTGAGCCACAGATGTGGCAAATGTCTTGCAAATGAATGCAGTTCATGAAAACCTTGTCCGATAAAAGATTTGTATAAATCAAGTCCTACCTTATGCAGTATCTAATTAATGTATTGTGTTGTACTTGTACTTACTTACTTATTGGCTTTTAAGGAACCCGGAGGTTCATTGCCGCCCTCACATAAGCCCACCATTGGTCCCTATCCTGAGCAAGATTAATCCAGTCTCTACCATCATATCCCACCTCCCTCAAATCCATTTTAATATTATCTTCCCATCTACATCTCGGCCTCCCCAAAGGTCTTTTTCCCGCTGGCCTCCCAACTAACACTCTATATGCATGGATTCGTAACAAGCTATTTTTTACGGTGATGGGTTGTTAGCCCTTCGCCCAACCCCCAAGCTGGAGGACCACCCCTTACCGGCTGTCCACGACTGCTTATTCAATATATTCGCAGCTACCCTCCGTATTGGTTCTAATTGTAGATTCTGGAACTTCTGCTATTCAGTGTGTGGGAAAGAAGTACTTTACGTGAAAGCACTTTCTACAGGACAAATGGTTTCAGGCAGGGATAAACCAAATTTTACAATTTTAGCAGTGTTTCTGAATGACAATTGAAGGGAGAAAATGTCTTGACCACCAGTAACCTTCCATCTCAGAAGCAGTCATATAGTTAGTTATTATTGCAGCCAAGCATTTGTATTATCTTTGTGTTAAATTGCATAATGTATTACAACACAGGTACAAGAATTCTTATATTGCCCACGTCTAAAAGCAAAAAATGGGTCTTCCTTTTATGAATTTTCCAACAAAACGAGACTAATAGCCATCCCAACAAGAACTGTTGGGATACCAGGACAGAAAATCCAGAAACAGGTCAGCTGGTCATATTAGATTTTGTTTCCTCCGCCAGCAGTGAAAAAAGTCTAAGCTTCACTTATTCTGATTACAATTTTTAGTACATTTTTAATTTTTTACTGGTATTTGAGCATGTTATTCGAACCATAAACACTTACATGTTACTATATTGAGATTAATATTGTCCATCCTAGATAATATAACATTTCTGACAGCTGCACTGCACGTGGTGCTGGTTGGTGCTTATTGGTAACACTACAGAGAAGTCATACTGTAATTTAGTTCACATTGCCGATGTACTTACTGACAAGAATTGAAGTTGGAATTGTTTGTTACAGGTTGCAAAGTGTGCTATAAAAGTAGAACTCGTGAACGATAACTATACGGAATTGAAAGGAGAAATAGCTGGTCCTCCAGAAACACCATACGAAGGAGGGACTTTTGTGCTGGAAATAAAAGTACCAGAAACATATCCATTTAATCCACCAAAGGTAATGTCAGTCACTTAAATCATAATTGTATATGGCAGTGTTATTGATTAATCTTGAATCTATAATACATTTCTTGTTTTCTTTTTTACCAGTAATCAGCCTTCTGATTTTAAACTAGTTGTCTTCTGGCCTCTCATATAAAGTTGTCATATACTTCTCTTCTTGAGATATATCTAGTAGTTTTGTTGCATTTTATATCTAATGGTCCACATCTGTGGAGTAACTGGGTCAGCACGTCTGGCCACGTAAAAAACCAGGTGGCCCAGGTTCGAATCCTGGTTGGGGCAAGTTACCTGGGTGAGGTTTTCTCCAGGGTTTTCCCTCAACCCAATACGAGCAAATGCTGGGTAACTTTCGGTGCTGGACCCTGGACTCATTTCACTGGTATCATCACCTTCATTTCATTCAGACACTAAATAACCCGCGATGTTGATACAGCGTCATAAAATAACCCAATAAAATAAATATATCTAATGTACAGTCTTAGAAAAAGTTTTGCCGCACAGGTACGTTATAAGTCCCAGAAATAATGCAGTGTGCATGATAAGAGGACAAGCAACCTGGTTCACAAGAGAAGGGCTAGTTGAGTAATAAAATTAGTTCTGTTTCATTGTATGTCTGATCATGTGCACTGCCCCTTTCTGGGACTTGTAAAGTATCTCTGCAACAAAACTTTTTTCTAAGACTGTACATTGTACAATAGAGGTCTGCAGACCTCCTTTTTCCCCCTGTGAATTGCCCGACCCGGCCCTTGAGCTGGGCTCGGGTTGAAATTCACTTACGGTTATCAGGTTCGGGTGAGGCTCAGGCTTTAAAGAAACGAAATCTTTCCTTTTTCCCCCTGTGAATTATATATTTATTAAAAAATAATACGAAGATTTTAATGCATACACGGTTAGATGTCCACCTGGTACCCATCCAGAACAGTACACTGCCAGTATCATAAGTAATTGTTTAGTTCGATTCTGTATTTCGCTACACTCCTAAATGGCATTTGTCTCATCTCTACTCTCTCATAAACACAGAGCACTGTTTATTTGTTTCGCCTGGGAGAGTGGGAGATTATCCTTTTTCATGCTTCTGATCTCTTTCGCAGCTGTACCTGGCTCATGTGGCCTCTAGCATCTGCTTTATCTGCTAGTCTTTGGGTTTTGGGTCGAGCTTGGGTTGACAATTATTATAAACTAATCTCTGGTTTCGGATTGGTTCAGCTCAGCTGGGCCTAAAAATTTCGGCCTGTGCAGGTCTCTAATGTACAGTAACCTCCCTCACGTGGAATACTTTCTGAAATCTACCACAGATATACAAAACCTTGGATAATAGTGAACCCAATAAATAAGTTTTTTTTTTTTCCGATAACATATATACCTATGATATAGTTTAATTTGACAATTTACAAACAATAAGGCATACGAGAAGCAAATAATAATACTGTAATAATAATAATAATAATAATAATAATAATAATAAATACATTGTACATTATTAATTATTACACTTTTGAACACCACTTGCCATTTAGATTTTCTATAAAATTCATCAGATGAAGACGCTAAATTCCATAAAAAAAGTCTCTGAGGTTAACAGTAGATAAGGTGGGATTACTTTAGTTATAAAATGTGTAATAGATATTAATAAATTATACATCTTGATTACACAACTTTTAACACTCTATCACTTCGGAATATGTCTTATAAGATTTTCTTGTGTTAAATTCTATCGTACCTGGTTTACATGTTATGGATGACCCATAATAGGTCGAAACATGTAAACCAGGTAAGATATAATTTAACACAGGAAAGTCTTATAAGACATATTCCAAATTAATAAATTTTAGCATATTTTGTTTTTGAGGCCAGGATATAAAATATTAATTTCTGTTATGAAGGTAAATTTTAAATATCTTCATAGTGTATTCTGTTTCACATGTAGCAAGGTTGGGAGATTATTAAATCATCATATTGTTATATTATTTGCATATTTCTTTATTCAAGTCGTTCATGTATCCATTGATTTAATCCTACTAGTTTGCCTGCCCATCTATTGCATTCACTACGATGAACAGAATTTAATCGAGTCCAAATTGCTGCTTTAGATTTGCATACCTATTCTTGATTTAGACACTTTTAACACTTGTATATCACTTGTATAATACGTTAGAAGTTTTTAATTTAATAAGGTGGTGCAAAGATATACAGATTCAGTAAGCATAGATGCGCTAGTGTTGCATAAGGATTAAGAAAATTCTAATTTATTCCAAATTCGACTTCAAGTTACGTAGAACATAATGTGTGTATAAAGTAATTGCATTATGTGACATGTTTGTCTTTTTATATGCACAGGTACGATTTATAACCAAAATATGGCATCCCAATATCTCTTCTGTGACAGGGGCAATATGTTTAGATATCCTCAAAGACCAATGGTAAGTATATTTGTGTTTCATGGACTTATAATAATATAATAACTCGTATATTTGCCAAGAAATAGGTTTTGCTCAGGCCTATTACTGTTACAGCTTTGTTGCGCCTCCAAAGTCCACTGTGTGTTTTTAAACAGGTTTTTCATGAGAAAGAAAAAAGCTTTATCACTTTTAATTCCCTTGATTTTCAAAGCTACTTTCGGTATCATTTCAATCATTACATGAAAAATGGTGAAATTATGCTGAAAGTAGCTTTAAAAATCGAAGGAATTGAAAGTGATGTTTTTTTCTCCTGAAAAATCTGTTTAAATGCACATACTGGATTTTGGAGGCACACCAACGATGGATCGAATACAGCTGCTGAGGAAGTAGTGTGTGTGTTTCTCCTGGAATCAAGCTTGGAAGGTTTTGTTTTGTGTCGTGTGGACACATTGGGCGTGCAGTAGTGTCACTTTTAAGGTGAAATGCTGCAAAGCCTGAAGGTCATGGATTTTCTCCATTGATCTGTAACAGAAATTATTACCAGGAGTATTTCTTTGGGAATAAAGGCAGCAGACCCATAGAACTGATATTCCTACTGCTATTAATGCCGGTTGTCTGTACAGATGGGAGCCTTAACCTCCTGCCACCCTGTGGGCTTCTTGGCCTATAAAAGGGATGACTTTACTAGTATGGACACACAACACATGCTGAAGGGACGTCAAGGTTAGAGCATTAGTATATAGCTGACTTCCATTCATTGCAGTTCATGTTAGTTCGTGGCAATGCAGTACATTTTGGAACAGAAAATATTCATTTGTGATATGTATGTTACAATGATATTATACAGAAAGTGTCATACTATGTTTATACGGAAACAATTACAATATGCTGCATATCTACAGAAATATCCTGGCATTCAGCAACCACCTGATTCATCAATTCAGAGTTTAGTGGAAATAGTGAGAGAAACTGGCTCATTTTAAAATAAAATAAGGTGCATAAGTCATGTTCTGACATAGGCTATAGGCTAGAATAGTCTCTCACGAAATTAAGAAAATTAATTCAACAAGCAGATTTAGCCAAGACATCAGCTTGGAAAGTGACGAAATTGTTAAAATTAAAGCCTTATGAGATAACAGTCGTTCATAAATTGAATGAAATGGACCATGTGAACTCTAGCATTATGTAGAGAGAAGTCTAGCATGTGTCTAGAAATATTGTATTGGATCCTGCAGCCCAGTGATGGTCATACAATTCTATGGGGTCCATTCATGTTCCTAATTATTGATAAGACAATAAATTATATATTTTTGTAATGTAACATGCCATTTTAGGAGTTCCGAATCCATTTCTTGGTTTGAGTTGCACAATGGGCAGTTAGGGGACTGATATATTCCAATTCTATGCAGGTGTTTAGCCAAACAATCATGGCCTGTTGCCAATCTAAATGCAGCTACAGACGATTTTCATGGTAAATCGGGAATTAACTGTGGATTTTGATGCAGAGAGTTCCATTTTTTCCCTTGAGATTGTGTTATCAAATTTTGTTTGTTGAAGTCTAAGTATGTAGATTTAATAAATCTCTTCACAGAGTAATATGTAGATTTAGTAACAGGTCTGTAAGTAGCAGTGCTGCCCTTCTTTGCTAAAGCATCCGCATTCTCGTTTCCCAGGATTCCACAGTGTTCCTAATGTAAGTCTGTGTATAAGTCGTGAGATTTTTATTGTCGAAAATTCATGTGCTGAATCGCCTCTTGGCAGGCTGTTTTTTTTATTGGTTTATTTTACGACGTTTTATCAGCTACGATGTCTAGCATCTGAGTGAGATGTAGGTGATAATGCCAGTGAAATGAATCCAGGATCCAGTGCCGAAAGGTACCTAGCATTTGTTCTTAATGGGTCGAAGAAAAACCCTGGAAAAAACATCAACCAGGTAACTTGTCCCAACCACGATTTGAACCCTGGCCCACTTATTTCATGGTCAGACATGCTAACCATTACTCCACAGCAGTAGACAGTAGACTGTTATTTATCCATATCAGTTGTCAAATAGCACCAACACAACTTCCTGACACTGCTGGAAATATATCTTCATTGACATTCAATGTGAGGGTGGTCTGCTATCAGCTCTGTGCTACGTGACTTTTAACCTTGATCATAACATTTACTCTTGTTTATTTAATAATTCCTAGGTTTTTCGAGTTTCCGTTATGAAATTTTAAGTGATCAGATAAGAATGTGTTTATCTCACCGTAAAGAAAAAAAAACATAGTGGGGAAAAAAATATTAAATTTGAAAATATCAATATTAGTTTATTTTATAGTCAATTTTAATACATATACAAAGTGAAAATCCTTAATAACGTAACAAAAACTTGAAATATGTTATTGCATTGGCACAGCTTTTGTGTCGATATCACAAAGCATATTATTTTCAGTGTATTTTTAACAATAACCTACATGTTAATCCCCCACATATTTCACCCATTATTGCAGTTAAACCATTGATGATATGAATTTCATATTAGGTTGTTTAATTGTTTCCTATTAAAACATTCGTATATTAAAATACTAAACATATCCGGAACTTTACTTTTTAGAACTTTAAATTTTATATGGAATGACTCTTTCTTCACATAACAGTGTGTGAATTTGCCGAAAGAAATATAGAGTCACTGTAAAAGTTGTTGTTGATGATGATGATGATGGTGATGATGACAACAATCATGTTGATGATAATGGCTTTGACAAAAGTGTAACTTTTGTGTTTTTCTTTTAGGGCGGCAGCAATGACTTTGCGTACAGTTCTGCTCTCTCTACAAGCATTGCTGGCTGCTGCAGAACCGGATGATCCACAAGACGCTGTTGTGGCTAAACAATTCAAGGAAAACCAGGATATGTTCAGACAAACAGCTCGCCATTGGACGTTCATCTATGCAGGAGGTAAAATCATGTTTCTTGGCCTAATATTACAATAACAAACTTTGCAAGCTACATTCGTTACTGGAGGTACGTTAACAGAAAGCCACAATTTAAGTCACACAGCATTTGTGTGCACTCATAGTTGAGTTCTGGCATCTTGTCAGCTCATTTGAGTCGTGTGGATATATATATAAAGGAAAAATTGTGACAGTGTTGTGTATGGTTCCTGGGGTAGCTCAGTCGGTAGAGCGTTCGCGCGCTAAGCGAAGGGTCCCGGGATCGATACCCGGCCCCGGAACAATTTTTCCTTGAAATTATTCAAACTTTGCAAGCCTTTACTTATGAAGTGCATGCTATGGGCGACCTTTGTGAGTGGAGTGGGAGTGTTGGTTCTGATATGTGTGGGTGAGTGTGTGTTCGTGAATTGATTCATTGCACGTGCTTGAATGGTTATGTGTGTGTATGCACAAGGTGTACCGTATTTACATGAAGATAATATTCACCCCAAGAATATGCCTTCAAGAAGGCTTCAGGACTTGGGTAACTTTTCAGATATTTGGGGCACAATGGGTCCAGTTAAGTGGCTTACATGCACAGGACAAAAACAGCCCAACCCATTTCAGTTCATTCATTCATGTGTCAAATTTGCGACAACCATTTTTTAATCATTGCATTTTAAAATCCATGCTTCATATTAGAAGGAATGTCTTGAAGTTAATTTGAGTTTACTTGTCTGTATTAATGCAGTGTTTCTTATTCAAGTACTTGCCCACTAGGGTTGCCAACTTTTTTTGAAGAAAATACGGGACATTAAGAAATTGACAAAATTTTACATAGAAAAGTGGCAAATTATTCAGTTCAGTTACTAAAAGCATTTTCGACAGTTAGGCTTAAATTAAGAGTATTTTGAGAGAGATCTTGTCTCGTGTAATAGTTGAAGTCAATGCCAGTTTGCAGCTCTGCTTTGAATTAGATGTGTCATACTCCTGTTTCAAACATCTGTCCAATTATTGTTCATCAGATAAAACATCCTCTTTGTATGAGCATTACTACTTGGTATGCTTAGAACAGAGCTAGCCAGTTTTTCCAAGATTATAATATTAATATTGTTTGATTTTAAACAGCTGAGCAGTAAAACCTATTTCCAGCAAGCATTACCTTCCAAAAAGACTGTACATTTCAATGTGTCTCTTGAATAACAGAATTCATCATTCACGGCAAAATCAAATGTTTAGAATAATGATGTTTACATTGCAAAAATAAGGGAGAAAATTGCTGGAAGAGAAGAAAAATACGGGATCGGGGAGACTGTTAAAAATTAGAGGCAAATATGGGAGATCCCAGGAAATACAGGAGGTTGGCAACCCTACTGCCCACCCATCCTTCCTCCTCATGAAATAACTGCGACATAATAATTTGCATCTTGTTTTCAGGTCCTCATAAAAATTCTGATTTTGATTTGAAAATTCGAAGACTCACAGATATGGGAATTGAGGATCATCAAGCAAGAGTAGCACTATCTTCATACAACTGGGATTTGGAAAGAGCCACAGAGCAACTTTTTAGTTAGTTAAATCTATAAATAAGTTAGCTTATGGTTGTAATCAGGGAGTTAAGTCATACTGGTTTCATGCTGCCATTTTACTATTCCACTATCCAAACTGCTTTTGTATTTTTTTTATTGAAAAGTCCATAATTATATTATAGTGATTTATTCGAATGATTTATTATAATTTAAAATTGAAGGTATCAATTGATTTCACATGTCTATATTGTAAATTAAGAATCCAAACATTCAAAATTGTACATTGATAAGGCGATGTATTTAATATACATAATAGTAGTGTGAATCTTCTACTTGGATTAATTACAGCACATTTTGAATCCGTAGAAGGATTTATAGGGTGCTATGGTATATATGTGAATACTTTTGGAATGCAGTATACCACGTTCATAAATGTCTTCGAGTTGTGTAACCCAAATAAATAATTGATATCTTTTACTGTATAGTATTCTTTGGATCTTTATTTCAACAGTTTTGGATGTGTTGTGAATGAAGTGATTTCCAGCAACATACTGTATTTGATACGCAGGTGTCAAATCCGTATTTGATGAGGAAGCAAGTGTTTTATCCAGTAATGGTATGATTACTTAATGTATTAGCATACCGGTGTAAAATGGATGCTGTGTTGTGATGACCAGTGAACCATTGATTACTACTTTATTTAATATACGTGGAACATATCCACATCTACTGTGCATCTCAGTTACAACCAGTGCTGTGATTATCAATAAGGATAGGCAGACAAGTACATATTGTTTCTACAGATAAACTATCAAGTTGGACAAATATACTGCACTTTTCTTTCATTCATAAGCTACAGGCAACAGACTTCTGGTACATGAAGGTATAATTAAAATCAACATAAAACAAAAATTGTATTAGGAATAATAAATAATATAAAAATAATGTAAGTGTGGTTCAAATTACAATTTTTGTTCTATTTTCACTTTATGCATTTTATAATATTTCTATGTTTCATTCATTTAGGTAGTAAATCCATGCCTTGAAAGAATATTTAGGTCGACCTTAACATATTTCTCTAAACACAGAATACCATCAATATTGATCACCAAGTTATATGCCTTTGAGGGTCCAATTTATTCTTAAATAACGTTTTAATTTGCATAAATTGCAGATAGCAATATTAAATATAACTGTACACTCTTCTTTGACTAATGCAAAAAATACGTTCCTTGCTAGCTGAATTTTCACTAGATTTATTGATTTTTGCTAAGAGTACAGTGTCCGAAAGGAGCTTAAACATCTGTTAGAATTTTAAATAATTAAATCACATCACCAAAATAATACTTCTAATGTCTTTATTGTATGAATGTTTAAGACCTACTACATAAGCATACAGAAATGCTGTGGTTGAAATGCATTGGCTTTTACAGAAGCTAATTTGGCTCACATATACTTACAGAACATAAAATAACAGTACTGTACCAGCACTTCTTGACTGTCACAGTTATCTGAACAATTGGCGGTTAAAATTCTTTCTATGGCATTATGACTGCTTGAGCCAGAAATGTGTCATACTACACATGGTAGGTGCGCCTGGTAATTGCATTGTTACAATAAGGACTTAAAAATGTTCCATGTTTGAGAACTTGAAGTTCACTGTTAGAATGTTAGGAGTAGGAAAGCAAAAGATAGATGCTGGGCAGAAATAGGCTCAAAAGTGTAATCATAACTGGGATGAAATGTTCAACAAAGAAAAGAATTTAGGAAGACAGGTCCCACTATTCTAACAATATATTTCTAATAGTCCTATAACTTGAGGAAGGGAGGGGTTTAATACTGTAGGGTAGCTCCCTGCTTTTTGGAAAAAAATTAAATGCTAAAAAGGCCAATAATAAAAGATTGGACGGTGACTAGTGACTAGAAGGTGTTATTGGCATAATGGAAGTGAGAGAATTACATTGTGGTAACTGGGAAATGAATGAAGAAAATTGCATTTGTTTAAAAATTGAGTACAAGATGATGTATTTATATTTAAAAGATGCATACACATCTTCTGAGAGTGACTACAGTTTCAAAATCACAGCTCCATGAAATTGTCATCTCTGACTGACATGTGACTCATTGTGATGGTGACTGATGTGTGACAACTCCAGATAATTGCATGTCAGAAGATTAACTTGAAGCAGAACATAACTGAGATCTAAGTAATTTTCATTCCACTCAAAATGGTTAATGTCAGCAGCACTTTGATACTCAAGCTGCACTACACTCTCACACTTGCTTTATTTTTCCACCAATGATTCACCTATCATTCGTAAACATTCTTGAGCGAATATACGAGCCTACACATCGCAGTAACACAGCTCAGAGCATGTTTGATATACTTGCCGCACTAATCAGCTATTATTGATATAAGATATGGCACTGGTATATCAATTTGCAAAAGAGTGATAAACATCTGTTGGTTCGAGATGAGGAACATTCACAGTCACCAAGAATTGTCCAAACACAAAAATCACAATGTGACAAAATCGCTATTACCTGTCACAGCGATTTTTCCGGAGCTGTAACAACAAAACATTGTTATACCCCACCTCCACTCGAAAAAAAAAAAAAAAAAAAGTAGGTGAATAAATGTTCGTAATGAAATTGTTGAATTTTGACGTCCATTCTTGTTTTGAGAAAGCCAAGTGATATATATGGCGTCCACACCTGTGGAGCAATGGTTAGAAAAGTCCGGCCACGAAACCAGGTGACCCGGGTTTGAATCCCGGTCGGGGCTAGTTACCTGGTTGAGGTTTTTTCCCCTCAACCCAATATGAGCAAATGCTGGGTAACTATCGGTGCTGGACCCCGGACTCATTTCACTGGCATTATCACCTTCATCTCATTCAGACACTAAATAACCTAAGATGTTGATACAGTGTCGTAAAATAACCTAAAAAAAAAAGACATATATGGCAGCAGAATTAAGCTTACATTAGCACATTGTGCACCCTACATGCGATGATTCTTCAAGTATGATGTGTTGTCTGGGTGACATTTGTGAACCCGATGCTGACAGGTGGGCCATCATATAAGTCCTAACATAGTCGGGTCTCATTCCCAGAGGAGTATTTGATAAGCCTCAGTGTCTGAAGCCTCATGCCCTTTTTATATTAACATTGGGAACCTGTACTATCCTCAGGACTTCTCCATCTATTTGTAATTATTGAAGCTAATGTCCACACCTGTGGAGTAATGGTCAGTGCATCTGGCTGCGAAACCAGGTGGCCCGGGTTCGAATCCCGGTCGGGGCAAGTTACCTGGTTGAGGTTCTTTCCGGGGTTTTCCCTCAACCCAATACGAGCAAATGCTGGGTAACTTTCGGTGCTGGACCCTGGACTCATTTCACCGGCATTATCACCTTCATATCATTCAGACGCTAAATAACCTAGATGTTGATACAGCATCGTAAAATAACCCAATAAAATAAATAAATTGAAGCTAATACTTGAAATAAGGGGAAGGTGTAGAGTGTTGGTAGAATGAAAGTGGGAAATGGGAGTCCCCAAGAAATATCTCTACATCTGCTTTATCTATAATAAATTCCATCACGACCTGGCTGGGGATAGAACCCAGGCCAACACTAGTGCTGAACCACAGACATGGCTGAAATACAGACAAGAGAAATGCTATACATTGTTGTTATACATATTGTTAAGTACCACATCATTTTGCTTGCTCATGTAGTATAGGTCTAAATACACAACTTGCCAGGTACATACCAAATTATTGTATTAACTCAAAAAAGGTCCTTGTTGATGAAACTGAAGTAAAAAGAAATGTTAATGGTTTGTGTTTATAAAAGATTTTTATTTACAGAAAACAAAGTGCTCAAAAACTTTTATTTTTGACATGATTTTGAAGCATTACACCAGAACCTGGACTGTGTGACGAAATCTTTCAAAATGGCAAAATAGGTGTGACGTATGAAGAGGACATGGCATTTAAGTTACAGCCAGTGTCATTTTAATACATGTGTAAAAGACATTTTTACTTCGGATTTGTACATCTGAATGGCTGCTTTATTGCCTAAAGTATAATTTTTCATTCCTTTGTGAAGTTTAATAGAAGTTATGATGTCCCATTCTTTAGTCTAAGCCTATGATTAAAAGCTTACAGATCTTTGAGGAAAAACTGCAGCTTAGAATGAATATCTTTTAGTGTGGTAGTGGGAAACGAAGAGGAAAAAAAAAACTGATTTACAAAATGTTCTTTTAAAGAAACGTAATATATAACAGGCAGAAATTTTACATTTGTATCCAATGAATATATAAGTCTTCTGTTAAACATAATTATGGCGTTGTTTTATTCATTTCCCTAATGCACAATCAAAACCTTCAAATATTTTATTTTTATACTTATATAGAGAATATTTTTTTCTGGACATGCCATGTAGTCTCAGGTGTTTGAATGATTTTCTATGCCATCCTGATGTTCATTGCTCTTACATGTTATTATGTACAGTATGGCATTAAGTGCCTTATGGGGTTGGTTTTTTTAATTTTTATTTAATGCCCGCTATTACTTTTATAAAGAAGGATTCAGAAAACGTGCAGATACATAGGATGAATTGGGGTAAGTGTTTATTTTGTACTGTATTTCTATTTCTATATGTCAAAAGTTATTTATCTTCGAATTTCTCTAAAACGTTAATTCCTGAAGAATATTCTGATATTTCAACCCTTCAGACCCAACCGCACAAACAAAGATAAACATTTTAGGATGCACAGTAGTCACGTGAAATACAGTTTAATTTAGCTGAAGTGCTTGATTGCCTAAGGATATTCTGTTTATGTTGATGCTAAAAGGTTTCATTTCAGTGTGATATTGTGTTCTGTTTATTAATTGTCCTTATCTATTTTGTATAACGAAAAAAAGGAAAGAAAAATGAAGTATTCCGACAGTTGAGAAATCCAATATACATTTTTTAGTACTTTCTGTCAGAATTGTGAATGAAAAATAGCTCCACATGTCAAGTGTACTGTCAGGTGTAGTGAGTGGATGCCAAGATTTCTCAAGTTGGATTCCGAACTGTACAGAGAGCAATAAGCAAAGGAAAGTGTTCTGTTAAACCAAGTGATAGTGTGACATTTCATTCATCGGGCAATCACCACCAATGCAAAGCACCAGTGTGTGATATTGTTAGAAGTAGCAGAAAGCTTGTCTCTCTCTCAGTGGTACAACAGCAACAACAGTGTTTTTCCTGCATGCAGAATTTTGTCTTCGTTCGTGCAGTTGGGTATTTTAAACACTCGTTTTCTATTTTTCTATACAATATAATTGACTTTATAAATATTTTTGCTGCCAAGAAGTTCCTTTGAAAGTTCTGATATATTCCATACCCCAAATATCTCGATGGTTAGTGTAAATGTATATTACATATTAGTACATTATGCAAAGAGCCTATAATGATAGTAATTAAGACGCAAGTACGTTTGTTTATGAAACGAGCGCAAGCGAGTTTCATAATTTTCATACGAACGTCTTAATTACCATTATAGGCAAGTTTCATATGACTTTTTATGCTCGACCATATTTCTAACTTGAAATTATTCAGAAATATTCATTTTATTTGTATCTGACAGAAGATCGGAAGTGACCTTGTTCATAGCTCGAAATTGTGAGATGTGCGCAGACACGAAAGTATTGATTTTTTCTGAGGAACAATAATGTCATTGACCTTGATGTAATGCAGAGAATGTATAACCTGGAAATTGATTTAGAATTGAAAAACGAGATGACAAATTGAATTTATTTGAATATTATTTACAATTAACGCTAATTATTATAGTAACAGAACATAACCTTGTGCGACAGTATTGGATTTCCAGCCTCCGTGACGTTTCCCTCGTCTTTCGATTGCATATCCGAGAATAATGAAAACCTGAACTTTAATGAATAGGTGTACTTCAATGACATGCATTAAAGGACTGCTACCAGGTGTATAATTACTACATTTCGGCATGGTCGAGCATAAAAAGATTTAAGCATTAAATTTAGTGTAATTCTCGTGTACATATTAATGCAACTAATACATCATTCTATTTTCTTTACATAAATTTAATAAATATTACATTTTACACTAAGACTACAATAAATACAGATAATATTACGTATTTTTTATAGCTTTTGCTGTAATTACATAGCATATAATTAAATACACTGGTTCAGAAAAGATGATAGAAGAAAAATCCACTTCTAACATGAGGCAGCAACAGAAGGATCTGCATTTTTCCACACAGCGCAAAATATGCTCTGTATACACTTCAGTAGTGAATAAATTCTAGCTATCCACAGTCTTTTTCCATCACACTATGCAATCCATGTAACATTATGAGCAGATCTTGGTAATTTGGTGAAATTTGCGAAGAATTTCTATGAAATGTTTTCAGAGTCCAAGTATCCATTTAGGTTTGCATGCTTCCCTTTGTTACTCTGTCTTTGTATCATATTGCTGTATTAATTCTTCAAAAAGATATACCGTAACTACAAGTTGCTGCTACCCATTCTTGTGATGATATAGTTTTATGATGCATTTCACCTGCTGCATTTAATTCACATAAGATTTTCAAAGTTGTATGTTGTTAACAAACTTTACTACAAAAGGAAGCTGTAGTGTTTCCTACAACAGCAGGTGGCTTCAGTAGGTTAGTGTCCATTCTTTCTACTCTCTCTCTCTTCCACATAACATAAATATTGCAAATACAGTTAAAACTTTCGTCAGAACATTTTCAAATAGATTTACTCATTACTTTAATTATTGTTATATATTGCTCAAAAAATTAGTGGAACAGGTTTTTTTGTCTGCTGTAAATTTTTGGTATAAGGCAATAGCTGTGCTTCAATATTATCACCATTTGCGTTAACATCTTTTCTGTTCAGGAAACACAACATTTGGTTTTCACCTTCATTGCAGTCCAAGAAAACTGGATAGTAAACCATCCATGCTGAAAACCAATATTGTTTAGCTTGATCTTCTCCATTTGACTTTAGCCGTTTTAGAACATATCGGAGGCTATGGTCATTGTCAGTGGTGTAGCGTCAATGTAAGCTAAAAAGCTTATCTTCCCCAGTTAATAATAATTTCATAATAAACCTGCAGTTTATGGAGAAAATTATTTATTAATTTTAATAGAATTTATATTTACGCGTTAAATATTGTGATGCGGCAGCTCAGGATGATTTGTGATGCAGCAGTAAACAAGAAGCCTGCACACACCAGCTTCCAAGCAGACCGGTTTCTTCTGTGTAATCTACCCCGCAGATTTTCCATCCCTTTCTAACTAAACTACCCTAGTCGCAAGAAGCTAGCTTTAACATTTAAAATAAGTAGTTTCCGAGTTATCCCTTTTCGTCACTTGCGTTCCGTTGAAGTGTTAGTGTGCATTGTGGCTGATATAATAAATAATGAGCGAAATAACAGTTCCTGACACTAATTTACTTGAATTTTTAGGACAATTGTATTATCAAGACTGACTTACGAACAAAAGTGTGATTTAAAAACAAATGACCGACTCCCTTGCTGTCAATGAAGGACACAACCAAAAGACAGACGCATACTTACGTAATGATACTAATATTGTGATTTCTCTAAGTATGACATGGAGTGAGCTAATGTTATACGTATACGTGCCTATTTGTTAAGAGATATGTGTAAACCATGAAATCATATTTTACTACGTATTTGAGGCCATGCTTTATTGGTGTTACTTAACGATGTTCCAACCAATCTTCGACTGCTGACTTGAAATTGACTACTATTTATTTTAAGACTATTTTTGTAATACGTTTTCTCATATTGCATGAAAGACAACTTGAGTTGGCATCCCCTGCTCAAAATTTCATGCTACGCCACTGGTCATTGTTGTGGTCTGATTCAGATATTATTGCAAAGAAACTAGAAAATGGTTGATGTCAGGGAAGTTGAAATCACACGAGCTGTCACCCTCATTCATCAGGGATGGACTTATTGTCAGATTGCCAATTACCTCCGTTACTCTGTGTGAGTTGTATATAGAGCTGTCAAACGTTATAGGGAGTTAGGGCAGTACGAAAGGAGACATGGGCAAGGACGTAAACGAAAGACAACTGGAAATCAAGACAGATTTTTAGCTATTTCTGCTCTGCATTGGCGTACATCCACTGCTTGTGACCTGGAATAGCGGGAAGTGACCAGACGGTCAGGAATAGATTGTGGGAAGTTAATTTGAGAACTTGGAGATTTTTATGTGCCTCTCGTTTGGAGGTTCATTACAAGCGAGGAAGGTTAAGATTTGCTCTGGAACATGTAATTGGCAACTTCGACATTGGAGGCAAGTACTGTTCACAGACGAATCAAGGTTCTCCCCACAGTCTAGTATATACAGTCACGAAGCTTGAGTTGTGAGGCTACTAGGAACAATAGACTGTGTCGGTACTGTTTCACATTGTATGTGATGAGGCGACAGTAGCGATCCTAGTGGTTAGCAACTATCTATGGATGCATATTCCCTACATATTGAGCTTCGTGACTATATACTAGACTGTGGTTCTCCCTGATTTCCTGTGATGGACGATTAGAGATCGTGAGGACTCATGATTGTTAGAATAAGGAAACATATTTTTCCACTTTGTTTTGTGCAGTATCGAGTAAGATGACCATTGTTGACCACAACTAGGTTGTAAATGGTCATGGAAAGTAATTTGTTATAAAATATAGTGTCTGAAGTTCATGCTGTACTAAGGACAACATTCTATGTTTTCATTGTTCAATAAAAAATTAATTTCAAATCTTGTTCCGCTAATTTTTTTAGCAATATATTTAATTCATAGCTTTTTCTTAGCTGTTACTCCACAGCTTTTCTTAGTCCTGTGCATAAAGTATATTTATTTACTGCCATAAGAAAATGCACGGGTTTTCTGAACAGTTGTGCATACGAAGAGTAAGCCTTTTCTGATCACAGTGAAATGAAGTTACTTTATCGTATTCTTCATGGCCTGCTCTATTATATCACTTGTCACCAGAGAAACAGAATGTCATTAATATTAATATTAAAAATCGATCCATGACTTACTATAGCCTACTAGAGATTTTGTTCTCTTTGATCATTGTAGAATATGTTTTTATTATGGAAGTAAAATCAGTTCTTCTACAAAATATGTCGTCTTTGTTGTGGCAATAAATACAATTATGTACGCAACTTGTGTGTGGCATGGACTTTTTTTTGCAGTCTTGTAATTTCAGCACAATCCGTAGACTGCCATATAATCTTTCCATTTGTGCAACAAATTTGCACTTTACACACAAATTACATAAATAAGTATTATGTTTTAATTTGTTAAATCATCATATTTTATCTTGATCTTTTTTTACAATTCATGTTATGATTTTCAGATAAGTCAGTTATTAAATACAATAAATAATGTTAAAATGTTCAATCTTATGACTTACCAATTTAATATTAACATTTGTTAAATATAAATAATGTATAAGTTAAGTGTTTTTGCCTTTTATGGCATCATCAGATACAATTTGCTTCAAAATTACATACCAGTAGTGGAATTTTTGTTTTCTCTTACAGTAAACCATCAAATTGGTGTTCTAATAATAAGTAATAATATGTAATAATAATGACTCACGAATTTTATGTATTTTACTTGTTGGAAAAATTTTTAGGTTGTAATTATATTCTATTTAGTATTGAAATAACTTACATAAAACTCATGTTACAATGGTTTCAGTTACATGTGTATTTTAAATTGTCACAATTTTAAATTTAAATACGTTTTCAAATTGTGTGTTTAAATATATGGTATCTGATGATTCCGTAAAAGGCGAAGACTTTTATACATTATTTATATTTAACATGTGTTATCAAATATTAATATTAAATTGATAAGTCATAAGATTGAACATTTTAACATTATTTATTGTATTTATTCTGCGTTGTTTTACAGAGAATTTTCAAGAATTGAGTTGGCAATGCTAGATTAAGCCCTTTCCACCGAAATGCCTCCAACATAAAAAATGTTGGCGCCACCTCCACACAACAGTTGTATTATTATATTGTGAAGATAATGGTGAAGTGACATCGACAATAAATGCAGTGATATTGTTGTGATGAAGATGGCCTCTTAAGGGAACGAATAGGTGAAATTACTAAATTTTACAGTTTTCATTTTTTTTATCAAAGACCAAGGACACCAGAATAAAATTATGTGACACGTTTCCTTATTAAGATGAAATAAAAGGCAGGAATTTTTTTCAACGTTATTTTCTTTAATTTTCGACGTGTGGAACCATTTATATATTAATTTATTTATATATAAATGGTTCCACACATCGAAAATTAAAGAAAATCACGTTGAAAAAAATTCCTGCCCTTTATTGCATCTTAATAAGGAAACGTGTCACAATTTTATTCTGGTGTCCTTGGTCTTTGAGAAAAAAAAATGAAAACTGTAAGATTTAGTAATTTCACCTGTTCGTTCCCTTAAATGAGAAAGAAGTTTTCTTCGTGACTGTTATACTAGACAGGGGTTATGCCGCATTCTGATTTTCCCTATCCATTTCTGCTGGTGGTATTCCCATTTCCCTCCATTCCATCAACACTTTTACCTTCCCCTCACTTCATCTATCATCTGCAATAATAAAAATAGGCTGGGGTGAAGTCTCGGGAGTACTGCGGGTTTCCGATATAGGACTTGGGGCTCCAGGCTCTTGGGACTTATAAGGCTAGTCGTCCGCAAAACGGAACCTGGTTCTATCAGGGTCTGACGCAATAATGACAAATCTCCCAAAATTACATCAATTATCTGATGGTATGTTTGAAATAAATACTGGGCTGTAGAGCTATAGATGATGTTTGAAGTGAGACTAGTTCTGAAGTCCATTTTATAAATCACAAATGAAAGGAAACGCAGTGATTCAAGATTTGTAAATCATATAGTCTCTTATTATGGCTTTCATATTAGATCAAATCTTATTTTGTAAGCCTCAATTTCATATGTGCATTATATTATATATAAATAAATAGATCATTGCTGACACGTTCATTTCATTCGTTATAATTTATCTTCTTATTCGTGATTACGAATAATTTTAGTTGATCTTATTCGCCAGCAACGAATAAATTTCCCGAATAAAAAGCACTGCCGGTATTAAGATTATTCGTGATTAACCAATCGTTTTCTTTATTCGTAATTACAGTATTATTCGTTAATCGAATAAATTTTGTCCAACACTGATATATATATATCGTTGTGTTCGCGCAACAGCAGCTCTAGTCATTTTACAAATTTTAGACTCTTACCACAATTAGCGTTACAAAGGTCTGTACACAATAAAAAGAAGATAAGTTATTTTCCTTATACTGTTGCCTGTATGCATGACAGCATAGTGAATTTAAAAATAAGGGAATCCGAATATGCTTACAATCTAATTATATATCATTAATATAATCCAACATCTATATCACTTTTAAAGGCCGATTTTTAATAGAAAAGCAATACCTATTGAAAATAATGAAAATATATGAATAGCTATAAAATACAAAAATAAAAACTTTCAACAAATGTATTTACGATAAATTAAGAATAAGTAATTAAACATAAATACAGTTCAGTTAACAATACATTTTATCCTGGAACAGAACATATTTCAAACTCATTCTATTCGCACGCACTGCATGCATGTCAGTTGTCTTGCTTAGTTTGCTGTGTACCTGACATCCTACAGTATTAATTGCATGCGTCAGTAAATTAACTACCTTTATTTTGTATGATACTACGTGGTTTGTTATAATAAATACCTGCCATTACTATGAACTTAGCTTCATTCTGCGCTGTTTCGTCATCACCCAGGAAATCGTCCTCTATTCCGTCCAGCTGATTGGAGATGCTACTCTTTTTGAATATCTTTTCAACAAGAGGGAGCAATATGAGAGTTCATGCATCACAGATCCATTGAAAATATAAGACGCACAAACTACAGACTTATCACACTTGAACTTGATTCTGATACGTGTACTGCTAATCCACGCCCCATTCAAGAATGTTAAGAATTGAAATAGCCGCGTTACTACCTGAAAAATTGCGCGGGAGGAAAATCGGGCAATGTTGCCAACTTCATTTCGAATGAGTTGCGCAACCGTATTTTTACTTTATTTCGAGAAAAAAAGCGCGCGGGGTATTCGTAACAACAACAATGATGATGATAATAATAATAATAATAATAATAATAATAATACAGTACATTTATTTTAATGCTACATCAATCATAGTCTGTAGCACAGTTTAGTATATACAGTCACGAATGTTGAGTTGTGCGGGTGCTAGGAACAATAGACTGTGCCGGTACTATTTCGCATTGTTCGTAATAAGGCGATATTAGCGATCCTAGTGGTCAGCAACTATCAATGGTTGCATATTGACTACGTATTGAGCAGTGACTGATATATATATAGACTGTGTCTTAATTCTTATATAATTCAAAGCAGTTTGGGGGTACAAACCATTTTGGAGGTGCAAATCAAGATATCAGGTATAACTCCCTGTAAAGTTGATTTGAATAATTTCGAGGGAAAAATTGTTTTCGCGGGACCTTTGTTTCGTAATACCAGGCGAACTTAGACACCGATCCAATTTTTCCTCTATATCCAGACCTCAAAGTGGGTGACAACCGTCAAGCAAGCAACTAGTCAATGGACTTAAATTTGTTTTCTGTTAACGAACAGTGACGTGTATTATGCAGTGACGTGAATGTTCGTTAACAGATTAAGTCACACGGAGTTAGTGTGCACTAGTTGGACTTGCGGTTGTCAGCCCACTTTGAGGTCTTTGGATCAGTGTTGGTTAGAGTTCCCGGGTAGCTCAGTGGTATACGTTAAACAAAGGTCCCGGGTTACAAATTTTTCCCTCGAAATTATTCATTTTGGAGGTATACTAGCAAAAAGGATTGAATGCTACTGAGGAGAACAAGGAATATTATAAACAGTAAAAAAATATAATATAATATTATATATATAAAGAACATACAATAATAAATTAATGAATGTATGAATAAATTATGTGTATATATATATATATAAAAGTAAATATAAGGAATATATTATATATATAAGTAAAGAAAGGAAGGAAGGAAGGAAAAAGAAGGAAAGAAATAAGGAATGAGTGAACGAATTAATGAATGAAGGAATAAACAAAGAAATAATTCAATAAATAAAGGATTACATAAATAAAGAAAAAATTAAAATAAATAAATATTACCTCACTCTCTCCAGCAATATCCTTAACATTTGTGCTGTTTTAAAGGTGTTGAATAATATTTACTTCGTCAGAAATATTCAGACTTGAAAGTGTTTGTGACACGATGCCTTACTTGTATGCAGGGGGTTGGATTCTCTTCACAACAGATCACGTTGTGCTGTTTTCTGCTTTCTTTAGATTCAAACGCATTCTACTAAATCGACAAAGGAATGATCCTTTTTTACTTAGATGATGGTTGCTTAAGTGGGACCCCTTCAGATGTTTTGCAAGATCTTAGTAAAATCATTCAATTCGGTTCAACTATAGGGTCAGAACTTAATTCTGATAAATGTGAAATTTATTTTTGTTCTAAGTTTAATCAGTTTGTTTTCTCTTTTCAAAAACTTGCTCCAGGTATTTTACTAATGTCAAAATCCACTTTAACAATTCTTGGATCTCTCATCTTTTTGGAAGCTGCCGATCACATCGCTGAACAAAAACTAATTTCTTTGCAATATTTCATTGATCGTTTAAAACTAGTGCATCCTCATATTTCTTATCTTCTTAAAAATTGTTTTCTAATCCCTAAGATGACTTACTTTATGCGTACTACTCCTTTACAGCTTCTTCCATCTTTCCTACATAAAGCTGATGCTCTTTTTCAATCCAGTTTGGAAATGATCCTAAATATATATGTTTTATCGATACTAGTTGGACTCAAGCCTCTCTCCCAATTAAATTTGGTGGTGTGGGCATTCGGAAACTTTCTGACGTTTGTATACCTGCTTTTCTTTCTTCTGCCTTCAGGGTTTCCATTGCATCAAATCACTCTTTCCTTTATGCAGTGATGCAACTGAAATCTGTCATGTGCGTGATGCTCTGACTAGTTGGTATACTTCCTCACAAACCACTCATCCTCCTGCCCATCCTGAATTTCAAAAGCAGTGGGACGTTACCTTCACCCAAAAAATTTTAGATAAACTCCTTTCTTCTTTCAAATCCGAACAAGACATTGCACATCTCCTAGCTCTTCAAGAGAGTGAGTCTGGAGCTTGGTTACACGCATTACCTTCTCCTCACATCGGCACTCTGATAGTACATCCTTTAAAATCGCAATGGCTTTACACCTTGGTTGTAAACTCTGCCAGCCACACCAATGTATTTGCGGAGGAATTGCTGATATTTACGGCCATCATGCACTCAGCTGTGCGAGGAGCAAGGGTCGCATTCCCAGACATACATCACTCAATGATATCATTAAAAGATCTCTGACTTCTTGTGACATCCCATCTCTTTTGGAACCACCAGGTATTAGTTGTGCAGATGGTAAACGACCCGATGGTCTGACCTTAATTCCATGGTCTATAGCAGGGGTCATCAGCACAGAGCATGCCGGGACTAGCCTCTCTTACCCGCGGAAAACGCAGTGCAATATAGTGCTCTCGTAGTTGCTAGCAGGTATGCTCTCTATCTCTCCCTGTTGCACGACAGTGCACACGGGATGGCACCGCGTACCCATTGCACATTTCAGCTAGTGCTGACGACCACTGGTCTAGAGAAAAATCTTTAATTTGGGACTCCACTTGCAATGACACTCTTGCTCCATCTCTTGCCGAATACCTCCAGACATGTAGCATCTGCTGCTGAATTAGCCGTGAAAAATAAAGTCAATAAATATGCTCATCTTTTGGACAATTATATCTTTGTCCCCTTTGCTGTGGAGACCTTTGGTCCTTGGAGTCATGACGCTGAAGTTTTGGTATCTCAAATCGGCCAAATTTTGGTCTCCATTACTGGTGATCGTCGTTGCACTACTTATTTGCGTCAACGTTTAAGTATTGCAATTCAACGCGGAAATGCAATGAAGGTTTTGGGTACTCTTCCCGAGTCCAGCCCTTTGGACGAACTCTTTCTCCTGTAAAATTTTATTAAATATTCCGTATGTAAATATTTGTATTTAGTTTTATAAACCATATTGTTCAAATTGTTTCAAATTTTCAGGAAATCTATAGCCAATAAATTGAATTTTGAGTGATTTCATGAAATATTTCTCTTTCATGTTTTGTACTGGTATACTGAAAAGGCAGAAATGGAGAGAGGGCAGTCGTATTGATTTGAAAGCGTAGTCTCTTTTCATTATATTTATTTTAATAAAACAATATAATATATAGGTACAATATAAATCAATATTTACATCAATGTTTCTTCATTATAACTCTATTAACAGTCTCTTAAATTAACATCATCATGTGCTCAGTCTTCTTCTGTGTTTCTTAGGTAGTAAACATCACCTAACACGTTTTAGGCACTGGAGGTAAGTACGTATTTTTGGTAGACTGACCATATGTACCATTTTGAACAGGACAGTACTGTTCTTTTCACATTTCCCGGCCGTTTGTCATTTTATTAAAAATCTTAATTTTGTCCCATTTTAAAAAATAATATAAATGACACTCGGGAGGAAATTAAACGCAAAATAAATATGGGAAATGCCTGTTATAATTCGGTTGAGAAGCTTTTGTCATCCAGTCTGTTCTCAAAAAAGCTGAAGGTTAGAATTAATAAAACAGTTATATTACTGGTTGTTCTGTATGGTTGTGAAACTTGGACTCTCACTTTGAGAGAGGAACAGAGGTTAAGAGTGTTTGAGAATAAGGTGCTTAGGAAAATATTTGGAGCTAAGAGGGATGAAGTTACAGGAGAATGGAGGAAGTTACACAAAGCAGAACTGCATGCATTGTATTCTTCACCTGACATAATTAGGAACATTAAATCCAGATATTTGAGGTGGGCAGGGCATGTAGTACGTATGGGCGAATCCTGAATGCATATAGAGTGTCAGTTGGGAGGCTGGAGGGAAGAAGACCTTTGGTAAGGCCGAGAGAGGATAATATTAAAATGGATTTGAGGGAGGTGGGATATGATTGTAGAGACTGGATTAATCTTACTCAGGACTGGACCAATGGCGGGCTTATGTGAGGGCGGCAATGAACCTCTGGGTTCCTTAAAAGTCATAAATAAGTAAGAAATCAACATACTTTTACGTCAGTCGTTCAGAGGTTTTAATTTTGCCTGTATGCTAACCAGTAGTTTTGTTATCCTGTGCCAATGGCTTAAATTTCATATTTTTAATATCCTAAGTGATTAAGTTCTATTTTTAAAGCTTTAAATATGTCCTTGCAATGTCAAAGTGCAGTTTTAATGACGATCTCCAGAAATAATTCAAATTAATTAAAATACAACAAGCTTAGTGATGGAACAAAAGTTGTCTGCGAACATTGTAATACAGTATTCATTTTTCTGTTGCTCTCTATAATTGTGAGGCAATTGGATATATGGAATAAAGAAAACCTTCTTGCATCTGATAGATGGGTAGGGTACAGATTGGTTCTGAAATTAACGGAAAACGCCTAGTTTTTTTTTTTTTTGGGTTATTTTATGACGCTGTATCAACATCTAGGTTATTTAGCGTCTGAATGATATGAAGGTGATAATGCCGGTGAAATGAGTCCGGGGTCCAGCACCGAAAGTTACCCAGCATTTGCTCGTATTGGGTTGAGGGAAAACCCCGGAAAAACCTCAACCAGGTAACTTGCCCCAACCGGGATTCGAACCCGGGCCACCTGGTTTCACGGCCAGACGTACTGACCGTTACTCCACAGGTGTGGACAAAACGCCTAGTCTTTGAAGACTTTTGTAATACCGTATTGTAGAATTTATCCTTGTCTTCCAGGAAGTACAACATCTGTTGAGAAAATATTTTCTGTTATGAACAGTATGTGGTCAAAGGAGAAATTTAAGTGTTAAGACAATGAGAGCTATGTTAATTGCAAGACAATATCGTGTCATGGAATGTGAGAAGTTTTATGATAAGATGTTGAAAGACCGAAATTTGCTATGTAAGATTAGGCCTACTTCTTTTTTTTTTTTAGTTGGTTACTTAGCAACGCTGTATCAACTACTCGGTTATTTAGCGTCAATGGGGTTGGTAATAGTGAGATGGTATTTGGCGAGATGAGGCCGAGGATTTGCCATAGATTACCTGACATTCGCCTTAGGGTTGAGGTTATCAGCCCAAGCGGGAATCGAACCCACACCCGACCGCAACTCTGGATCAGCAGGCAAGAGCCTCAGCTGACTGAGCTATGCCAGTGGCTAAGATTACTTCATTGGAGAAATATTCATGTACCATCGTGGTGGAATACAGTTCACCTCTACGTTTACCTAAATTTTTGCATGGGTTCTGTCCGGCACTGGTAAGTTGTAGTATGTTCACGTAACAGAACTTTTTATCACCTTTTTCTTGAATACAGAATCTATACTAATAATAAATCTGTAGCCGAAATTTTTCTGGTAATTTTCGATTTTCCAAAAATAATTGGTCCTAACATATATAATTAACCACCCTGAAACCGAAAATCGCTTTTTTGAAATTTTTGTTTGTATGTCTGTCTGTCTGTCTGTCTGTATGTTTGTTACCTTTTCACGCGATAATGGCTGAACGGATTTCGATGAAAATTGGAATATAAATTAAGTTCGTCGTAACTTAGATTATAGGCTATATGGCATTCAAAATACATTATTTAAAAGGGGGGTTATAAGGGGGCCTGAATTAAATAAATCGAAATATCTCGCTTATTATTGATTTTTATGAAAAATGTTACATAATAAAAATTGCTTTAAAAATCATTTCCGATAAGTTTTATTCCTTGAAAAATTTTGATAGGACTGATATTTAATGAGATAAATGAGTTTTAAAATTAAAATAACTGCCATCAAGGCCGTGTAATGAATTAAAAACAAACGACTTCGTCTATAAGGGGCCTTGGACAGCAACAATCGAAAGCTATGAAAGATAGCCTACAGAGAATGTTTCTGCGTTTCTATGAAGTAATATCAGAAGCTTAATTAACCGATTTGTATAATCAATTATTAATTCACCATTGGAAAGTGTACTTCCTCTAGATGGACATAATGCTATAATGTTATCACAGTAACTCCTGAGTGAATCGAGGACAGGTAAGATTAAAATAGATTCTTATGCACAGAAAACTTGATAGGCTATTCTGTATATTCGTTTCCTGTATTTCCTAAACTAATTTTTATGACCAAATGAGTGGTCTCTGGATCAAAATGATCGCATTTAAATTTTTTAATTAAATTTAAATTAAGTAACATAATAAACGATTTATCCTTCTATCAAACACGAATGTTCCCTGGATCAAATGTCCTATTTTAATTATATAATTACTTTATATTTATTTCTAACGGGTGCAGCGGAGCGCACGGGTACGGCTAGTATTATATAAACCCTGTTCCATTTTTGCCTCAAGGAAATATGGTCAGCCTAATGTTTGGTCACACTGCTCAAATTCAATCATGCGTAATACTGATGTCAAATTGAAAGCCTCTGTTTACGTAAGCACTGTTATCAGCTTGTTTATTGTCGTCGCTGTCAGCTGGCATTGGTCCGGTCTTCTGAGCTGTAATAGCAAGCGTATCATCTCTGTCCGCAGCACTTCTTTGGATGCTCTCAAATGCATTATAGGGTTTCTCAATATCTTCGTTGCCTCCTATGGTTGGAGATATAGTGCCTGTGGAAGCAGGACCCCATTGCTTGGTTGGCTGCAATAATTCCAGTCCAACCTGTAAAATAAAAAACAGAAAATTTATTACTAAAAGAAATAATTTAAAGCAATACATAGTGAATGAAAAACACAAATAGAAGCTCATTCAGGATTGGGCTAGTTTATATTAACTTGTATTCATTTGTAGTTTACTAGCATTAAGTAGATAAATAAGAAGCACAAACTTCTACCTGAATGAAAAAGAGTAGGAAGTACTGGTGGAAGAAAAATAGGAGGAAGAGATTGTAATAGTGATGGTGGTGGAAATGGAGTTGGAGGTAGATAGTGGACGAAGAAGTAAAACTGGAAGTGAGAGTAAGTTAAACGTGGAGGTGAAGCTGAAAGTGAGTGAAGGTAAATAATTGATTAAATGGCGATCTTACTTGTGTTAATTGTGTAAGCATGTGCGGCTTATAGCTGTTTCGGTGTTTCTTCACACCATCCTCAGAGCCTACTCTGAGGCTCTGAGGATGGTGTGAAGAAACAGGAAACAGCTGAAAGCACATGGAAATTAAACATGTAAGATCGCCATTTAATCAGTTATTTATATTCAAGTGTTAAAGTAGTGTACGAAAGATTCAACATGAGTGAAGGTGTAGTGGTTAGTGATGTGAACCAAGAACAGGTGCATAGCTTTACAATGCTGCAAATCTTTACGTAGAGCGAAGTGTCAGTGTGATCACCTGTCGACAAGGAGAGCAAAGGGAAGATAAGGAGAAGAAGAGAAAACAAGGAGAACAAGGGAAAGACAAGGAGAATAAAGGAAAGACAAGGATGAAAAGGAGAATACACTAATAACAAGGGAAATATAAGGAAAACAAGGAGGAAAAAGGGAATACACGGAGAACAAGGGGAAAGACAGGAAGAACAAAGAAAAAACAAGAAGAACAAAGGAAATGCAAGGAGAACGGGAAGACAAGGATAACAAGGGGAATATACGAACAAGGAAAATACAAAGAGGGGAAGACAAAGAGAACAAGGGGGATGCAAGAAAAACAACTGGAAGAAAAGGAGAAGAAGCGAAAACAAGGAGAACAAGGGAAAGACAAGGAGAATAAAGGAAAGACAAGGATGAAAAGGAGAATACACTAATAACAAGGGAAATATAAGGAAAACAAGGAGGAAAAAGGGAATACACGGAGAACAAGGGGAAAGACAGGAAGAACAAAGAAAAAACAAGAAGAACAAAGGAAATGCAAGGAGAACGGGAAGACAAGGATAACAAGGGGAATATACGAACAAGGAAAATACAAAGAGGGGAAGACAAAGAGAACAAGGGGGATGCAAGAAAAACAACTGGAAGAAAAGGAGAAGAAGCGAAAACAAGGAGAACAAGGGAAAGACAAGGAGAATAAAGGAAAGACAAGGATGAAAAGGAGAATACACTAATAACAAGGGAAATATAAGGAAAACAAGGAGAAAAAAGGGAATATAAGGAGAACAAGGGGACGACAGGGAGAACAAAGGAAAAACAAGAAGGAAATGCAAGGAGAAGGGGAAGACAAGGAGAACAGGGCTAATATACGAACAAGGAAAATACGTTTCGAAGTGTTTTCAATCCTTGGTTTCTTAGCGAAGCAGCTGAACATGGGGAAGATAAGAACAAGGGAAAGACAAAGAGAACAAGCAGGATGTAAGAAGAACAAGAGGAATACAAGAACAAAGGAAATACAAGGAGAAGGGGGAGGCAAGGAGAACAAGGGGAATACACGAACAAGGTAAATACAAGGAGAAGAGGAAGACAAGAAAAAGGAAAGATAAAGAAAACAAGGGGAATACATGAACAAGGGAAATACAAGGAGAAGGGGAAGACAAGAAAAAGGAAAGATAAAGAAAACAAGGGGAATACATGAACAAGGGAAATACAAGGAGAAGGGGAAGACAAGAAAAAGGAAAGATAAAAAAAAACAAGGGGAATACATGAACAAAGGAAATACAAGGAGAAGGGAAGACAAGAAAAAGGAAAGACAAAGAAAACAAGGGAATACATGAACAAGGAAATACAAGGAGAAGGGGAAGACAAGAAAAAGGAAAGATAAAAAAAACAAGGGGAATACATGAACAAGGGAAATACAAGGAGAAGGGGAAGACAAGAAAAAGGAAAGATAAAGAAAACAAGGGGAATACATGAACAAGGGAAATACAAGGAGAAGGGGAAGACAAGAAAAAGGAAAGATAAAGAAAACAAGGGGAATACATGAACAAGGGAAATACAAGGAGAAGGGGAAGACAAGAAAAAGGAAAGACAAAGAAAACAAGGGAATACATGAACAAGGAAATACAAGGAGAAGGGAAGACAAGAAAAAGGAAAGACAAAGAAAACAAGGGAATACATGAACAAGGGAAATACAAGGAGAAGGGGAAGACAAGAAAAGGAAAGATAAAGAAAACAAGGGGAATACATGAACAAGGGAAATACAAAGAGAAGGGGAAGACAAGAAAAAGGAAAGATAAAGAAAACAAGGAGAATACATGAACAAGGGAAATACAAGGAGAAGGGGAAGACAAGAAAAAGGAAAGACAAAGAAAACAAGGGGAATACATGAACAAGGGAAATACAAGGAGAAGGGGAAGACAAGAAAAAGGAAAGATAAAGAAAACAAGGGGAATACATGAACAAGGGAAATACAAGGAGAAGGGGAAGACAAGAAAAAGGAAAGATAAAGAAAACAGGGGGAATACATGAACAAGGGAAATACAAGAAGGGGAAGACAAGAAAAAGGAAAGACAAAGAAAACAAGGGGAATACATGAACAAGGGAAATACAAGGAGAACAAGGGGAATACTGGAGAACACGTAGAGAACAAGGTGACAACAAGGACAATAAAGGAAAGACAAGAGAACGAAAGGAAGAAGAAGACAAGGCCCACGCAAGCGACCTATGTGAAGGCAGTCCCAGGCCATGCCGCTCCCCTTAAGAGGGTCTAGTATAGTATAGAAGATCAGGGGGACGATGGAAACAAGGAAGAAGAAGGAAAATACAAGGAGAAAAGGGGAATACGAGGGCGAGAGGGACTGCATTTTATGTGACTATGCTTCCTCTCCATACCTAGTGAAGAGAAAAATATTTGCCAAATATTTGCCAAAAATATCAGACGAAGCAGCTTTCACTCTCCAGGTTATCTTAAGAAACTGGAACTTAATGAGTTAATAAGGTAAATGTTATTAATCTTTTTAGTAAAATAGTGAATTCAAATTTTCTTGTAAATTCTCCCTTTGTATGGACCATGACTAAACAAGCTTCTCACACCACACCACAAATCTTATTCATAAGTGCAAAGTGTATGATGCTTACCTCTTTGCCTCTGACTAGACGATACAATGCAAACGTTGGTAATGGTACAAGAGAGGCGATACCTAGGAGCCAACCCAGTGCGTCCACCCATGGAGGAAATATGTAGCTCCCAAAATTAGCTGGAGTGAAGCTGTACAGTGTGAAAATGAGCACACCCTGAAGAAAAATAATGTAAAATTAGACACATTCTTTATCAGTTTCATGACCTAAATATATCTATTTTTTTTTTTATCTTTTAAAAAATTTCTGTTTAGAGAACACGAATTTCTAATTGCTGTTAGATATTTCTAAACTACATTTGAAAACTATATTCCCAGTGTGAAATAACTACCTACATTGCTTTATATCTTGGTCAAAGATGTAGTACTTGAAACTAGTACCCATACTGCCAGATATATGTCTTTCTTTACTATTTATCTCTTAACACAATAAGCAAGACAATACGCAGTAATAGGCTACATAATAAGATTTTGTAATATGTAACATATTTTAACCTGAATGTTATGAAGCAGAGTGGATTGCTTATATTACTACTGAGGCTGCAAAAGGGTATCTGTCGGATACAGGGGGGAGAGCCATTAATCCTTCCCATTGAAGGCTTTACGGAACCAACCTGGACAAATACCCAATGTCCCATCCCTACCTTCCCGTGTTGCAGCTGTTAGTAAGCATAATCTTACGAGCTGAACTAAAGGGAGGAGTTACTCATCCATTAGCACTGGTCAGCTTGATGAGTTAATGACTGAATATGGTATAATTTTCCTCTATCCAATACCTAATTCCCTCTTACCCTTTCTTATCCAGTCCTCTGACTGAACTCTTACTTTCTTCGACCCCAATGGCATTAGAGCATTCGAGGCCTAGGGGTTCATTTCCCTTTCCTTCCTCCTCTTTCTACTTTTCTGTTCCTAGTGCTGACCTGCTATGGCACTAAAATCGTCCTCCAGTGGCTTAAGGAGGAAAAGCTGGTGATCAACAAGATCTCCCAGCTAGGTCCAATGGACCCGTCGACCAACAGCAGGTGTGGTCCTCCAGACATTCTGGGGGTTGTGTGTGAATGAAGTAGCCACCAAAACGTTAAAATATGGTGTTCACTTAAATCGGCTACAACTTGCCATTTAAATCGACATACTCAGACTTCAACAAACAAAATTTGATAACACAATCCCAAGGGAAAAAATGGAACTCTCTGCATCAAAATCCACAGTTAATTCCCGATTTACCACGAAAATCGTCCGTAGCTGCATTTAGATTGGCAACAGGCCATGATTGTTTGGCTAAACACCTGCATAGAATTGGAATATATCAGTCCCCTAACTGCCCATTGTGCAACTCAAATCAAGAAATGGATTCGGAACACCTCAAAATCTGTGCTTCATTGGCTGGTCATGATAATATCTTTGAAAAATATTGGAGTGCAAGAGGTCAAATGACTTTATTGTCAAACGCCTGGCATTAGAAAACAACAACAACAACAACAACAAACAACATATTACTACTGAACTACAGTAACTTTTGTTTACTGTTGTGTCAATTTATTTTAATTTATACCATTGTACAATTCTTTCTTGTTTCACAAGAACTTATTTCTCTTTGTTTTTGGTACCTACAAGATCAACAAAGTGTTATCAGATGTAAATCACAGGATAATCAGGTTAGATTCTTAATTAATCGACCTGGTGTTTTATACGGTCAATGTTCCGAAATCTGTGGAGCAAACCATAGATTCACAGCTATTGTAACAGTAATTTTTTTGAGACTGACATTGTTACAAAAGTATCTTCGTTTTTAGCATCATGTTACTTTCTTAATGTGAGGGAAAGGTGTACTACTGTGTCTTCTAACAACCACGCTTCCAAACTTTACATTCTGGTAAGAAATTATTAAATTTATTATTTCATTGTAATGGCTGTTTATACTGAAACAAACTTACAAGAAGAGAGACAGGAGCTAATACCATCCAGGAAACACTCCAATAGCATCTTGTAAACTTTGAAAAAGGCATGCTCATTTCTGCTATATTGTCAAGAAAATTCTGACAACCTGAAACAAACAAAATATTCACTATAAAGAAAGCTTACTAACAGTTCAGTTAACTCAATAATATAATAAAATGTTTCAAGTTCAATCTATAAGATTTATCTATTTTGCAAATGTTTATTTGCTATAACATTGTATACTGTATGGAATATTAACGTTTTCGCCTTTTCGCCATCATCAGATATTGTTAAGAAACACGAAATCTAAACCTTGAAGAAATTAAAATATACACAGTAATATGCATGACAAAATAGTCCTTCATGAGTTTTATGTAGTTATGTCTTATTAATGAAGAAGGTTTATTTGAAGAAGATTTCTAAGAAATATAAATTTGGAAAATGTCGATATGATTTCTGGTACATATAACTCATGTTACAAAACACATATGAAATAATTAAAATTAACAAGAGTGTTACATATTGTATCCTGCATTAAGTCATTAACAGAAATACGAATATCAGCAATAATAAAATATTGGTGGAAAAAGACTCAATTGTTGAATTTGTAATTAATTACCGGGGAATTATGAGTGGAATGGTGATATAATATCAATCCATTTTATATTTAAATAACACTTGTTATAAAATCAATAATAGATAATTGATAAAATTTGATAAAATCTTATGTGTCGCAGTGTGTTGTCATGCTGTTACTATTAATCGTTAGTAGTTGTTTAGCAATACATTTGGCTGTTCTTCACTCATCAAATCTTGAATTTATTGATTGCGTGTAAAAAGTGTCACTATCTGATGATGCCGAAAAGGCGAAAACACTAATATTCCATATACAATGTTATAGCAAATAAACATTTGGAAAATAGATAAATCTTATAGATTGAACTTGAAACATTTTATTATATTGAATTACATTTATCTGAAAACAAAATTAATTGTAAAATAACTCAATAATGTAAACATTAAAAACATTCTTTATATTATACAGTCTACGGTTCCCATACATCCCATAAAATATGGCAATGTACCTTTCTTCGCATGTATCCCGTTTTTATCCTGTATTTAAAAATTAGAGACTGAATAAACAAAACTGGGAATATCAAATGGTATTTTATCATAAATATCAGTCTCTATTACCGCTGGTTACATTGAAATTCATTAAATATGGAATATAATCTAAATTTAACAGAAGAAATACTGAAATCAGAAGTAAACAATGAAATACTAAAACAATTGTCTTTAGAGACAATTAATATTAGGTACCCTCCACAAAACTGGCTTCGTTTATACACTGACGGATCCTTGATCTCCAGAGAACAAGGTGCCGGTGCAGGTGTTACGTGCTGTCTCTTCTCCCTTTATAGATCTCTTGGGTATGGAACAACAAGTTTTGATGGCGAAATCATTGCAATAAGTGAAAGTCTCAGGAATCTTCTATGCCACATCAGTAAATTTAAAAATGCAGTTATATTGTCAGACTCCAAAGCAGCTATTCTATCAATAGTCTCTAAACACACACCTTCATCTCAAACAGCAGAAATAACTAAAATGCTCTCTCAATTAATATCACTCAATAAAAGAATTGTATTCCAATGGATACCATCCCATTGTGGAATCCTGGGAAACGAGAATGCGGATGCTTTAGCAAAGAAGGGCAGCACTGCTACTTACAGACCTGTTACTAAATCTACGTATTACTCTGTGAAAATATTTATTAAATCTATATACTTAGACTTCAACAAACAAAATTTGATAACTCAATCCCAAGGGAAAAAATGGAACTCTCTGCATCAAAATCCACAGTTAATTCTCGATTTACCACGAAAATCGTCTGTAGCTGCATTTAGATTGGCAACAGGCCATGATTGTTTGGCCAAACACCTGCATAGAATTGGAATATATCAGTCCCCTAACTGTCCATTGTGCAACTCAAATCAAGAAATGGATTCGGAACACCTCAAAATCTGTGCTTCAGTGGCTGGTCATGATAATATCTTTGAAAAATATTGGAGTGCAAGAGATCAAATGACTTTATTGTCAAACGCCTGGCATTAGAAAACAACAACAACAACATTGAAATTCGTTACATTGGCAACATTGAATGTATACAGTGTTCTTAAAATAGTTCATACTGGTACTATGAAGACAAACTTTTGAATCTCACTTGTTAGATGAGATTATAATAATTGTGAAAATTTTTCTAAATTCCAAAGAAGATATGGAATGGAAGGAAATTCTTAAATGAAAACATTTAACTTACATGAAGTCTTGGTGGATCTGTTCAAAAGTGTTAATGAAAAGCTCTCAAATTTAATCCAGCAACATGTATTGCTTGTCCCGGTTTTGTTAATTCAGAAAAAAAAGGACAACCTTAATCGTACTTACCATAAACCCATGCAACTAGAATCACTTCTGCAAGTCCAATGATAAGAATAGCCCAGGACGCGGTGTTCCAGTCCATGAGTGTGAAGAGGTACACGCCGCCACTGCAGCACATGGGCAGGGCCATTAAGAAGCAAAAGGTACAGGTGCCAGCTGCCACCCAGTGCTTATGCATGCGTAGCCAAGGCCACTGGTCAACGATTGCTGTGTTGACTGCCTCAACACCTGCAAACTGATCAACAAAATGTGCTCACGTTAACTGTGTTTGGTATTTAGGCTGACTCTGCTCTATTCTGGAATTCACATGTTGTGAAAATTATAGAAAAATAAAATTGCTTTCAGAATTTTAAGCAAGACAACCTCTAATGAAGTTCTCAGATTTATGTAATTTGTTTCGAATTTCGGTGCTGACAAATATTACATCTGTAACTGTTATGTTGACAGCATGTTTGTCTTTGAAGAAGCTGCCAACGTTCATGAAACAAATTTACTAGCAAATGTTATTTGAAATTTTGACATAATTGATTATTAATAATACTAATATTAATAAATAATACAGCAATGATAAATAAATAAACAGCTTACATTTACAGTTGTATTTGGTTTTTGCAGTGCATACTAATCATTTCATGTAGTCAAGCAAAATAAATTTTTTGAGATCAGATGTCATGAAATGTAAACTGTTAAGAGAGATGTCATGAATTGTAAACTGTTAAGAGAGATGTCATGAATTGTAAACTGTTAAGAGAGATGTCATGAAATGTAAACTGTTAAGAGAGATGTCATGAAATGTAAACTGTTAAGAGAGATGTCATGAATTGTAAACTGTTAAGAGAAGCCAATAAATGTCATGTTGCCAGACAAAATACATTTTAATATTCGGCCAATCAATCAATCAATCATAAATAAATAAATATTATTACTATTAGTATTGTTTCAATACATGGCATTGCAATTTTACGTGTTTTGGTGATACGTGATAACAGTTGGCAACACTGAAAAGTTGGCCATATTAGCTTTTTAGGAAATAATCTTACGTGAACTTCACTATATAAAGAAGAGCTGTGTTGAGCTATGAAATTCACATTCATGCTGCCAAGTGTATTAAAGTTGAAAAAAGGGATATTTGACAATATGTTTTCAAATTTAGATACAATTAGGCTATTTTATGTATGACTTGAGGCTTTCCCGGCATTTGATGTAGAATAACTCTTCTCGGGTTCTCAGCCAGGTAAGTTGGATAGTTGCTTCTATCCAACTCACTTGGCTGAGAACCCGAGAAAAGTTATTCTAGGCTATTTTATGTTTAATAAAGTATTTTTTAATAATATTTCTGTGTATTTTTAATCGACCACTGTAATTCTGCTTACAATCGCATTTATTTTCTTAGAATTCAAACAGCTGCAGCTCTTTAAATATTTATCCTCAGATTATGTTGTAAGTTTATTTGTTATTTATTATACTTAGGAAAGATTTATTTTATTTTATTATGTTGTTACTTGTAGGTCAGACCATTTTTATTGAACTACCTACTGGTACTTGTTCTCAATATGACACTACAGACACATCGCTGTTATTTCCGGCATGGCTCCTCCTCTTTGCTTTGCTTTGTGTAGGCTCTATAGACTAGGTAGATATAATTGTTCGCCATTTTAGTTCTTTCGTTGCCTCTTGTGGTTAGCAGACGACGTTATTTTTCACACTGTTAAACATTATCAGGTCGTAGTTCCTATGATAGTCAATCAAGCGCACTATAATTTTTAGGATTCATACATAAATGTCTAAGGAAAGAAAGATTGAAATGGAACCTTGCATTTCTCAAATAACGTGAAAATTATGGTAAAATATTAATAGGAGCAAAAATAATGAATATTACAAGACATTCAGTGTGTTAAAGGTACACGAAAAGTATAATCCATTTCGAAAAAATAAACTCATTTTCACCAAAAATGTCTTTCAGCCCACGATTTTGTAAACACTGAAAGCAGCGTGAGTATTTCTGTAATAAGCATCCGTCCGTCCTTTTTCCTTTAACAGACAAAACTTGAGTCTTCAGTTCTCTGCAAAGCAAAATCGCTCCTTTCATAACTTGCCGTAACTTGCAAACAGCCACTTTTAAAAGCAATTTCTATTTTTTCTAAAAATTTCTCTCGCTTTCAAAAATAAAAAAGTTTGTTGCTTATCAACTTTTGAGGGTGTCAATGTATATTTTGAACGGATCACTTCCAAGTTAGTAATTTTGTTTTTTCACTTTCCAAAAAAGATTTTGATTCAGAATTTTTTTCTATGCTTTCTTTAGACATTTATCTATGAATCCTAAAAATTACAGCGCGATTGATTGACTCTCATAGCAGCTACGACATGATAATATTTAACAATGCAGTAGAGATAGTTTTTGTCTGCTTGCTGTGAATGACAACGAAAGAACCAAAATGGCGGACAATTATACCCAGTATTTATAGAACCTTATGAAGTGCATAACGTCATCAGCAACTAATGACAAGACGCAGACGTTTAAATGTAGTAGACTTGCAACGTGATTGGCTGGCAGAAATAAGAGCAATGCAACTACAATTTATCATTTGAAGTTGTACATGAACTCCTTGTCTTACTAAGTCTATCCATTCTTCATTATTACATGATATTACGCTCGTGTTTTAATGTGTTCATGGTTACTAAATGAGGCATAGCCTTCTGATCTCAGTATGCACAACAGATGAAATGAAACAATTTTTGTTATAAGGCAATGGCAGCTTACCTGGCTACCAATTCCAAGAGTAAATAACATGAAGAAGAAAAGCACTGCCCAGAGCTGAGGTAGGGGCATGCGCAGTACAGCCTCTGGGTATGTAATGAAAGCAAGTCCAGGTCCAGTATCCACAACGTCTTTGACTTCCACGTTCAGCTGTTTCGCTAAGAAACCAAGGATTGAAAACACTACGAAACCAGCTAATATAGCCGTTACTGTGTTTGTTATAGAAACGAAGAATGCATCCCTGCCAACACAAAATCAAACAATGATGTTATAATACAGTAATTATATTAATATGGCTAAAACATTTGAGAAATATGAATAAATAAACTATCCAGGTCAGAAGTAACAGGCTGGCTATCGAACTTTGACCAGTGTGTTGAATTCAAGTCCTGACAAAATTTAATCTAATGCATTACAATAACCATGGTGTAATATTTATTCTTCATTCTTGGATAAACTCCTTTAACGCTTGCATGATAACTGATGCACTATCACCTTTACTTTTTAACTTCGCTTTAGAATATGCCATTAGGAAAGTTCAGGATAACAGGCAGGGTTTGGAATTGAACGGGTTACATTAGCTTCTTGTCTATGTGGATGACGTGAATATGTTAGGAGAAAATCCACAAACGATTAGGGAAAACACGGAAATTTTACTTGAAGCAAGTAAAGCGATCGGTTTGGAAGTAAATCCCGAAAAGACAAAGTATATGATTATGTCTCGTGACCAGAATATTGTATGAAATGGAAATATAAAAATTGGAGATTTATCCTTCGAAGGGGTGGAAAAATTCAAATATCTTGGAGCAACAGTAACAAATATAAATGACACTCGGGAGGAAATTAAACGCAGAATAAATATGGGAAATGCATGTTATTATTTAGGTTGAGAAGCTTTTATCATCTAGTCTGCTGTCAAAAATCTGAAAGTTAGAATTTATAAAACAGTTATATTACTGGTTGTTCTGTATGGTTGTGAAACTTGGACTCTCACGTTGAGAGAGGAACATAGGTTAAGGGTGTTTAAGAATAAGGTTCTCAGGAAAATATTTGGGGCCGGATGAAGTTACAGGAGAATGGAGAAAGTTACACAACACAGAACTGCACGCATTGTATTCTTCACCTGACATAATTAGGAACATTAAATCCAGACGTTTGAGATGGGCAGGGCATGTAGCACGTATGGGCGAATCCAGAAATGCATATAGAGTGTTAGTTGGGAGACCGGAGGGAAAAAGACCTTTAGGGAGGCCGAGATATAGATGGGAAGATAATATTAAAATGGATTTGAGGGAGGTGGGATATGATGATAGAGAATGGATTAATCTTGCTCAGGATAGGGACCAATGGCGGGCTTATGTGAGGGCGGCAATGAACCTCCGGGTTCCTTAAAAGCCAGTAAGTAAGTAAGTAAGTAAGTAAGAAAATGTGTGCTTGCTTCTAATATTCATAATAAGCGCGGAAAATTTTTAAGGAATAAGATGTAAGTTGCTATCATAAAACCAAATCAACATCGTCTCGATTTTCTGTTTCTGAAAACGCAAATATCTTCGCTTTCAGTAAGTTTCACGGCTTCCATTCTGTACTTTGTTTCAGGGTCTAACTGTTAGCACTATGTATCATCTGTTACAATTGATTTTAAAAATTCTGTGTTTCTTTCTAACAGTTTCAGTGCTGTCTCTGGTGTATCCAATACAGACATGTATTTGATTTTCTGTCAGGCTGTGAGGGACAAACCACACATAGGTTTTCTTCCCTTTACCTAGGCATCTAACAATTTAGTTATTAACTATCATTTTGTGTTGCCTCACCACTTTTTAAAAATAGATAGAATATTTGTGGTCCTAGTCCCAAAAAGTACTGTCGAGTTCTTGCTTTGTACTGATTCTCAAAGGTGGGTTAAACACTTATTCAGTTTCATTGATTGTACACACCTGATGTGTCTGTCTATGATACAAACCCAGAAATAAAATTTGGGCCACAAGCACTGAGCAAGTGCAATATGTTATAACTGAAACTTGGATAATTCAGGTGGCCCTAATTTTGTTTCTGGGTCTGTACAAACCACTTGCAGTTAAAAAAGCAGCAAAAATAAAATCTAGTTACCGATGGCAGTTGTTATTGAAACGGCTGTAACTGGAGAGGGTGACAAGGGACCCACATCCTATTCCCAGAGCATAAAATGTTTGTGAAGCAGCATCGCCCCACACGTTTGGATCTGTCAGCTTTTCCCATGAAGGTGTTATGTAGAACATGATGCCTTCATATGCGCCATCTAACGTTGCTCCTGAAAATTAACAAAATGTTTTTAGAATCATCAATCCAAAATCTTTTATGTTAATGTCCTTTTCGTCATTTAATATTTGTGGCGGAAAAGGAAATAAAATTAAAAAGATATCAAAAGTTCTGTGAATGCAGGAGTTGTGCGTCCTGATATCTCTCGCACACTGACTTCTTGGTGAGGGCTATGGGAACAGGACGATGGTCGGAATCCATCACAGTTGGTTGAGAACATAGTCTGCAATTCGCGCTGTCCAATATGACCTGTGAAGGAAGTTGTGTCCTGTGGAGGGTCAGAACAGAGCTACGGCCTCTTCAGATGTCTGTTTTCCAAGTGCTGTTTTGAGATCTCTGAGCTAGTTTATGTGCATGGCCCTGTTTATAGACTTGTGAATAATATGCGATGCAGTGAGAAAGCAGATGAAGTTATAATAGTTCAGGGTAGGGCGAATCTGGACTCGTTCTTTCTCCCTACAACACGACCTAATAGGGGATAAGCAACACAAGTAGATGCAGTGGCGGAATTTCAATAACCTTATGCACTGCAATACGATGGAAACAAATGAAGCAAGGACATTATTACGTACAAAGACAGAGTATTTATTGTATAATGTGTAATAAAATACTGCCCTTCCTAACACACAAAGACATTTTATTATTATTATTATTATTATTATTATTATTATTATTATTATTATTATTATTATTATTCTGCGGGCTAAAGCAGGAGATGCACTATCACCTTTATTTTTTAACTTCGCTTTAGAATATGCCATTAGGAAAGTTCAGGATAACAGGCAGGGTTTGGAATTGAACGGGTTACATCAGCTTCTTGTTTATGCAGATGACGTGAATATGTTAGGAGAAAATACACAAACGATTAGGGAAAACACGGAAATTTTACTTGAAGCAAGTAAAGCGATCGGTTTGGAAGTAAATCCCGAAAAGACAAGTTATATGATTATGTCTCGTGACCAGAATATTGTACGAAAATGGAAATATAAAAATTGGAGATTTATCCTTCGAAGAGGTGGAAAAATTCAAATATCTTGGAGCAACAGTAACAAATATAAATGACACTCGGGAGGAAATTAAACGCAGAATAAATATGGGAAATGCGTGTTATTATTCGGTTGAGCAGTTCTTATCATCCAGTCTGCTGTCCAAAAATCTGAAAGTTAGAATTTATAAAACAGTTAAATTACCAGTTGTTCTGTATGGTTGTGAAACTTGGACTCTCACTCTGAGAGAGGAACATAGGTTAAGGGTGTTTGAGAATAAGGTGCTTAGGAAAATATTCGGGGCTAAGAGGGATGAAGTTACAGGAGAATGGAGAAAGTTACACAACGCAGAACTGCATGCATTGTATTCTTCACCTGACATAATTAGGAACATTAAATCCAGACGTTTGAGATGGGCAGGGCATGTAGCACGTATGGGCGAATTAGTATTAGTTGGGAGACCGGAGGGAAAAAGACCTTTGGGGAGGCCGAGACGTAGATGGGAGGATAATATTACAATGGATTTGAGGGAGGTGGGATGTGATGATAGAGACTGGATTAATCTTGCACAGGATAGGGACTGATGGCGGGCTTATGTGAGGGCGGCAATGAACCTTCGGGTTCCTTAAAAGCCATTTGTAAGTAAGTAAGTAGTTTATTGTAATTTTTGTTGCTCCCTATTTTTTTTTGTATAATTTCAATCTAGCTTTAGTTCACTGTAAACTCTGTTTTTCCAATTGAGGACCGTTTTTGCAAAACTTGCAAACTGCAAAATTTGCAAAATTGAGATTTTGATGGATTCTTTAACATAAGGCAGGCCTCTACATGATGTTCAAAGCGTCTTAGTAAAATTGGGTTATTTCTCTTCATTGTAGTGTGTCAAAGTGTGATCGTTTTTTCAAAACTTGCTTCCTGCTATAAGTGAGAGATACAGCAAAACTTGTTTACTATTGTGTTTTCTCTCCTGTAAAATTTAGTTTTTTCAGTTAGGAAGTTTTGCAAAAACGGTCCTCAATTTATTTATAATTTCAATCGATGTGGAGTTCATTGTATATGAAATGAGGAATGTTTATTAAGCCACAAAATCAAACTAGCTTGCTATTAACATACAATATTTTCAACAAACAGATAGAAACTATCTCAGTCAACATGTGGATGTAAACATAATATTTACCAGGTACTTGATTTATAAATCCTCTTTCTCTCAAAGAAGAATAAATTCATGTTGGAAATTGACAACTGTGATGTAGAACAATAATCATAACACTCACCCCTAATAAGTAGTGCCAGAAGTACGCAATATGGAAAGAAAGCAGTGAAGTACGCAGCTTTCCCAGACGATTGGACACCTTTCATAAGACACAGAAATAAGATAATCCAAGATAGAAGAAGACACAATACATTCTCCCAGTGTAGTACACCCCATTCTTCCCAAGAGGCTCCGTTGATACCCAGTGCATAGTCCCTGAAAAGGAACAAATAATTTCATCTTACAGATTATAATACATATGGTACATACACGTGTGTGCACATCATCTCAACAGAGGTGTAGTTGCAGTGTGTGTGTGTGTGTGTGTGTGTGTGTGTGTGTGTGTGTGTGTGTGTGTGTGTGTGTGTGTGTGTGTGAGAGCCATTAAGCCATTCTATTAAGACTAGGTCAACGGAAGTTTACTCATTTTATTAAATATTATTTTATATCTTGGCATAAGCTTGTATTTTGCTAACCTGTCTATTATAAAGATATATTATGAGCCCTTTCAAAAAATAGTTTTTTTGTCGGAAATTGCTTCTTTTCATGTGTCATCTGGTAATATCGATGCACATGGGAATATTAAAGTGAGAGGATTGAATCACCTTTCGCACACCCATATGAGGAGTTCCAGCTACGACTATTAATAGAGGCAAATCGAGAGCCAAGTGTTAATTTTTTTAAATAGTAAAGAGTAATATCTCTACTCTGATATATTGTAACGAAACCAATGCATAAGGAAAATACTTAGTCATGAATACAATATGTCTTTAAAAATCTACATTATGTAACAAGTAAAAGTCTCACTTCTCATTAGGAACAGTGTCCCTTCTGCTCTCCCTTGCTGGTGCCTCATATGTATGTGTACAGAGTTCCTATGCAGACCGGTCCCACTCCAACCTCTACCTTGCTGGGTGGTGAGCAGTCGTACGCTGGAGTATGGACAGGAACATGCACGCTTCTTTATGCAGACTCGTCCCATCCACCCCTTACTGCTTAGCTTCCTTGGGACAGGCACTCCACACTACCACCATTACGTCGACGAACATTATTACCTGGGACCGGTCTGCTTAAGAACTCTCTGTATATATCACATAATGAGTGTGTGTTATGATGATGATGATGATGATGATGATATTATTATTATTCAATTATTATTAAGTTATATTACTGGTTGTTCAAATGGTTTGAAACTTGTCAAACTCACTGGCATTGAGAGAAAACAGAGATTATGGTGTTTGAGAATAAGGTTCTTAGGAAAATATTTGGGGCTAAAAGGGATTTACAGGAGAATAGAGAAAGTTACACAACGCACAACTGCACGCATTGTATTCTTCAGCTGATTAATTAGGAACATTAAATCCAGATGTTTGAGATGGGCAGGGCATGTAGTTACGTATGGGCGAATCCAGAAATGCATATAGAGTGTTAGTTGGGATGTCGGAGGAAAAAACCTTAGGGGACGTAGATGGGAGGATAATATTAAAATGGATTTTAGGGAAGTGGGATATGATGATAGAGACTGGATTAATCTTGCACAAGATAGGGACCGATGGTGGGCTTATATGAGGGCGGCAATGAACCTCGGGTTCCTTAAAAGCCATTTTAAGTAAGTATTATTATTATTATTATTATTATTATTATTATTATTATTATTATTATTAATTCAATCAATTCAATCCAAAGAAAAAAATGAACTCCAGATGAAACACGAATTACTTACGTAATTATTTTATGAATAATATTTCGTGGCAGAGAAAAAGGTATCTTTGTAAATCGCAAATTGCCCTTGCCCTTGTTTTGGCAGGTTTTGAATATAGCTTTGAGTTAATGGTATGTTGTAGAAAACTGCAGAATTATTAATTAGACGTGATGGGCAAATTGAAGAATAACTAACAAAATGAAATGGAAATATTCCTGGAAGTCAGAAGTGTATGGCAAAAGAGAGACTTGGACTTCACTTTGAGAGAGGAACAGATTATGGTGTTTTGAGTAATTTTTTTCTGCAGAAAACTTTGAGATTAAACTATGCTATCAGATGCAATAGTAGGGGAGACTGTTGTACCTTTAGCATAGTGTACCATTGAACATTTTTGTTTTTTATTTTCTGCTACTACCTAGAGGACTCAAACTGAAGTAGATTGTAGGAAAGCCGCTAAGTAGCTCTGGTCGTAGTTTTGGTTTGATTTATTGCAAAGTGTGAGTTCTGTGAACGAAAAATCTTTTTAGTACCAAAAGTAAACATTTCGTTCATTGATATATGTTATCTAACATAAAACCAGATTGTATTTGTTACCATCCATTAAGTACAATGTGTTCCAGTATCGTCTGGTGAGTAATAACATATTTTAATTTCCAAGATTTATTCGAATCTATAGTTTTGGTAGCCACATTTGTTTAAACGTGCACCCTCTTGTACCTTTGAACACAGAACATCTTGTACCACGGAACATGTTCCAAGGTACATAATACTATTGGTTTTTGTTTTTATTTTATTTTAAGATCATGCCACGAACTAAATCTGGAATTAAGAGGCCCCCAATTGATCCGGATGCCTTGAAGAACGTTGTTGAAGCAGTTATTGCTCCTCCAGGAAATAAAATCTCAATCGGAGAAGCCTTCTTCTGGTTTATGATTGCAAATACATTTTAAATATGATTGTCAGTTCTTACAACTATATTCCCACCTATATTGTTTTGGCATGTGTTCCAACTAGCTTACAAGTTAATGGTATGTTCTGAAAACTGAACCTCCTTTGACATATTACATTTATTTTTCCAACTTAATAGATGTAGAAAGGAAATATATCCTGAAGTTGTAAAGGAATGGCAAAATCATTTAAAGTATTTTTTTAATTTAAAAAATCAATTTCCAAAATTAAAAAAATAAAATGTGAAAAGTGTTTAAAGATACAACAGTTTTCTATGCTTTATTGCTTTTATACCGAAGAATTATTTCATTCTACAATTAACCCGGTTTCGTGGACACCACCACTTATCGTGAATCCACTAGAAACTATAACACTACCTGTAATATTCTTCAGATGATAATGTTCGAGTGAGGATCCAGTTTATATGTGTGAGTGTTCCATTGCCGTTGGTACAATGCAGCGAATCATGCACAGATAAATTTCTTATTGCACATACATCATCCACTGGTAGACAAGTGCGGTTTACAAACGTGAACGGTTTTTTCTCATCTGACATGCTGACACATTTAGCATTGGCAGAGTCGGAGTAGCAATCTAAAACAAAAATTATATACATTTTAATTTGTCGTCTGATAATTCATATTACTTAAATTTTTTCGAGATGTACAGGCTTTAGCAGTTGGTTCTGACGAATTTCAGCGTGCTGTTCTGAAGTGAGTATAAGGTTTAGAAATATCAAATTAACACATTTCAAGTGATTCCCTCGGTATCTTATGGTTTGTTACAATCTAAGGGTGTGATTTTGTAGTGATTAGTGTACCTCTATTTCGATGCTTATTTTATCATGATTTCGGTGAATATTTCATGGAAATATGAGTTAGGGTACGGCATACAAAATACAGTATTATGTACAACATGTATAAACCCAGTTAGTAATTTAATTGTTACAAATTTTCTGATACTTTCAACATTAAATTACATTATTATTAATTATTTTTTTTTTTTTAAATTAGGTCTACTTATAACCATTGCTTAACATCAGTTACACATATTTAGATAAAATAATGAAAAACACTCTGACCATACCATAAAACGAGGTGAGTTCAATCTGATCCCAAATAGCAAATCTTACGCTAGTTTACACCACTTAACTATCCTGCTCTTGAATATAACGGTTTAGAATAATTTCAACATTTGAACATGAGAAATGAAACTGTTGTACTTAATCCTAGTCTGATTCAGACAACTTACATAGGCTGCTCCCACTTAGCAGAATCGAACAGAATCGAAACGAAAATTCTGTTGCTGCTCACATCTAGTGGAATTGAACCGAACAACACTTCTGTGTTTTATCATACAAAGGAGGGTAATTCTGCACAATATTTAATTTTTCTTAATTTATATTAAAACGTGATCAGCCACCGGTGTGGCTCAGTCTGTTAAGGCCTGTCGGTCTGAAGTTGCGTTCGGGCGCGGGTTCGATCCCCGCTTGGGCTGAGTACCTAGTTGGGTTTTTCCCGAGGTTTTCCCCAACTGTAAGGTGAATGCCAGGTAATCTATGGCGAATCCTGCTCATCTCGCCAAATATCATCTTGTGATCACCAATCTCATCTACGCTAAATAACCTAGTAGCTGATACAGCGTCGTTAAATAACCAACTAAAAAAAATGTGATTTTTGTATACGTACTATTTCAGCAATAACGTTCAATAGTAAACAAATTAAGCTGCCAAGAATGAATATGGTTCATTTGTTTTTTCACAATGGCTTCAGGAGAACTTATGATCATAACCGAAACAAGAAATTCTGTTCCGGCAGAGGAATAAATATTCTAGCTCCTGAATTCTGTTCTGTTCGATTCGACGTGCCACGCCACTTTCTTCTATCTTTCATTTAAATACATTGTGAAGAGGAATTCTGTTCGATTCGATTCCGCTAAGTGGGAGCGGGCCTTAGAAGTAATATGCAAACTCTTTGGTCTCTGCAAAGACGTTGTAGAATCGTTGTTTACATCTGACGTAAAGCTTCAGAAGACAGTCAAATTCAATTTTTTACTTTATTTGAAAGAATTGTCTGTTTGTTTGTGCGATTTTTCGTGGGAGGGTGGGGGAGGGAATGTTCCAAGTACTAATTTCGTGACTGAAGCTTTTCATTGAAATTATTAGATTTTGCGACATTTCACGCTTAAATGTCATTAACTTCCTAGATCACCTTCGTGAGATTTATGTTATAATACATTTCGCGTATTTCGTTAATTCCAAAAAATCACACCTGTACCTATGGCCAATACAGTCTGCATCCCAAAACTGCAGTTGTGCAATGTATTTAAGTTTAATAATAATAATAATAATAATAATAATAATAATAAAAAAACTCATTTTTATGAATTCTTTGAACGCTCAAGAAAATTGGTCACAAGCCACCAATGATTTATAGTGTACGTATAAGTTGCGAGATTTTATAGCCAAAAAATGACGTGGTGAATCACCACTAAAGAGACTGTTACTTGCCTATGTCACTTCTTGAACAGTACCGTACTGTGCTGATAGAAACCTGTTTCCAAGAGTACACTCATATTTTCATTACGATTCTCAGAATTTTAATGCAAAATAGTTTCAAATGAAAACGCTGCTCATCTAAATTAACAACAATGGCAGCATGGATACCTAAACAGTCATTTAGTAGTAAGTTATTTTACGAAGCTTTATCAACATCTTAGGTTATTTAGCGTCTGAATGAGCTGAAGGTGATAATGCTGGTGAAATGAGTCCGGGGTCCAACACCGAAAGTTACCCAGCATTTGCTCATATTGGATTGAGGGAAAACCCCAGAAAAAACCTCAACCAGGTAACTTACCCCGACCGGGAATCGAACCCGAGCCACCTGGTTTCGCGGCCAGACTCGCTAACCGTTACTCCACAGATGTGGACTAAACAATCATTTAAGCTGAAATAATTTCTAAGCTATTTTTATAACACACAGTCTTAATATTGATGGAGAAATAATTGTTTACATAAACAATAAATAGGTATTCAAACTCTGTTTCCATTTTTATTACTAGTAATTACGTTCTGATTAACTTAACACTGACCTTTTGTATTGAAGGCATGATCACAGGAACTCCAACCAAGCTCACTGCTGAATGATGCAAATATGTAGAAAATTGTCCATCCGATGATCACTTGGTAATATATAGTAATTAATGTTATAACAACCAGCGCACAGTATCCGAGACCTGTAACCATAACAATGAGAATCATGAAACTGTACATACGTTATTTTCTATTGCTTTCTTTGTGTAGAATAGGAAAAACATGATTTATACAGAGATACAAGATGTTCTATTGCAGCTATGTCAATGAGCCTGCACTGCGTGCTCATACTACAAGCAATACAAATCCAACAATGTTCACTTCTAAGCAAGATAAAGCACAATCATCACTCTTAAGGAAAATGTTGTGTGGGTTTTTGAGAGCATGCAGTGAAGGCACTTTGACAGCCCTGTTCTATTGCTTTAATGGTATCAGAGTTACTAAAACTGTAACTGTGGTCTCAAGTTCTCATTCTGTCGCAGTTTCACTGGTGTCACCTTCGGTGTTATAGTGGATAACATATCACGGTGTTGGATCTGAAGTGCGTGGGTTCAAAACTCGTGGTGAGCAATGTACTGGTATCTAAAGTTGGCCGGAATGAATTGCATAAATTCATTGACTAAATTTATGCCTTATGTACATTTGTGAAGTTACTCTATTAATTTTATTCTTTGGTCGTCATATTCCCACAATAGAGGCCCAAGACTCATACTTTCCCGTCAGAATATAAAGAGACTTTAGGCTGGTCCACAATAAACCGGGAACGGAAACGAGAACGGAAATAATGTTAAAATAAATGTATTTAAATGTGAGCATTCACAATTAACTATTGTGTATGCTCACACTTAAATAGGCCTACATTTATTTTAACATTATTTCCGTTCTCGTTTCCGTTCCCGGTTTATTGTGAACCAGCCTTTACAATGCCAGTCATAAGAAAACAATACAAATTAATTTAAAACATAAGCTTATGTATATATTAGATATAATGTATGTGCCCTGGTCCTCTAATGCAGGAAGATAGACTGGCAGATGCTTCCTACATTATCTTTTGGTTTTCTCTAATTTTATTCCAACCAGCCCTGCACTGCCTAAATTCCAAAGAGCAAACAAGTGACGACGACGACGACGACGATGACGAGACTACTGCAGCCTAATATTCGCATATGGAGAATTTTGGAATTGTTCGTTGCTGTGGAATGAATTTACATGTCACACTGTATTTGGCGGCAGCAGCTTAGGTCGTTTATGCAGTAGCGCACCCAGAAATATGATTTGGGGTTGGGATATTTATAGTTAGTGTCACACACTTAAGGGGTTAGGTACAGCTTACAGCAATAAAATTTTTGGAAATATTCAACATTTTTTTTTCTCCATTACTGTATCTTGTACAATAATGAAAATTGGTACGTGTAAAACACTGTCTTTCTGCTATACGAAAAAAAAATATTTTTACGGTTTAAAAAAAATATTTATATATTTTTCAAAATTCAAAATGGTGGCAGTTCACTGTGCAGTGATGAAGCATTTCCCTCATAACTCATAAACTTGTTAACTTTTTCACGTTCTCTCGCTTTTATTTTATTGCTGAAACTCTTGTTTAAAATATCATGCTCTTTCAATTACATTCGTTAATAAATAATATTTTTGTTATTTTTTGTTAGAAGAAAATACTGATATTTGACCATTTTTAAATGAATTTATTTTTTACCAAACAATTTATCAAAGGTAGAGAAGTGATCTTGCATCATGTTGTAGATATGACATGCATAAATAGACACAAAAAACTTCATCACAGAATGTTGGACAGTTTTTCAATTACGTGGGGTACGCTTCATCACTGCACAGTGAATTGAATTTTGGGGAGAAAAAAAAAAAGTAAATAACCTTTTTTAATCGTGATTTTTTCTTCATATAGTAGAAGGACAGTGTTTTACACATACTAATTTTCATTATTGTAAAAGAGACAGTAATGGAGGAAAAAAATGTTGAATGTTTCCAAAATTTTACTACTGTAAGCTGTACCTAACCCCTTAAAGCAACAAGCTGTATAACTGTATTCTTACACAAATCGCAGATGGGTTGAGTACAGGTTGTGTCACTGAGATGTGACTGGCTGGCAGGAATGGTTGGAACTACCAGACTCTCTCCGAATAAATGTTACAGAATTTCGAACATTATCGAAAGTTCGTGCTTTTTCTTAAGAAAAAAAAACTTCGAACATTATCGGAAGTTCGAGCTTTCTGTTTAAAAATAAAGCTTCAAAGGGCACATTCTTTCCACAACAATAGATAGGGCAATATAAAGTTTTCTTCTTTCTCGTTTTCCCCCTTTTTTATTTGGGGGGCTCGGGCCCCTTAGCCTCCTCCCCGTGGGTGCGCCACTGTCACTATGAACGGAGGTTTGTTGTTTACGACTTGCACTTTTTTACAACCACGTGCTAAGTACACCTCAAAGATCAATTCTGGTTAGTCTCGCGTTAGTCATTTCGCTAACGGTGAACCTATTTTTTGATTAGTGAAGTTACCGTTTAACTGACACTGTTACAGACTTAAGATGTTCAGGTGTAATGTGTGAACAAGGATTCGCTCACATAAATATGTCGTTCAGGAATTAACAGCCGCGAATTCGAAACCGTTGGTTTACGTAAGTGTATTCGGTGATGACTTATGACCCAGGACAACGTTGTCCGCGGTGCAGAGGAACAGGTTCCAAGCGAAGGTCAAGGTCCGGCAGTTCGGTGCACTGCCTTCTGGTTATTGTATGTAGGTAATGGACGGGAACAGCTGTATACAGGAAGTGAGTGATGCGAGCTGCGGGTCCCGTAAGCCACACGGCGGAACAAGCTACGGTGATGCTGCGAAAACCGAATTGAAGACGTTTACAGAAATTTTATTCACGTTTCGACATTCCTAACATCGTATTTATTGTCTATAAATAATTAGTACCCTACTTATGTAGTAGCATTATTATCTGCTTCACGATAGGCCATACGGCCATCTCACAAACAAATATTCTCATGGGAGCAGAAAAAAAAGTTATTTTTTTCTTTCACCGTGTTAAAAATGTCAAAACAAGTGTTTATACAAATTTTGGTCACTCGAGCGCTATTGCGAAGGGCGTAAAAATGTCTCCCTGGGGTCGTTTACAGAAAGAAAACACAATTTCATGGAAAGATTTATTGAAACAGATACAACAATAATTGTTGAGCTATTTTTCAATATATTTCCCACCGAAACTGTGACATGTCATACCGTGGGATCAACTTTTGTCAAAGCCTACATTCTAAGACTACTCGTAGACTTTCCTATTTTCAAATTATGAAGAAACTCTATATACAAAAGATAGGGGAAGGGGAGGAGGTTGAAAAAAATGAATATTTTAAACATTTTTCAAAACTACATCTAGAGGACTCAGAAAGAGGTTAGTCGATTATCATGAATATAGTATTTTAATTCGTTCTTTTTCTATAACATTCACCATGATTAATAACACAACAGAACTACAGTCTAGTATATACAGTCACGAAGCTTGAGTTGATGAGGGTACTAGGAACAATAGACTGTGCCAGTACTGTTTCACTGATGAGGCGATTCCAGTGGTTAGCAACTATCTATGGATGCATATTTCTACGTATTGAGCTTCGTGACTGTATATACTAGACTGTGATAGAACCGTTGTTAAATTGTTTTTTTATTAGCTTTTGTTTATGATTATTTAATTAATGACCCTCTTATTCTTTAGCGATAAACTGAAGCATTTGTCTTTGTAGTATACACATATTGTGATTATAAATTCTAGCCAACCCCTCTTTTTTTTTTTTTTTTTACAAAATAATAGTTTATAAACAGTAAAAAAAAAAAAAAAATATGATGTTGTACGTTTCGAGACGTGTAGAATCCAGAAATTGAAAAATAAGCATATGGTTCCATAAAATAAGACTTCTTGGTATAACCTTTATGAATGAAAAGCAAAGAATTTGAAACACGTTTAAAATATTATTTTTTTCACCCCTATTAACTTTTGTAAATTGAGTTTCTTCAGACATTACAAATTAGAAAGCTACAAGCAATGTTCCGTATTTTTTACTCACCTTGTTGACTATATTTAATTATTTTATCATAATTTCGGAGTAATTGAGACTTAAGGCTAGCAGTGTACGTACTACGCGGGCAAAATGCGAAAATGTTCATCTATGTAGGTCTACTGTACCGACATCTATGAAATCAGTCTGGAAAGTGTAACTGTTTGATATAAACATTGTGTTTATGTGCACTAGACATAGTTACATTGTACATTGTTTTAGCAGAAAGATCTTCGACGCAATTATACAAAATACAGTAATTAATACAAACGAGTTTATAGCGTGTGAAAAAAAAAAATCGCATTGTTTTCTGTGAGCTGAATTTTTCTGTTTTAATTTGACATCAATTCTAAGAACCTCTGAGTGGTCACTGAATCATGGCACGCATTTTACACAGATTTTTACTTTTACAATGCAATACCTATAAGTACTAGGCAAATGCCCATTTTTTTCCCTTTCCTAGTAGACTAGATCGCCTCCAATATTCCATCCCATTGATATAATTAATTTTTCCTCTTATATATGTTTTAACTGCCAAGTTTCGGATTATACAAAGCCGTACTGACTATTGCATTATAAAGTTAAATTCCTTGCTAACTTTTTATCTCACAAAATACTGTTAAGAGTTGATATAGCATTTTTCTCCTTTTAATAGTCTTCCTTAATTTCTACATCTCTTTATCATCATTAGTAATTTTGACTCCTAAATATTTTACATCCCCCCCACAGAGTTTTACTGCCTAATTAGATCTTGGTCTTTCAGCAAATTGTGCAGGATCATCAGTTAAAGTGGCTATTAAAATCCCAAATGTGTGTATATATACATATATACTGTATTTATATATAGTGCGTACATCTTATCTTTCCACACCCGCAGGAAGTAGAATGGAAGCGTCAGTGTACAGAGCAGCAGCTCATATGCGAGCCTGGAAAGATAAAATGTACGCACTAATCCTCTTTCACAACAGCCCTGCCAAGACTCTGGAATTCGTTACCTGCTAGCATCAGGGACTGTCGAAATAAAATTCAATTCAAACGCAAACTTACTAGGCACTTGGTCAGTAATTGAGACTCGTTCAGACATGGTTTCTTGTAAATAGTTCTCTTAATCTATCACAAAATATTTCAATATCCGGTAATTTCATCACTATAGAATTTTGTTATTGTAGGTTTAATTTGTAATTCAGCAAATACAAAAATATTCTTTGTTCTTAACTTCTATGACAAAATGTCTAGCTTTCATTAATCAGGTATTCTTGTCGTACTTTAACTTTTATTGTAATTGTAATTGTAAATTTAATATTAAGTGTAATCTTATTGTTCATGTTATAGTTGTAATCCCTGACGGCCTTATCTCTACCAGGTTAAATAAATAAATACTAAATACTAATACTATATATATATATATATATATATATATATACTATATTTCCTCTAATACTTTCTCATGATACGCAGTTTTAAGAAAGTATTATGATGTTGATTGAAGACAGGGTAGTAGAGCTTGTACTGTATGTAAGTATATATATATATATATATATATATATATATATATATATATATATAAGTTATAACACTTAGACAAACTTAGACAATACAGACCCTTCTACCCTGTCTCCAATCATTAACATCACAATACTTTCTTAAAACTTCGTATTATGTGAAAGTAATTGAGAAAATACTTAGAAATTTTTACGAACTAACGCTAGGACAACACAAGGGATGACGTGGGATCGGCAAGACATCGCACTGATAGCGAGCAAACATCTATATCCTAGGCGAGTTTCAATCCCACGTACGTGGCTTTCACAGAACATTTTATCTGCGCATTAGCAGTTGTTGTACACCGCAACGGACAGATACAAATGTAACTACAGTTTAATTCAATCACAAACTAGTTTTCTGTATTAATCAAACAAGCTAAATAAAACTCAGACCAGAGGTTAACAGACTCCCATACTCAACAGCAAGGACCACTCGTCATTACTTAATAGCCATCTTAACGGATCATCTCGACCTCTGTGCCTAAAAGAAAACCTCACGGCTAGATTCTTACACTCAACACGCAAGTTAAACACTAAGGGTGGTATTCATAGACATTTCGCAGCACGCGCTACGAGCGTACTAAGCTAGCCCCGGCTATCCACTGGTTACTAGTACAGAATTCAAATCATATCCTATCGCTAACACTGGTTTATTAATACGAAAAACATAGATAATCAACCGAAAGCCCGCGCCAAAAATGTCCATGAATACGAACCTATTTTATTTTATATATATATATATATATATATATATATATATATATATATAATATATATAGTGAACCGTAAGTAATGTCATATCAGTCATTCATTTCAGGAGGTTATTCTTTGAAATATTTCAAACAATAAATGTTAATACCTTTTTGCTCGTTTTTTCTTCCTTTTCGAAAAAAGAAACGTTTAAGTGAAACATTTCATACCGTGTTTTGGAAAAAAACATTGATATAATTCCCAACATGCACGTCAACTTATTAAGAAAGCAGTGTATTATGTATGATATGTGATTGAAAAAATTTTAGGTTTGTCCTTTAAATGTGCCGAGATTTGCTCCGAACAAATGTAACTTTCGTTGTGAAAAGTAATTTTAAAATGTTACATTCCTTCGGATCAAATTTCTGCACATTTAAATGACAAAACAAAATTCTTTCAATAATTATTCTTATCATAATTCACTACTCTCTTAAATTGATTGAACATATTGGGAATTAAATCAATGGCTTTCCCAAAACCCGCTATGAAATGTTTAATATAAAACAATTTTTACCTTGGAAAGGAAGCAAAAATGAGCAAAATTGTATTAATTATTTTTCTTTGAAATATCTCAAAGAATAACCCTATGAAATTAATGACATTACTTACGGTTCAGTCTGTATATTAATTTACTTATCAGTTTGTTATCGGTAGTCTTTTGTTCTGTTTTCTCACTTGTTATTTCTTTTATTTATTCCTGTATTTGTTTCTAATCACCTACATTCATGAACCGTAGTTTAAAAATCTCCTGTCTACAGAACTTACTAGCAGTTTGTAATTATTGGTTTCGCTCACTGGTTCAGGTATATGCCGATAAACGATTACACACTTGCCATTTTGTACGTACGTGCTTTTAACTTATCTCGCTGTTATTCCTGTGACCTGCGTTGAATAAAAATTCCTACCTACTCAGATGAATGATTTTTCATTTACAGTAGCGACCAAGTGTCTGCAATAAGGAAGAGGTATTGGCCAAGTCCTGTTTAAGGTCGACAGGGTCAGGTTACAAAGGAGGCCGAAAGGTCGAACATAGCCTGTAGAAGATCAAAAACGATAGGGAGAATCTCTCTCATTAGTTGATGGATGGGTGGGTGTGCAGGTAAGCAAATAGACGTACGCAATTTAGAAGGCCATGACTGATTGTACATAAATTGACGGAAAATTAAAAAAGAATCGGTGGATCTTCCGAGCATTAAAAATTCAAGACCAAATAACACAAACAACAGCAAAGCAAGTTTGTGGTAACCAATGCTCCCATTATCTTCTCCATTATTTTTTTGTATTGGCTTAGTTGCCTCATAAGTGGTGCCTTGTTGGTATCATTTGTGAGGTTCAGACCTGTCCACGGACAGTTGACTAATTAACAACCGGTAACTGTTAAGTTATTTAAATTAATAAATAACGACTTTACTGTGTTAAAATTAAAAAAAAAAATGTTATTGTACCTGATTGACTAGTTGCGATGTTTTTTTTAAATCATCTGCTGAAACCTCGACTAGTTTCGATGTTGAATTCTTGACTAGGAACATCGAAACTGGTCTATCAGGTACAATACTATTATTTAAAATGTTAACACAGTAATGTCGTTCCTTATAAATTTAAATAACTTAACAGTTAATCGGTGATTATATGTGTTAAAAGAGTGTATATACAAGAATAAAGAAAACAATTTTCTCCCTCTCTTGAAGGTTACATCATAAACCCTACTGTGAGATTCGAATCGCACGAACACCAGCCAGAAGAAGTACACGAGGAAAAAGAATATATACACGAGGAAAAAGGAATATATATGAACCTTCCATCAGTTTTTATAAGGACAAATACCATCTGGAATCCATCGTCATTACGGGACTAATGATAGGAGCCCGTGGGACCATACCCCGGTTCCTAGTCGACTTCTGTAAATCTTTTGGCCTGCATATAAGTATTTTAAGAGATCTAACAATTGCAGCATTCAAAGGCACAATAGCTATTTTCAGGCATCATACATATGGACCATGACTAATTCGCATCTCCTTGACGTTACTTCGTTTAATATCATGTGTTTCAATATAATTCAAATTGTTATTTTTCACTCTACCAACAATGTATCACTAAGCCTCAAGGCATTTACTCTATTGTATCATGGTACTCTTTGTCGATGGCAACCTGTAGTGGTTACAGGAAGAAATTAAATCTAAATCTAGGCCATGCCAGCCAATGTAGCAACGGCACTGGATTAGTAAAATATTAAATAATTTCATATTTAATAGTAATAGATCTAATATGCATTAGCTTCTTTTTATTAATAAATTTGTGAAATAGGTAATCGTAGTTCTAATAAATACCATTTCGAGGTTTTGATTTTCTTAGATAAATTTAGTCGCAACTATATTTGCTGGTAAATTTATCGATAAAATGAAAACCTCCCTTAGAATTTACTATAAAAATTCAATTCAATTATTATTGTCGGCCTGGGTAGCATAGTCTGTACAGCACTGGCATTCTGTGCTCGAGGTTGCTGGCATTCTGTGCTTAATGCGACAGGGTAGATTTACTGGCATGTAAAAGAACTCCTGCGGGACAAAATTCCGGCACATCCGGCGACGCTGATATAACCTCGATGCGAGCATTTAAGTATTGTCGACCTTAAATGCGATTCTGTGCTCAAGGCTGCGCGTTCGATCCCGGCCCAGGTCAGTAGATTTACTGCTTAAATGGGACATCTTGTCAGTAAAAGAACTCCTGCGGGACAAAATTCCGGCACACGTGCGACACTGATATAACCTCGGCAGTTGCGAGCGTCGTTAAATAAACCATAATTCAAATTTTTCAATTATTATTATAGGTCTATACTGAGGTATTTCTAATTATTTTGCGACTTTAGTTTAAGTTTTTATCATTTACATTCAATGAATATACAGATAAGAAAGGGTTTTTATTTCTTAAACGATTTCCTTTCCTTGTAATAATATGCTGATGAGTTTCCATAAAAGCTGTTAGAGCTGTAGGTGTCTCTCTGAATGATAGTACTGCTGAATATAGAACGAAATAAATACGTTTAAACTCTCATGCGAAACTACTTATATGTTTTGGCGTTTATATCACTTTTAAATACAGGTTTTCGTAATTGTAAAAATAATATGAGAAATGATTACAATACAAATACAAATAATTTATTTGTTTTATGGGAATTCCAGTATCATCAATGACATAGTCTTCTTCAATTGAATCAAGTATCTTACACTTTTGGATAATAAATGTTTTCTTTTGCGTGCAATCCAGAACATTAAAGTGTGCGTGTATATTAAATATCATATAGGGATGTATTATATGATATTCTTATTGAATTTGGTATTCCCAAGAAACTAGTTCCATTAATTAAAATGTGTCTCAGTGAAACATACAGCAGAGTCCGTATAGGTCAGTTTCTATTTGAAGCTTTTCCAATTCACTTCGGGCTAAAGCAGGGAGATGCACTATCACCTTTACTTTTTAACTTCGCTTTAGAATATATCATTAGGAAAGTTCAGGATAACAGGCAGGGTTTGGAATTGAACGGGTTACATCAGCTTCTTGTCTATGCGGATGACGTGAATATGTTAGGAGAAAATACACAAACGATTAGGGAAAAACGGAAATTTTACTTGAAGCAAGTAAAGGATCGGTTTGGAAGTAAATCCCGAAAAGATAAAGTATATGATTATGTCTCGTGACCAGAATATTGTACGAAATGGAAATATAAAAATTGGAGATTTATCCTTCGAAGAGGTGGAAAAATTCAAACGTCTTGGAGCAACAGTAACAAATATAAATGACACTAGGGAGGAAATTAAACGCAGAATAAATATGGGAAATGCGTGTTATTATTCGGTTGAGAAGCTTTTATCATCCAGTCTGCTGTCAAAAAATCTGAAAGTTAGAATTTATAAAACAGTTATATTACCGGTTGTTCTGTATGGTTATGAAACTTGGACTCTCACTCTGAGAGAGGAACATAGGTTAAGGGTGTTTGAGAATAAGGTGCTTAGGAAAATATTTGGGGCTAAGCCGGATGAAGTTACAGGAGAATGGAGAAAGTTACACAACGCAGAACTGCACGCATTGTACTCTTCACCTGACATAATTAGGAACATTAAATCCAGACGTTTGAGATGAGCAGGGCATGTAGCACGTATGGGCGAATCCAGAAATGCATATAGAGTGTTAGTTGGGAGCCCGAGACGTAGATGGGAGGATAATATTAAAATTGATTTGAGGGAGGTGGGATATGATGATAGAGACTGGATTAATCTTGCACAGGTTAGGGACCGATGGCGGGCTTATGTGAGGGCGGCAATGAACCTTCGGGTTCCTTAAAAGCCATTTGTAAGTAAGTAAGTAAGTAAGTAAGTAAGCAAGCATAGGGCCTATGCATATATTTTTTAAAATGGTAGGCCCTAATTCGAGGAGATATACTACATTATTAAAGATCCGAATTCATTACGAAACACAACGCGTAAAATGAGAAAATGACGCATATCTTTTGAAATTACAAAGCTTGAACCTGCACAATATTAAATATTCAGATTTTTTTTTGCTCTGGTATAACAACTGTATATAGGTATGTACAATTATGGCAGACAAAACAATTAAGTCACAGTTTCACCTCTATTATAGAAGCAAGGTCATAAATTCCGTCCCACCTAGCAGATGAATTCCATCCTTTGTGAATGTGAAGTCATGTGTTCTGATGGAAATCCAGCGCCAAGCGGACTCTACGTCATTGTGGTATAATTACATGCTAGTAGTTTTTAATGCTTTGATGTTTAATTTGTTTTGTCTCTAACACAATTTAATTATGAAAACACGTCGTTTGTAAAGTACCTCGTTATATATACTGACATTTTCTGTGCAAGAATCGGTTAACAATAGGTCATTCAGAAACTGTGACAGTTCCTTCATTAACAATTTTTAATGTAATTCTGTGAAACAATCTTCGACAATACGGGTATATCATTAAAAGCTGCTCCGTGGAGTGTGTCACTAACCGTGAAAAATGGGTGCCATCCTTTGGAAGGCTTTGTTAGGTCCCAGACCGGAATACTGTCCGACCACCAGCTCCAAGAAGAAGATGGGAAGCCCCATTGTGAACAGCATGATGATGTAGGGCACCAGGAAAGCACCTGTAACAAATTAAGATGTTAGACTGATTCAGAAAGCACTCTTAACAGGCCGCTTTTCACGCAGGGGACCCGGGTTATGATTCTGAATGGACAAAGACTAGATTGTGACAGAGTTCGTCGGAGAGATCATGTTCCTCCTGCTAACAAGCAATTTTTTTCATAATTAATCATTATGCCTGTGCACAAAGCTAATGATTATGGCTTATTTTCGAGTTTATTATTTTAATGTCGATTTTATGTATTATACTTTTATTTTTAGTAGACTGAAATAATTTCTTAAGAAGAATATTATAAATATGTTTTTGAAATTTTAGGATCTAAAAAGTCAAATTAGGGTTTCCTTACAGTTCTTTACTATGTTATACATGGCTGAAGTATTATTTAGAATTTTATAGACCTCCGAAATATTTTTTATGGTTTAACAAATATTTTAAATGCTATTTCGGTCTTCATAGATGTCTTTGAGGATAATATAATTATTTTTAAATATGCGTACTAATTATGATTTTGTAATTGTTTTAATATCATATAGAATTTTATAAGCGTTTTTAAAAATATCATAGGGGTTGTATAACTATTTTAAAATAATATTAGGATTTTATGTTTTTGAAATACCACTAGGACTTTATAAGTATTATGACGAAATGCTATTTAGAATTGGTTTAAATACATTTAAGATTTTGTAAGTGTTTTTGAAACACTGTTAGATTTTATAATTATTTTTCAAATGCCACTAGAAGTTTATAATTATTTTAAAATAATTTTTAACATTTTAAAATTTTTTATAGTTATTGTTTTAAATGTGATTTAGGATGTTATCATTATTCTAAATACTATTTAATGATTTTTATGCAATTTAGGATTTCATACATGCTTCTGAAATTTCACTAGCATTTTATAATTATTTTAAATAATATTTGAAATATACAACCTTTTAAATACCATTTAGAATTTTATAATTGTTGTTAAATATTATTTAGGATTTTATAAACGAATGAATGAATAAACAAATAGTACATAAATAAATAAATGCATAAATACATAAATAAACAAGCAAATACAGAAATTAATAAATAATTATAAAAACATAAACAATGAAGTGAATAATTAGGTTCTGTAGGCTCCGAATACTAGATAAGGTATTTTTAGGTGTTGTCAAATTGTCATATTTTATTTGCCGAAATGCAAAATGTTTTCCTTATTGTGCAATGACAGGGCCCTTAACTTGCCGTTATTCACCCCGACTCTATGAATGTTGCTACTGCCGAGAAGCATAAACGCACGTAGTTTGTCAGAGACTATCTAGAGTACACCACAAGTGGTTGGTCTACGTTGCAATCGTAATGAAATAATGATGATGATGGTGATGAACTGATGATGACAGAGAAATGTTGGGATGTTACAGAACAGAAGTACTGGAGAAAACCCCTGTGTTTCCTGGACAACGGATTTGTTCAAAAAGTTCAGGGTGAAACGAGAGTTGAACCTGCCCACCCCCGGTTTTCATAACACGCTAGCATTAAGCTACCGTGGCGATGAAACGCGAAATGTAAAAGTGAACTGAAATGTTTAAGTTACATAACACTAAATTAATATAATACGTTCTAATCCAAGAATCCCTGGCATTGTAAATATGGTTGAGAAAAGATAAAATATTGTATTAATCATACTGGACATTTTGAACAAGAGAAAAGACGATTTTATCTTGACTACATAATCTTACATTTTAACTACTTTGCTCTTATCGTCTAACTCTACTGCATGAAGACAATTAAAACCGTGGGATTACTACAACAAAATTCCCTCGAGACAAGTAATCACACAGGCTAAAATTTCAGGTGCTGTACGGCAGTAGACAGAAAGACACAAAGAAACACGCGTTTATTGGATTTAAGCCTATGTCCTCCTTTTAAGAGATAGGAATATTAGGCAGATCTGTGACGATTTTTTAATACGTAAATCAGATGTTCAATTGCCAGCCTTCGCAGGCCCTCGTGAATTGTGAACCAAAAATAATTCGAAATGACAAGAACAAGGTAAGTAGGTCTATGCGTATGCGTGAACCATTCGTATAATCATTTTGGATTCAGCGACATGCAGTATTATTGGGTTGTACGGGAAAGGAGAAGTATGCGGGATTTAGACCATTCACATGGGCCCATTATGCTACTTACATAATCGAATTTTGATATGGAAGAGCAATGACTCGTAAATTTTGACAGGAACCCTCTTACTCAGGGACAGCATTCTGTAATGTGCCTTATTTTATTTTCTGAATGTTAAGAAGAGTTTTCTATACCTGTTTTCGTGTAACCTGCCTACGCTAATCTCAATGATGTCCCAGATTCCATCAAACATTTTCGCCTTTCTTATTAAGCCTGACAACGTTTGATGGAATCAAGGTAAATTGTTTATTGCTAGAAGCTCGGAGGACCGAATAAAGAGCTCGTGTGAAATCTAAAGCCCTAGATTAAAAATCATGTTATGAGTTGTTCCTTCCTTTAAACCAGTCGTTCCGAACCTGTGGTCCGCGGAACCAAGGGTGTGTTTTCAAATGATATTCTAACTAAACCTAACTTTATCACGTTCTCTAATTTTACCAACTTGCTTCAATACTATTGCTTATTTCTGAGGAACATAATTTAACAGGAATGAGTTCTCGTGAGGGACTTCTCTTGGCTTGGAAGTCTTTCATACCTATCCGACATTTTTAGTTTTTTGAATCTTCAGGGTCCAACTTTGTGTTCACTGTCCAGGATAAGACTGTAACAACATCAAAGAAATTAAACTAAACTTGTAGTCTCGCTGAGTTACCAATCAAGAATTCGATTCATTTACCACTTTTAGTGACTTTACAGCAACACAAGTTGATGAATTCTCGTCCCATATCTTTGGAAGTTTAAAAAGCATCTTTATTGATTGACATTAAAATTAAGAGAATATTACATGTTGTAGCAATCCTGTGATTGATGAATATATTATGACATAGTATGATTTCTGTGTAATGGCTTCAGAAAAGAACAACAATGAATGTAGGAAAGGGTGTTTCATGTTGTACAGATGCCATAATACTCGTAAAACACATTACATTGCTTCTATGAGATAATCTCGGAAGAACAGCGGTGGACACTAAAGTAGAACTTCAGGTTTTAACTCTGCTTTCAGATTACATTTAGACTAATAGTGAATGGCACACTTACGTCGCTTTCTACTCATGTCAGACGTGACAGGTCAACAATAATACGAGTAGTTGTAATACAGTTCACTTCATTGGCTACTGAACACTTTTTTTTAACATTACGATATTCATGTGTACGAGTACTTTTCAATAATAATAATAATAATAATAATAATAATAATAATAATAATAATAATAATAATAATAATAATAATAATAATAATAATAATAGGCTAATAATAATAATAAGTCGCCCTCGGTAGCGTAGTTGGTATAGCCCTGGCCTTCTATGCTCGAGGTTGCGGGTTCGATCCCGGCTGAGGTCGATGGCATTTAAGTGTGTTTAAATGCGACAGGCTCATGTCAGTAGATTTACTGACATGTAAAAGAACTCCTGCGGGACAAAATAACGGTACACCAGCGACGCTGATATAACCTCTGTAGTTGCGAGCGTCGTTAAATAAACTATAATTTGATTTGATTTGATTTGATGATGATAATAATAATAATAATAATAATAATAATAATAATAATAATAATAATAATAATATGAAAAGGATATTCAGTATTTGAGAAGAAGAAATAATTAACTGAAGAATAAAAGATACAGATATTTTCTCATCAGGTAATGTCGGTGTTGGAACAAAACTTTAGCCGAATTGTGTTGAGACAAGAAATTAATTTAATCTTCAAAGTAAAGGTCATCAGATTCTAAGGTCTTGAACTCTTGAGTCATCTTTCAGCGAGGTTTGTTATCCCGCGACGGTACCAGTTTCCGATTTTTGACTCGAACAATTCGTTGATACACATTTCAACGGCTTCCAAGTTGTGAAAATTTCTTCCACGTAGGATCGAAACAGATGGAAATCTGAAGGCGCAAGATCAGGGCTATACTATGCCGAGTGTGGTAACAGTTCGATTCCTCCCAATTCCTGGATTTTTTTTTCCATTGTTTTTCGTGCGGTATGGAGTCTCGCATTGTTCTCTTGCAAGAGAATTTATTATATTTCGATTAACTAGTGACGGGAATCTTTCTTTTCAAAACTTCATAGATTCGTTCTAGCTGTTGAGAATAAAGATCCGCATCAAATGCACGTACGTTTGAAACAAATTATACCTTTAAAATTCCGCCAGACACATGAATTACTTTGGGTCCGAACCGATTTTGTTTAACAACGATATTCGCAGAGAGTCACTGTTTTGAGGTGTCAGGGTTGCTGTAATATCCCATTTTTTAATGTGATGTAACATGAGTTCTATGTACGCATATACCAAGTCAAGTACAATTTTAGCAAATTAAATGCAAATTAATTGAAATTAACATATTCCCTATAAATATACTGTATTAAATTATTACTACATATAACTCATGACTTCACCTTTTAAGGGGTTAGGTACAGCTTACAGCAGTAAAAGTTTTGGAAATATTCAACATTTTTTCCTCCATTATTATATGTCGTACAATAATGAAAAATGGTATTGTAAAACACTGTCCTTCTGCTATATGAAAAAAATACTTTTACGATTAAAAAAATATTTATATATATATTTTTTTTTCAAAATTCAAAATGTGCAGTTCACAGTGCAGTGATAAAGCGTTTTCCTCATAACTCATAAACTTGTTAACTTTTTCATGTTCTCTTTCTCTTTTATTTTATTGCTGAAATTCATGTTTACAATATCATGCTCTTTCAACTACATCCTTTAACAAATAATATATATTTTTTATTTTGTGTTAGAAGAAAATACTGATATTTGACCATTTTGTAAAAATGAATTTATTTTTTATCAGGCAATCCTTCAAAGATAGAGAAGTAGTCTTGCATCATATTGTAGATATAACATGCATAAATACACACAAAAAATTTCACCACAGAATGTTGGGTAGTTTTTGAGTTATGTGGGAAACGCCTCATCACTGCACAGTGAACTGAATTCCGAAAAAAAAAAAAAGTAAATAATTTTTTTAAATCGTAAAAATATTTTTTTCGTATAGCAGAAGGACAATGTTTTACACATACTAATTTTCATTACTGTACAAGATACATTAATGGAGGAAAAATATGTTTAATATTTCCAAAATTTTACTGCTGTAAGCTATACCTAGCCCCTTAATGTTATACAATATACAAATCAATATTTATTACAAATGAATACGTTCCACATTGCACTTATGTTAGATATCGTTAAAAAATTATGTAGGCTATCTGTTGATACCGTAAAGGCGAAAACGTTTATACTCTTCTTTTAGTAACATGTTGTAACAAATGTTACTTTGCAATAAGAATGAGAAGTCATATGACTGAAAAAATTTAAATAGATATGCTTTGTAATTGACGTATCTGAAAACCAAAAATGAATTGTAAAAAGGTACGTAAAAGATAGGACATAACACAACGGTTCCCCGAGGGCACGATTATTTACATTCACGTGCTCAGGAACGTGCAACACACAAATTACACAGCACAGGTTCCAAGAACGCGCGGGAGCCGTGCCGTAATCTCTGGTTTGACCTACAAATGAAAGCACGATACACTTGACGTCACCTGTTTACATAGTGCACGTGACACGGAAATATAGCCTACAGGTGAAATAGGATGTATATCCCCGGTGTACTTGACTAAAGGATTTCCCCGAAAACTCGTATTATATCAATGTTTTTGCCCTCTATCCCTATCAGTGAGAGAATGAACAAAGAATGTTGGTTGGTGAAATCTTTCCTTGGATGCAATACTCTTACACTGTTGCCACGCCTAATCATTGCAAATTGTATTCAGTCTATGTCATAGGATGACCATGTTTTAGTTAAGCTTAAGAAAAGTAATACAAATTTTGTTATTCTTAAATCTCAATATATTTTCATTTTTTATATTTACTATTGCAAAATTAAAGTAAATGAAATATATCGTGTACAAATTCTATACAGTACAATGGTTATGTTGTAAACATGAAAATAATAATAATAATAATAATAATAATAATAAACATAATAATAATAATGGTTTATTTTAACTGGAAAGTTAATTCATTCAGGCCTTCTCTTCCACTCAACCAGTTATGAAATAAATACTACAATGCTAATATAACATAATTAAAATAGGACAATCCAGGGAACATTCGTGTTTGAAAGCAATACAATCGTTTAATAGGCCTAAGACAATTTAAATAATTCAAATAATAAATTGATCATTTTTATCCACACCACTCAATAAATAATTCCTTTAATAATAATGTTAGTAATAATAATAACATTAATAATTTAGTAATAGTAATGATAGTCATACCTAAATTAAATTAAATTATTAAACTCGATCACAATTATAACTTCAATTTGACCTTGTCCGTAAGAAAGTGGTTTGAAAGTGGTTATTGTCTGGCAGCCCCTAATCTTCTAGGTAGAGAATTCCATTCACGGGGACTGAGACAGTAAAAGAGGATGAATAGTAGGATGTTCTATGGGCAGGAATTGCTAGGATTTGGCTCTCCTGTGACCTGGTGTTTAGATTGTGATTGGAGGATAAGTAGTTAAACCGGGAACGAAGATAATTTGGAGTAGAAGTGTGGAGAACTCGAAACAGAAGAGTTCGAATGAAGTGTTCCCTTCAATTGTTGCAGCCAGGATAAAGATTTGAATTATAGGGTGTAATATGGTCAAATTTTAAAAGCATTTCTGATGATATCTGACACATATTGTGCACACGCTGCAGCTTATCGAAGGTTAGTTGTCAAGTCTGTAAGTATTACGTCGCAATAGTCAAACAGTGGTAGTACGAGGTTTGCACTAAAGTCTATTTTAATTCTGGCGGGAGAAAGTTTCTGAATGAGTTAAGAGAATGCATGGTATAGCACACTCTCTTGGATATTTCCTTTATTTTGCATTCCCAATTTAAATTTTCGTTCAAGGAAAAAAGCAAGCTTAACAATTATATGGGCATATACTGGATAGTAAACATAAATTATCCTTACTTTGCATTCATTTTAAACTTAAAGCTATATTTCATATTACTCTGACAACATTTTAGTAGGCCTCTTTGATCATCCTTGGCTAGTCATTCTGCAAATTGCTGACATGTCATCTTAAAATTCAACCTAATACCAAGTTCTAGTATATACAGTCACGAAGGTCAATACGTAGTAAATATGCATTCATAGATAGTTGCTAACCACTAGGATCGCTACTATCGCCTTATCACAAACAATGCGAAATAGTACCTGCATAATCTATTGTTCCTAGTACCCTCATAAACTCAAGTTTCGTGACTGTATATACTAGACTGCGCTAATACATAATTCTGCCCTAAGTTTACACTTAATTTATTGCGCTCGTCATTCTACAGACTGGACAGCAGAGAAAATACGTACTCAGCATAAGCATTGCTACCTGTTACAGATATTATCTTCGACACCAATATAAAAAGTTGGGGTTTGAAATATTTTCATCCATATTTGATGTAAAGACATATCATTAAAACAATTATCGTAAAATTTACTCAAAACTTCGTTCTTCATTCAAAAGAGCAATTTCATCTACATTTACTCGACAAGAGTTGTTAACTTTAATAATTCCTTCATGATTTAGTACACTCTTTTAACACTTGTATAACACTAGGCTTCGGACAATGAGGGACACCACCTCGAAACTAGTCAGCCAAGTATTTTTAATAGGATTAACACAGTAAAGAAGTTATTGCTAATCAGTTAATAATTTCGTTGAACGAAATTGAACGTATGTATTTTCCTCCAAGTTTTTAACGTGTTAGGCAATTCAAATTTACTTGGAGAAATTATAATTGAATCCGGAGGCCAACTGTTGTAACCCGTTCAATTCCAAACCCTCTCTGTTTTCCTGTACTTTCCGAATGGCATATTCTATAGCGAAGTTAAAAAGTAAAGTGATAGTGCATCTCCTTGCTTTAGCCCGCAGAAACTTCAGAAATGTCTCAAGAAAGTAACAAACAGCTTTACAAAATTCATATTCCACTATTAGGTGAAAATTCTTTAGTTTCTTTGAATAAGAATATCGTTAAAATATATAGAAATAAATCGATGGTGTTTAGGTAAAAGGGCTTAACCCTCATTTTTTAAATGTGACTTTTTGCTGTAATTAGTATAAATTAGTTAACATTTAATTACAAAACGTGAATATAATATGTTTTTTTGAAAATTATGTTTACATTCCTCCATACAAAGTAACTAATAATGTGTTAAAATTTAATTACAGCTGTTTCTGAAAAAATTTTCTTTTGTGGGATAACCCTTTTACTTGAACATTAGCGAAATGTAAATGAGTTAACATTAAGAATGTTACTGTTAGGTATTCAGTGTAATCTTGTGTACAATCAAGCGAAGGGACAGGCAATTATTACTATTAGTTACACAAATTCTAAACGTTGTGTAAGCCGCATGTGCTTTACATTCCAAATTAGTTCTTCTGGAAAATTCTGTTCAGTTGACAGCCTTTTCTAAGCTACTGTTTTGATAAGCTCTTTAATCCCAATATAATGACAAGAGGTAACGTATTTTGAAGAGTTATGTGACGTATTCTTCATTGTGACATCACTTCCGAACAAAATAAGGAAGCAGAAAACAAAACAAACGCGTTTCTATTCATCAGTAGAGGCGTAGAAGGGGGAGGGGGGAATAACAACGGTACTTTTGGAATATTTCCGCAAATGTATAAATTCCGGAGAGTACAGATCGGAACTATTCTCAGATAACATTTTGTTCTGACTCCAGAACAGCGTTGCCATATTAATAACTCTGAAATCCGTAAGTAACAATGTATTTCCAAGTAGTTCCACACATCAGTTCTGAAGTCTTTTAATATAATTTTATTACTGCACAAATCGTATATAAATGCACACTAAAAAAACCCTAAATCAGTTGACGCTGGTAAATATAGGGGTCAAGCAAATGCGGCCCGCGGTCAGTTTTATGTCAGTTGTGTCCCTATATTGTGTCCTTCGTACCTGTCGTCTCGCTTCACTTACCTTTCTTCCCACCACAATCTGAACACACGCTCTCGCCATGAAACAATACTAACAATACCATCCCATCGCACCTCCTCATACTCATCCTCTTTCACAATAGCCCTGCCAAGACTCTGGAATTCGTTACCTGCTAGCATCAGGGACTGTCGAAATAAAATTGAATTCAAAAGCAAACTTACTATGCTCTTGGATTGAGACTCGTTCAGACATGGTTTCTTGTAAATAGTTCTCCTAATCTATCACAAAATATTTCAATATCCGGTAATTTCATCACTATAGAATTTTGTTATTGTAGGTTTAATTTGTAATTCAGTAAATACAAAAATATTCTTTGTTCTTAACCTCTATGATAAAATGTCTAGCTTTCATTAATCAGATAATCTTGTCGTACTTTAATTTGTATTGTAATTGTAATTGTAAATTTAATATTAATTGTGATTTTATTGTTCATATTATAGTTGTAATCCCCTGGTAGAGGGGCAGAGAAGGCCTGACGGCCTTATCTCTACCAGGTTAAATAAATAAATACTAATAAATACTAATACTATATTTTTGGGTTATACGTCCCTGGCACAAATAACACTTCTCTTCCTATTTTACAGACTTAGGACGTAAGTAGAAGAATGCCGGAGAAGAGAAAAACCCAAGTCTTCCTTTTCATCCTGCCCTGACGCAATTCCTCAACGATAGCTTCCTCTCGATCCCATTTAGTCGGGATCTTCTCGGAATCAGAGGAAATAACAGTTCTTTACTAAACTATATGTATTATTTTATATGACAGTAAATAAATTTGGTGAGGAAATCAACCTCACTCTTTTGCTGTTGTCTCGAGTAACGCTATTTTAAAATCTTCATCAGTTTATATTAACTTACTGGCTCTATCAGACGCTGAGGCAGGATGGTACTCCTGTCAGCATCGTATTCACTAATGCCACTCACAGTCAGGCCACCTGTCGGACTTGGACTATCATCGCATATACAGGGCCAAAGCATGTCTAAGGCCCGGTTTCTTCAACCTTTGTTAAAATGCACCTAACATAGCGTTAATTAACTGTAAGTTAAAAGTATGAATTGCTGTTAAAAATACTGCGTTTCTTCAACTTTACATTTCACATTTTAACATTCTGTTTGTTAACTCTCTGTTAGGACCAGAGATTCTAGAGTTTAACCATAACCTATAAACAAGTATAGGCTCACTTCTGTTTTCTGAACTCTGACAATTGCGATTCTCACTTGTTTCCGTTGTTTGATTCAGAGAGGATAGAAGCAAGAGGACTATTCTCTCAGGTTTGATTTCTGCTTCTTTCCTCGTCTGTATCACAATAGCGTGGAGTGGCATATTGGTATTGCTGTTATGAAATGGAAAACACTGGAACAAAAAGAAATCGTGGGACTAATTTCTCTTTGTTTGAAAGAAACCTTCTGCTGGAAATTATTTCGCAATATAAACCAATTATTGAGAATAAACAAACAAACGGATCTAAGTTGAAAGAGAAAAGTGAGGTTTGGCAGAAAATAGCCTATACCTTTGTATGAACTTCTCGTCTGTCAAATCACAGAAATCATCCCCTCTGTTTATGTATTCATGGATATCATTTTCTAAATAATCCAGATATATAAGTTCAGCATCTAAGGCGCCAGCCATATTGGATACTTCTATGCTAACAGAGAGTTAAATGATTTAACTGCATGAAATTAGGCAGTTAAATTAACATAGGTTTTAACAGTCTGTTAGTACTAACAGTAGTTGAAGAAATGCTTCAACTGTTAAGTTTACAGTTAAAATGGAATAACACACTGTTATAATTTAACAAAGGTTGAAGAAACCGGGCCTAAGTGTACGGACTTGTTCCGGGTCCAGCACTCGCAAAGCAAAGTATTCACAGCTTGCATCAAGTAGGCCTATATTTGCCAATGCACGCCGAACCGGATATATTCTTAGCGAATGCTTTGTGTGGTATCTGTCAGATACATTCTCTCGCCGGCTGAGGTTTACTCGGTTGACACAAATTCGAACAAATGCGCGATAACATGATGAAAGTTTGATTCGTTTTCCTGTCACTCTAAACCAGCGGTGACCAAAACTCGAGCTGCAGTGATTACATGCGACAACCTATGAAGTAAGGAGACGGAGGAAAGGTATTTGACATAAAAACTACAACCAGTGGTGGTTCCTGTACTAGGCCTAACATCTTGATCAATCCCGCGGATAAAAATCTCAAGCTTTGCTGCATCAGTAATGTCACTGCTGTCATCAAGAGCCAGTGAATAATATACGATTTTTCTTGTTTATTTTTTAACCTTCCTCTTGAATATAATCAGGAATTTTCTAAATTCTTCTCTTGATACTTGGTGGAGAATTTCGTAGTTTTTCAAAATTAAAAACTTCTTATGGACAAGTTATTTAAGCTATTTTAATCATTACTTTTTTTTTTATAGAAATTCTATTCTATTAAAAGGCTTTAGAGCAGGAGATATTTCAAACCCCATTAGGTACATTTATTAATGTCATATTTCTCTTCCTGGCTATGATTTAAGACATTGCAATTCCTGGCGTTTAACAGTTCGTTGGGAAATAATACTGAATCAGCTTTTCTACAATATTACTATTAAATGAATAACTAATAAATAGTTACTCTCATGTAAAAATTAAGAAGATTAAAACTGAGATAAAACCTAATAATTTTATCCTTCTAGAGAGAAGATCTAAAAATATCAATATTCATGCACGTACAGAAGAATTATAGAAACACATACTTAGTGGTCAGTAATAATAATAATAATAATAATAATAATAATAATAATAATAATAATAATAATGATAATAATAATACATTATTCAGCGTGGCAATTAATGTTTCTATATACTCCTAATTGATCCTCTGAGCAAAGTAAACAAATTACATTTTGTCCGACAGAACAACAAAAAAAAAAGCTCTTCTTCTCATTCTTTACGAAACCACCTCTTACTGCTTGAAGAGACAGAGTTTGTAGAGCGACATGATACCGCCACTGCTTGCCTTCAGTACGTGAATGAAACATACAACAATGTACAGGAAACTCCTCGTATCCATTTGAATGTCTGTGATTACACGATGTAATCACGACACCCGCTTCGGTCACCGCTGCTCTAAACAAACACTCGACGGCCATGATTGTATTACTTCCTGTTGATTGTTCATGCAATAACATAAGTTGTTTCGTTATTAACGCTTTTTTCTCACTTTATCAGTTAATGTCACACAAATATTTTGTATCTAAGATTCAAGTACTGATTGTGACATACGACCCAGTATGCTACTCTTTCACGAAAATTCCAGAAAATTCTTAATTTTAGGAGGACGAGAAATTGTTGCATGGTAAATTTTCCCTCCAACTCTCTGATCCAGTAACAGGGAAAATTGACATCAGACTGAAAATTACTGGACGGAGTGGTATCATCCTTAATAGAGACCTACTCAACACGTTAGGAAAAAAGGAAATAATATACTGTAGGCTATTGCTACTGAACGCCTGGAGCTGTAGGCAGTATGGAAAGCTCTTCAGTCTAGTGGGCTGCTTCTGTGTTCGGTTTAACAATATGACTGTAAATGTTCGAGTTGTTTCTCATTCTTTGTGGGTGGACGGCTCTCAGGTATAAAAGGCAGATCACATTGAGCCATCCAGGTCAATGTGATCTGCCTTTATCCCTAAACGAAATGGGCCACGAACCGCACTCACTTACCCTTGACCCCGGTAATTCCTCTAATTTTAATAATTATTTTACATCTATAGTCTCTCGCCTATATCGTCCTAATTGAGTCACCACAGAGCCAATTGGCTGGGCTCTGTATTGAGACGATTCATCAGACGCAAGTCATAATTCAATCGATCCCTTATCTATGGGCCAATTGGCTAGTCTTTTATATTGAGACAACTCATCCTGCCTAAGGTATTTCCGTGGTATTTCTAAAGCGACAAGACAAATGTCGGGATGAGCTCTAAAAGAAATGGGCCACGGACCTATATGCCATTTCCTATAAAGTTCCCCAATTTCTGATAATACGATGTAAATTGTTTGGTTCAGCATCTATAAAATACCCGTTACATGGACGAGGTTACTCGCCTATAGTCGCATTGCGAAAGGACAGAAAAACCTTTCAATTTGCAGATTAGAATTAGCTGAGTCTCTTCCGACGACTTTCACTTGCCTTAGTTATCGATATCGAACAGCAGACGAATGAGTCTTTCGACTCCACTTGCACTGCAAAATGATAAAGCTCCTTTCAATGTGCAGACTTACATCTTCAGCCATTTCTTCCTCGTCCTGCCCTGTGATCAATTTGATCACATTTCCCTCCCCTCGCGTATGTGGTACCTAAGCGGTTATGTCCATTTTCGGCTTTCCCCCTTCAAAATTTTCTAGAGCTCCTTCAGTGGAGCAGCGTAATCCGCAGTGAGGCAAGTGGCTAATAGGCTTGGAGCTCACATATTCAGTTTCTTTCAGCCCCGGACCCTTTGCGAGGACGCGTTTTGCGTATCTTTTAAATTTCTCCTCCCACTTCTCTTTCAATTCAATTCAATTCAAGCCATCCAGGTATCGTTAAGAACAACAACATGCAGCGTAAAATTACATCCATCAGAACCCTGAGAGTACTTTTTCTGTTAATAATATTCCATCTTCCTGAAAAAGATTTCTTGATGAAACAATAGTGCATCTGCTTAGAGTAATTAAAAGGCATTATACGTATAGACCTATAAGCAACTACAGAGTTGGAAATATGCGCTTTGAGTTGAAAGTATAAACGTAACAATATATTTTTTAAAAATTAACTGGTTTATTTTACGACGCTTTATCAACTGCTATGGTTATCTAGCGTCTGAGTGAGGTGAGGATGATGTCAGCGAAATGAGTCCAGAGTTCAGCGCCGATAGTTGCCCAGCATTTGCTCTTAATGGGTTGAGGGAAAAACCCGGAAAAACTCAACCAGGTAACCCGAGCCCGCTCGTTTCACAGTCATACATACTAACCGTTACTCAACAGAGGTCGACGTTATAATGAAATTTATGTATTTATTGCAATCTATTCTATTCTTGCATTTATTTACATATCGTATTTCATATTATGCATTAAGCTTATTTCCTTTACTATTACCGGTGTCCATTTGTTCATTTATTTATATTAGTTATGCAATTATTATCACAGATTAAAATAATAAAAATGGGAAATTAACTTAAATGGGAAACTTTGGAAAACAGACGTAGGAAAACTAGAATAACATCATTGTATAGAGCACATCTAGGTCAGAAAGCATGAGTAGACTTAACGGCTCGGTTAGAAAAGCCAACGTACTATGGTAGGAACGATCATGATTTTAAAATCAAATGTAGGAAACAGAAAACGGATGTAGGTAAATTCTCATTTTTAAATAGAACTATAAATGATTGGAATGACCTACCTCAGCGGTCTTTGAGGGCTGTCCTTCCTTAAGGAGATTCAAGAATAATTTAAAAGTTGTGTATGCAAATTAAAATTAAGGTGACATTCAACATTAAATTTTTTAAGGTAACATGTATTTATCTAGCCTGACGAGTTTACTTCCTTGGTTTGAACTGTAAATTATTTAAAAATAGCGTGTAAGAGGGCCTTAGACTAGAAATGTTTAGTTTAAATGTAGTTCTGTTTATAAGTATGCATAAGGGTGTAATTATTTGACTTATTTGAACTGTTGTATCAGTAAAGCGAGGTGAGTCAGTGAAGTTATGGTTTTACAGTGCAGTGAACAGTTCCGATCAGTGATAATTTATAGCGTCAATGAAATGTGTTCTATAGTGTCAGTGAAATGTGTTCTATAGTGTCAGTGAAATGTGTTACAGAGTGTCAGTGAAATGTGTGCTAAAGTGTCAGTGAAATGCGTCACAGTGCCACTACAGGGAATGAGATGAGAGTAAAGTGAAAGACTATTGAAACTTATGTAGGACCTATACATTAATTATGTAGGTTGTATTGTAAAATTAGGTATTTTATTTATGTTTTATTATTATTGTGTTAAATTGTATTGTGTATTCTTATTGTATTGTGTATAAACTTGTATATGTGTTGTAAAATTGTATTGTGTATTGTAAATTTTATTGTCTATTGTTAATATTGTATATACCACTGCCACCGGGTGCTTGCCCACTTGCAGTGTAAATAAATACATACATACATATAAATGTATTGAAGTGTCCGATCAAGTGAAGGCCCATTTCAAGCAAACACATTTTTTTAACTAGCCAATGTCAATTTCCTTCAATTGTTACTCCGTTTGTGTACTCAGAATATGTCAGTATTTCTGTATGATGAAGTGCGCCTGGTGTTCTGTCTACGTGCAAAGCAATATGAGTCACCACGATCGAATGCTCGACCTTGACGGATGTTCTCTGACCGATCGAATATAAACCGCTTCTGAGCCCTATTCTGCAGTTCTCTAATCGCTAAGCACTGCAGCCAATGAAGGTTTTTTTTTTGTACACCCGTTATGTAACGACTGTGCTGCACGGTTATACCGACCACCAAACGCCCCATCTCGTATTCCTCTCCAGACAAGTACGAATACCAAACTTGTGGTGATGATTTTCCGTAGCTCAGAGATACATTTGAGTGTAGTTTCCCACGTTTCGTTTCCTTATAGATACCTGAGTCATCTAAATTCCACAACCACTGTCACACTATCATCTACCAACCTTTGGACAAACGAGGAAAACCCGCTACAGTGTACGGCGAATATTACGTCGGACAAACACAAGTCTTGATATCAAAGGGGAATTGTGGAGAGCGTTGCTGCTAAAATGGAGAGGAAAAACAAGAGAATTCTGATAAAAATTCTCAGCACATTGGCTTTGTCCACCACAAATACAATTGCGCCATCGCCGAGATTTGAACTCAGGTCGTCCTAGTAAGCCAGCGCTCCGTTTGTGCTTGCTGATTCAAGCTGCGCTTGGGCGTGGGTTCGATTCTCGCCTGGGTTGATTACCTATTTGGGTTTTTTTACAGGTTTTCCCTTACTGTAAGACAAATATCAGGTAATCACATGACGAATCCTCGGCCTTATCTCACCAAATATTACGCTACCACAAGTGGTGTTGCGTTATGCTGAATATCTGGCAAATGCCGTAGTATGTTAGACCATAGTAGAGTGAATTTTCTTCATTTGAACACTCCTTTGTTTTCATCATGCATGCGGTAAACATGACGTAAAATGCACTGCTAAGGAAACCCGTTCTACTTGATGCAAGAAAGAATGATAAATGTCTAGGACAGTTACAGTGATTCTCAGTACCGTTCACAACCTTTTTACTGAATGGCAACGCATGAGTTCTTCCAAGTTGGGATTTCTCAATCAACTATTAAAAAACTATAAGGAAAGCTGGGCTTGAAAAATACATTTACAAGGAAACATTGCTTCTACTACACTCTTTCTCAAAATGAGTCTACAATGTGTAATGTAGGGGTTTTGTATAAAACGAAAAATGGGTATATCATTAAATGACACATTGCACACATTAATTCACGAAATCGGCATGGAAACTTATGATTTAGAATAGAAATGTCACATAATCTTTAGATGTATACAAACAATAAATTATTCTTCCCTGACACATATCAAGTCAAACATAGGGCTACTGTCTGTTATATAATAGATGTAGCCTACGTACATATCAGCCAAAACTTTAACCAAAAAAGGTAAAAATAGAACTAAGCTTATAGAATTTACAGAAGTTTAAATTGATATGGAGTTAGTGGGAAGGATTTTTCTTCATGATAGAATAAAGAAATGATAGAGATTATGATTTGCATAATAAGAAAAGAATTTAATTCTTATAAAACGATTAAGACATAATTTCGTGACATTAATTTATTTTTCATTTACGTATCATTATTTTTATTGAATAGAGTAATTCACACAGCTGCAAACGTTACAAATTTCAAAATTAAGTTATCACGATTAACATTTTATAAAAATACTAGCCGTACCCGTGCGCTCCGCTGCACCCGTTAGAAATAAATATAAAGTAATTACATAATTAAAATAGGACATTTGATCCAGGGCACATTCGTGTTTGATAGAAGGATAAATCGTTTAATATGTTACTTAATTTAAATTGCATCCAAATAATTAAAATGCGATCATTTTGGTCCAGAGACACTCATTTGGTGCAATTTCCATTAACATGTTTCTTAATTTTTATTACATGCAACCATAGTTTAATGAAGATTGACATCATTTAGATTTAATGTGTATATTTTATTTTACTTGTTATAGGTTTCCATTGAATTATGGTAATAACTTAATTTTAACCCTTGTTTTCTACGTATTCAGTAAATGGCGTTTGGCCCACTATGGTTCTGAACCCTTCAAATAACTTAAATTATATTATATTTACTGTAATAACATTATAGCATTATGTCCATCTAGAGAAACTACACTTTCCAATGGTGAAATAATAATTAATTATACAAATCGGTTAATTTAGCTTCCGATATTACTTCATACAAACACAGAAACATTCTCTGTAGGCTATCTTTCATAGCTTTCGATTGTTGCTGTCCAAGGCCCCTTATAGACGAAGTCATTTGTTCTTTATTTCATTATACGGCCTTAGATGGCAGTTATTTTAATTTTAAAACTCATTTATCTCATTAAATATCAGTCCTATCAACATTTTTCAAGGAATAAAACTTATCGGAAATTATTTTTAAAGAAACTTTTGTTATGTAACATTTTTCACAAAAATCAATAATAAGCGAGATATTTCGATTTATTTAATTCAGGCCCCCTTATAACCCCCCATTTAAATAATGTATTTTCAATGCCATATAGCCTAAAATCTAAGTTACAACGAACATAATTTATATTCCAATTTTCATCGAAATCCGTTCATCCATTATCGCGTGAAAAGGTAACAAACATACAGACAGACAGAGAGACATACAAACAAAAATTTCAAAAAAGGATTTTCTGTTTCAGGGTGGTTAATTATATATGTTAGGACCAATTATTTTTGGAAAATCGAAAATTACCAGAAAAATTTCGGCTACAGATTTATTATTAGTATAGATGTTTCGCGTAGCTTATGTTACAATACACACGAAGTGGAATGATATTTAATTTGTAGTGGGAAACATGCTGGAGCTCAGGCGTGAAACCGCATATCTCAGTATCTTTCATGGCTTGAAATTGTTGACGTAGTGCAAATTATAAAACGGAAGTGATTACCTCACTTCTCAGGACCTACCATGTGATTTGGTTTTCCTGTTAACGTCAGCACCGGTGTGGTGCAATAATGGGAGATGTCATTGTATTCCGTGAAGAATTTTGAAACTTAAGTTTACATTTTAAATAAATACATAAACATATTCATCCGTGGAAGAAAAACGGAAGGAAAACGAAGAAGCGAGCGACAACTGAAGAACGGAAGGGGGAGAAATGTAGGAGTCACATTTTAAAATACATAAGCCTAATGAATCAGAAAATGGTAATCGCTGTAGTAGTAGAAACACAAAGAAATGGAGTTTTTGACGTGTAACGTCTATACAGGGTGTCCCATTTATCTTGTGCACCTATTATAACTTTTTTGTTTGGATAGGTATTGGAATTTTTGTTTTTGAGGGTTATGTTAGAACGAGAGGCTAACATCAGTGTGGAGATTTGGTGCATGTAACTACATTATGGTACAAGATACACGTGACGTCATCAATTTTTCAAATAGCACTACATACTTTAATCATGTTACATTGATTACACACATTAAGACGAGTCAAAAATATATCACAATTTCACCTTCCTATCAATAACAACAACAAAACGAAACAAAAACGTACTTCCAATGTGATAATGTTATGCTTTGAGAGTCACAGAAGATGTTCCAATGCATTAATGCACATTCGAAGGCGTTCCCCGAAAGACCATATGACTGCCCGGCATGTTGCTGGCTGAATGGACACACAAGCCTGTCGAATGCGTTGTTGTATATCGTCTGGTGATGTCGGAATGTTCTGGTACACACCGTCCTTTACAATTCCCCACAGGAAGAAGTCGAGCGGCGACAGGTCCGGAGAACGTGCAGGCTATTGTACTTGGATTCTGGCGTCGACAGTTGTGGTTTGTTTACATGTTAAACAGCAAACGCACAACACACGACGTGTACGGACGTCAGTCGTCTTTTGTTTTGTGTAAATTAATGCACAAGATGAATGGGGCACCACAACAAACGGCACATTCTGATGGCATTCATTTTGCATTTTGTTGCTGTTATTATTGATTTATCTTTTCGTAATTTTTCTATTTTCTGTCTTGACATTTTTAAGTACCTCTATTTTATGAGAGTTATTCCTGTACCGGTAGTACTTAAACTATTCTATCACAACTTCTAGAAGGTCTACATATTTAAAGATAGAAAGAGAACATAATAAGCATGGCTTAACTATCAACACCTCTCAAGAGCATGTCGTTAGCCTGAACATCAACTTTCCTGGTTTCGAATTCCGGTGGATTCAAGTGAAATTCTTGCTGGAAATGACGGCGTTTGAGACAGATTTCCGCGTCACGTCCCTGTTCCTCATGACAGATGTCCGCCAATAAATTGTTTCAGTGACTCATCAAGGGATGACAATATCACAGCGGAAGGAAGTTTATAAATTCTACCCATTCCCAAACACCTTGAGCACAATACAAATAAACACTGATTCATTTTGGATGCTTGTGTGTTCTTGTATGTCAGTGGAGAGCTCGCTTTATAGCTACTGTATGTAATTTTATTTCGGTTAAGCAACTTAATAGTAATCTATATTATAAACCATGATGTGCATATTAAGAACATAAGATGAATTATCTATAATCTACCTAATACATTATAGTAGAGTCTCGATTATCCGGCCTCTCGTGTTATCGTTTTTTTAATTAAAGTAGTGTACATATATACAATAGTGAACAATAACGTTTTTAAATCAAGTACATACTGTACTGTATTATGACTAAAAACTCGTTTATTATGAACACGTGAATATAGTAATATGCGTTATAAGAGCGTTACGTTGAAGTTTTCATGTTCGAGGAAAAGTTTGAAAAATCGAAACGTAGTTGAGCTTTTTTAATTTCCGAGAATTGAAAGAAAACATACCGCTCGTGTATCGTAATTATTTTGTGCGAAGATCGTTTATTACATACCTGAAAGAGGAATTTCTAATTAGTTGCAATGAAATCTCCATCTTGATTTCTGTTCAATGACGGCAAATTTGCAAAACAAAAATATCTATCTTCAACATTGTTGCTTTAAAATGTTTTCTTTGTTTACTATACTCCAGCAGGCCGTGATATACGTCTGTCTTTTTTTTCCCCCAGTCTATAAATGCGAACTTAAAACAAACGGTAAGGTTATGTAATGATTTATTTTTCATTTTAATATTTTAACAATATTGTTTATATAACATATTGCATGATGAGTCTGGAATCTTGCTGATTTTTTCACGGCTTCCTTAATGTTACTTGCATCACGAATGCAGTAACTTTAGTGGAGTTGTAGAGTTTACTTAATTTTTGCAAATATTTAAAAACAATAATTAACAGTGCAATTTAGGTGAAATTGCAGTGGTAAGTTTCCAATTTATAATTATTACTATATTGAACATCTCTAAAAACAATATGTTAAAAGCCTAAAGCAGTAAAATCAATATGTCACTTAAGCGGTAAGAAGAGGGAAATTGTTATGTGTGTTAGGTTGGGAATACTGAATGTGGAATTTCAGACTTACCGCGGATTGGTTTTGTGCGGAAACCAAGCAAATACGCACGATCTCGCACAAAAGTCTTTTACATTACTGTGTCCAACATTTGTCCCTCTAAGATTACAGGTTATATGTTGGATCCGTTGCAAGAGATCCTAGAATAGTTATAGCTCCTAGAGTTTATCTGTTACTTCGTTACCAAAAGCTCCTAGAACAGTAAAATCAGGGAACTTATCTGTTGGATTCTTTACCAAAAGCTTCTACACGTAGAACACATCTGTTGGATCCATTATCAAGATGTACTCTCCGTTCGACTTGACAAGGAACTCAGGATTTGTTCCGCTTTCTTGATCATAGAGTAGATCAATCAATCAATCAATCAATCAATCAATCAATCAATCAATCAATCAATCAATCAAACTCCTGTATCTCCTCATGGGGAGCATAGGGCATTCACAAAGTGCCTCCATCGGACCCTATTTGTAGCCAACTTCTTCACTTCGCTCCATGTTTTCCCCTCCCTAGCAATTTCCTCCAAAACTGTTCTCTTCCATGTATTTTTTTGGCCTTCCTCTTGTTCTACTACCCTGGGGTTCCAATCCAAACCATTCTTTCTACTGCTCCATCTTCTTTCCTGATTGTGTGCCCTATCCAATTCTACTTTCGTCTCATAGAGTAGATACGCAACTCCAAACTTTTGATAGTTCTACAGAGTACCGGTATATTATGATAGGCCTATAGTTCAAAATCTCAAATATTTCGCATCATGTATCGTTTTTTCATTACAATCCAACAGGAAATTAAATTGAAGGTTTTCCTTGCATAGCAAAAATTTGAAAATGAAAACTTTAAATTTCTGTTTAAATTCCTAATTTAATCTTTATCGAATATTTCACTTCTTTGTCAATATTGGCCAGTTATTCTTGAAAATCCCGTTAAACCCATTTATCTTTAAGGGTATGAGCTGGCTTAAAGTCAATTCACAGTAATCCGCCTTATCGCTTGGTATCTCCAGGCCCCTCAAACGTCAATCGTAAAGAGTTGCCGCCCTCGTGCGGTCTCTTCCGGTATCACAGTGCTAGACAGCAGGCTTAATCCACGAAATCGGGTTCGATTCTCGGCGTTGACTATAACAATTGCAGCTGACAAAATCAAACAACTGAAGGTTGTTCTTGGTGTTATCCCATTTCTCACAGCCTTACAAATTTCATTCCATTAGCATTCTTCAATTCACACAGTAAGGTAAAAAACAGAGGTAAAGGTATCCTCTGTATGCGCCATGAAGGCGCTTGGGGACACATATTTCACACTGCCTTTCCCATAATTTCAACTCGTGAAAAATATGTCGCAAGATGGCATAGGGACCTCAGTGACATAAAAAAATGACCAGTCAGATAAAACCTTGTCTCTGTAAAACTCACTACCATGTCCCTGTGAATAACACAGGGATCGCCTATGACGAGAAATGATCTCTAATTTTAATAATAATAATAATAATTAATAATAATAATAATAATAATAATAATAATAATAATAATAATAATAATAATAATAATTTTTTATTTTCCCTGGCAGAGTTAAGGCCATCAGGCCTTTTCTTCCACTCAACCAGGATCAAATCATATACAGAAAAAATACATACCGGTATACAAATATGAACTTAAAAATAATAATAAATATAATTAAGTAGAAAAAGAGATTGGATACATATACACAATCAGTATTAACTTTGAAGTAACAATAATAAAAAATATATATGTAATAATAATAAAAAAGAGACTGAATACATAATCACAAACAGAAAAATACATTCTAATATACAAGTATTAAGTTAAAAGAAAAAAAAAAGAATTAATATATATGAATATAATCTCTCAACTAAAGGAATAGTACAATTAGTATGATCAGCATAGCACGTGTTACATTGAGACAATGACAATTACCTAGATATTAGTGTTAATGGAAAAATAAAGTAATGACTGTGTAAAAAATAATAATAATAATAATAATAATAATAATAATAATAATAATAATAAATAAAAATTATACCTAAAAACTAGTTCTGTGCATTTAAAATATTTCTAAACAACCTAATTTTAAACAACTGGGGACTAAGACTACCCCTGATTTCAAGCGGCAGCGAATTCCATGAGCGGGCCATGGCTATTGAGAAAGAACTTGAGTACAGAGATGTCTGATGACGTGGTATTGATAGCAACAGATTGTGCTGTGAACGTGTATTACGATTATGATGTGAAGCTAGGAGAGTAAACCGAGAGGCAAGGAAGTTGGGTGTGGAATCATGTATAATTCGATATAGCAGGCAAAGAGAATGTACTGATCGTCGATCTTGCAATAATAATAATAATAATAATAATAATAATAATAATAATAATAATAATAATAATAATAATCAGTGGCGCTACAGCCCATGAAGGGCCTAAAATGACCAGCCGGCAGCTGGCCTCACGCCCACATGCCGAAGCAGAGGTAGACGATCATCCAACCAGAATGGAGGTATCGTGTGGTTAGCACGATGATCCCCCCAGCTAACATTCGCAACCGGATTTCGCTACCTATCGTAGCTCCCCAAGTGCATCACGATGCTGGGTGGGCACCGGTCCCATACACTGGCCGAAATTTTATGAAAAAAATTCTTCCCCCATGAGGACTCGAACCAGCGCGCATTCCGTATCGCGAGTCCTAGGCAGGATGCCTTAGATCACGACGCCACGGCGCGGGATTTCATTTTATGTATATTTACAATTTTGTGACAGCACTAAAGATCTTATTTCTCTGTAAAAAAATTATCATAGGTAAATGTCATGAGAGGTTTTAGTTAGATTTAAATTTATTTAGGGAAAATGAAAACCCAGAGTGGTATTTTTTACGAAACGAAGATGAAATGAAAGGGGAATTGTGTAGAGTGTCAATAGAATGAGAAGAAAAAACCCTCACAATCTTGGCTTTGTCCACCACCACAAACACAACTCCGCCAACGCCGAGATTTGAAGTAGGGTCCTCGGTAGTCCTAAGCCAGAGATTTGACAACTCAGCTACGATTGACGCTCACGTGAGCAGTAAACTCTTTCCAATGTGTACTATGTTTTCTGCGTGAGAATTCAAGAAAATAAATATGTTAAAATACAATTGTTACCATTATAAAGAACTGGAATTTTGAGAAAAAAAAATAGAGTCCGTTTTGAGCCCTTACTGTTATTTAAGTTTTTCAAAGACCATAGAATAAAATTAAACGTTTCCTTATTAAGATGAAATAAACACGTGATTTTCACCCGTGTGGAACCATTTATATTCAAAATTAATTTATATATAAATGGTTCCACACGTCGAAAATTAAAGAAAATCAGTTTTCTGCCCTTTATTGCATCTTAATAAAAATTCACATAATTATTCATTCTTGATCTTTGAGAAAAAAAAAGTAAGATTTAGAAATACATTATTTAATTCCATGAGTGAAAACAAATGCTCCCACACTTACACTCATCCAAAATGAACTATACGTTTTCAATTCAGAAAAAAATGTTCAGTTACATTCGGAAAAAGTTTATACAATTTCGATGAAAGTAATTTCAGTTTCGGAAGACGTAAAGTTAATATATATATATATAAAGGAAATTAAATTTAGAAAAAGATGAATCTAATTTCGGAAGCTTTAATATTATTTAAACATACATTTCATGGTGTACAAAAATTAAAGTTCACAGACCGCAAGTAACAGGGGAATTTTAATACAATGGATGAAGTTATCATCTTGTGGGCCAATGTCAGATGTTATCTATCCAATCTTTGTGATCTTTGGTCAGATGCACAGGAGCCATTGACTGCCAGTTAGCAATGACAGAAAACGCCTCTAATCCTTCACTATCGTGCTCCACCTTTCAGGTTAACCTTGTTACTGGGGAGTCATCAGCCTTTCACTTTGCTTATGAAAGTAACCTTTGCGCTTGCGTTTGTTAAAGAATAATTTAGTAACATTACGAAACTAACTCATGTAAAAGTTTGATTTTACTTAAATTTTTCGGTGTTTAAGCAAGTATAATTTATATCTCTTACAACGAAACCGAGTGTCGTGGGTTTGTAGCCTAGGGCTGTCATCTCTCTTCGAACCTTGGGCGATATCCTGCAAGGAATGTATAAAGGACACATGTAACATGTATGAAGCAACTCGCATATGATTCTGTGTGCGTAGATGTGTCAATATATGTGCGTGAGATGGAAATAAACCAAGACATTATACTCTACTATTACAAAATTATGAAAACATAAAAAGTAAGCATAACTTTAAATTATTGGCAGCTTCAACTCCGACAACTCTCGCTTAGGTTAAATATTACGGTTATATTATTATTGAAACGGGACATATTAACGGTACTGCGACTTAAGTCTTTGTCGAATCAGTACTTGAGAACAGCATGTTATTGTTAAAGACAACTATTTTCTTCCCAGAAGCAGAGTACAAAATAATGGAATAACAAAACAACACCACACATCAGTCTTACATTGGTAGTTCCTTGTTGATTATGTGACACAACATTCCAGCAGAGCAAAATAGCATCCCAGGGTAACTAGGACGAAACACGGGACAATCCAAGCATTTCCAGTATAATTCTGACCAATCCGGGACAATTTAATTCAATTATATACATACATACAAACATACATACATACATACGTACGTACATAGTGGGTCCCGATACTTCAATAAAATATACCCGTTTTTAGTGTTTTATATTTCGCAAACTTGATATAATATTTTTATATTGTTTTCAGGTAATTGTTGTGCAAGCTGGGGAGAATATTTCACAATGGTTTTAACTATGCCATAGAGAATTAATAGTTGTTTATGATACAAACACAGTCTAGTATATACAGTCACGAAACTTGAGTTGTGAGGGTGCTAGGAACAATAGATTGTGTCGGTATTATTTCGCATTGTCTGTAATGAGGCGATATTAACGATCCTAGTGGTTAGCAACTATCTATTGATGCATATTTACTACGTATTGAGCTTCGTGACTGTATATACTAAACTGTGATACAAATTCGTAAAGCCTCCTCGTTTCACAAACACACGAGGGCCAAAAAGATAACTTTACCAATGTGTATCATACTAAGTCTTTTCTACGATAGGCGAAAGCACAGATTTACATTAAATAAATATTAATTTCAAGTTTGAGAGATTATAAGATCACGATTTCACAGCCGTCTGAACTCAGAACCATTAAGAAATAAGTATCTAATGGAATTACAGCCTGTTTTATTCATGATCACGATTTCATGGTCGTCTAAATCGACTATATAATCAATATAGCGGTTAGGAAAAGTTGAATGCTAAATCTTGTTACAATGAGTAGCCTACTACTACAGAAGTAACTTCAGAATAATACGGGCTAAAATGTAAATGTGAATATTAAATTTGTTAGGTACTTATTTGCATTAGTGTAATATTTACGTCATGAAAGATCGAGGTAATGCATTAATTTTTTTACTAAATGAAGTTTGTACATGAATATTGCATTTTTTGACAGTATGTAAAATGAACAGCATTGCGTAAAGTGATTAACTGATTATTACTTTTTTACGCACTGATAACAGTGGGTAAAATGCAAGTTTACGTACTATCGTAGAAAAAAATGTTTCATTTTATTTAGAAACAAAATGATAATGATAATAATAATAATAATAATAAATAAATAATAATGTTTTATTTTTGGCAGAGTTAAAGCCATCAGGCCTTATCTTCCACTCAACCAGCCTTAATCAATACCAATACATAAATTTAAATTACAAATATTTACACTACACTTAAAAGGTTCTCCAGCAATATTCTTCACTACACATTTATTTAAATTTAGATAAATCTATAAGGTAAAGTAGTAACTTAATTTATGAGCTAATTTAATTCAATGAATTATAATTAATTTAATATTTGAGATAGCTAGTAAAATGATGAAAATTAATTTAATATGACAGCTTACTAGGAAATGAATTAATGGGAGAATATATATATAGATTATTATTTTATATATTTCTATTTCTATAATGAGAATATTAATGTAATTGCCATTAGAGGTTTTTAATTTTATTTAGAAAAATTAATGATAATAATAATAATAAGAATGGACAGATGTTAGTTTCATTTAATAAAATATTAATCGCAATTCATCTGTTAAGTAAGAATTTATGCAATTTTGACCAAAAATGATGGAGTTTTATTGTCCAAAACGTCCTTATGTCACTGTGGAGTAACGGTTCCAATTTCTAGCAACCTGAAACTGTATAGGATGAAGAATATAAAGATGTCTTGTGGTAGGGTATAATGATCAGGATGATGAATGAGTGAAGAATGTGTGATTTACAGACGAAGCTCATTCCCATCTTTATAAATTACTGAATCGCCAGAATGCGAGGATTTGGGGTTCCAATCCACCAAATAATATCAATGGAGTTGACTATCGTTTCATAAGCGTCTTACTCGCAAAATAAAATTACAGTTTTAAAACTTGTATCGTAAATAACTGTTTTCTCGTTTTACTTTTTTTTATTGCTGTTTTTAAGGGTAAAGTTTGAATACACGGCACTCAGATTTTGTTACTGGTAGTCATTTGTTTGCCTGCTCCTTAGTTCTTGTTTCTATAGCTGGGCGTGCAAAAGGAGTTTTTATATTCACTATGAGAGACACAAGAAGCTTCCACTATAGTCAAATGAGCGAATTTGTATTTTTGGTCCAGGAAAATACACATCTTTTCGAAAACACATTTTCTAAGATTAATATTTTTTCTGGAAAAAAAAATGCAATACAAATGGAGTAAAAATTCGTATTAAGAGACTAATATGTCGATACATGTTTCACGATATGATCAATTAATTAACATTTAAATTACTACCGTATTAAGACAAAATTACATTATTAAAAAAATCGCTCTTGTGACTCACGCTACTTGCACCTCCTAGCGGTCGAAAAGAGAAAGGCGTCAAAATGTTTGTGCCCCTGGCGGTAGAGAAGAAAAACAGTAAATGAGCAACGAGGATGAAATGTGCATTGAAAGATTACTTTCTTAAGTTAACTATTTGAATGCCTCCGTCGTCTGATAGCCAGCATGCTGGCTACCAGATCTGGAGGTTTCGGGTTCGATTCCCATGGATGACTGTGGGGGAATTTTCTTTGAAGAAGAAAGGTTCCCTGGGTGTTTAGTCTGGAAATTTGTATGAAGGAATGTGTCGGGTTATTAATTAACCAATTTTCAAAATATAAAATGCAGGAGTGTCGCTGGGCAGAAAGGGAACACAAGTTCTGACGTCACATTGTTGACATGTAACGCCATCAGTTAGCACAACCAGAAAACAGAGTGGGTTATTTTACGATACTGTATCAACATCTCAGGTTATTTAGCGTCTGAATGAAATGAAAGTGATAATGCCGGTGAAATGAGTCGGGAGTCCAACGCCGAAATTTACACAGCATTTGCTCATATTGGATTGAGGGAAACCCCCGGAAAAACCTCAACCAGGTAATTTGCCCCGACCGGGATTCGAACCCGGGCCACCTGGTTCCGCGGTCAGACGCGCTAACGTTACTCCACAGGTGTGGACCTAATAGATGCAATGGCGATTCCTCCATGAAGGATATGATGATGATCCTACAGTTTAATTTCGTGTCTCGTTTAATTACAGATTTTGATTTTTAATGCGTCCCGACGTAATAATTTTCTTCAAACTTCCACTTTCTGTCGAGAGTTGTCGCCAAAGCACATCTCAGACTTGAGAAATACTTTCCCAGGAACCATCCAAATATCTTACAGCAAACGGTTTTTTTCTAGCAGTGAAGTTAAGGAAAGGGGAGAGTGCGGAGGGCAAGGTATGGCTTAACTTTAACCACGTTTGAGGATATCACCGTATATCCTAATACTACGACCCTTCTTTCTGGGTGGTGGAGACCTTGTCAGAGACTACAATACGAATTTTCAAGTACTCTTGCAGCCTCCTTAAATGCAGTTCATTGGTCGTTTTAAAAGAACAGAATAAACGAAGTAATAAATAATTTAAAATGATATAATATAAAAATAAAATGAATAAAAATCAAAATTACATGAAAATAAATAAAATAAGTTATACTAAAACATAAGAATTAACAGGACTTTCAGATGATAGGACTACCGAAAGAATATCAGAAGTTGTATGTATCAAATATGAATGAGTTCGGCTGGCGTCGTGGATCGTGTCCCGGCATGGCTCAGTTGGTTAAGAGCACTCAGCGCGCACAGCTGAGAGGTCCTGGGTTCGATTCCCGGTGCCGGTACGGATTTTTCTCGTACTTAATGGTAATAAAACAAACCGACTAGTTCACACTAGTCATGTAATATGCAATGAAATTTGATACATATATAATGTTAACAGTTTTCAAAAACTGTTGTTGAATATGGCCATAAAGTCATTTAATATGCGCTCCTGTATATATATATATATATATATATATATATATATATATATATATATATATATATATATGATGTGTATCGTCTTAAATGCAGGTAGTAAGGCCGTAACATAATACTACGAGAGGAGTTCGGCCAGCGTCGTGGATCGTGTCCCGGCATGGCTCAGTTGGTTAAGAGCACTCAGCGCGCACAGCTGAGAGGTCCTGGGTTCGATTCCCGGTGCCGGTACGGATTTTTCTCGTACTTAATGGTAATCTGAAGTTGTATTTGATCATTTAGAAGAATTTAAATGTAGCAAGAAATTAATTGCGTTTGCTCTATTGTTATTATTATTACTATTATTATTATTATTATTATTATTATTATTATTATTATTAGTTTCTGTCTTCGTCATCAGTCAATCTCATATCCTACATAACTTACAATAAATATCGCCACTGGATAGATGTTAGTTAACAACGAATTAAGTTAACTATTTTGTACATTTCTCAAACTTGTCAACAAAAGACTGTAGCCTAACAGTTTTGTCAAAAATACTTAAGAAAGAAGAATGTCTCAACTTGTCACTTGTCATAATATTGCTTGCCAACTTGTCTCAAGAAACAGGTCTGTGATCTAAAATTTGTAAAAGACTATGCTAAAATCTGCAAGGGATCAATCAATTCGCGGTGCTTTTTAAAAAAACATCCCGGGGTTTAACAAATCGCACTGATTTTCGGTCGCCGAGCACAGTCAACACACCAAAATTGTTTCTGAAATGGTACGTACCGCCTCCATTCTTGAATACGAGGTAGGGAAAGCGCCAAACGTTGCCCAGGCCGACAGCGTAATTGAGGCAGGAGAGGATGAACTCCAGCTGGTTCGACCAGGACCCCCTAGTTGGCGGTTCTTGAGCCGCGAGGACATCTTGAGAGTCGCTCTTGCTGTTATTGCCCATGGCAGAGCGTGCTGCTGGCTGGCAGCGCTGTGACGGACTGGACCGTCCAGCCAGCCGCTACACCGGCAAGGTGAGACCGTGACGTTTCAACACGCAAAGAGCGGTGGCACTCCTGGTCGGGATTCCCCAGCGTTCTGACGGTAGCCGGAAGGAAGGGCGACGGATTGGAAGGCCGGGATCGAGGCCATGCTTTACTTCACCCATCCCTCCCAGGTTACGCACAAGGAGAAAGTGGTCCAAGATAGAAGTTACTAATGCCGTGTAACTATTGCTGCCACTTTTTAAAAACAGATAATGGGGTAGGAAGAGGAATGGCTAACAGTGGAGTCCTAAGAAAATTCGGGCGCCATAGAGACTCAATAGAATTTAAGATATTAAAACTATTACTTGAGGCCATAGGATCTTCTCTAATACTCAACCAGGAGTGAAATTACGATACAAAGAACATTACAAATACATCAAATGAGGGGCTTAGAACAAAAAGCAGGTAAGTGACAGCCCAAAAGGATGTTTCTTTGGGATAAAATCAAGTAAGTGATCACACTGTGCAGTGCTGCTATCTGGGCATCATTTCACCAAACTAGTGTATAATATTCCATTGCATGTAGAACTTTAACTGCAATTTCCTCAAAACTAGGTTTCCGTCACTTACCTGCTTTTTGTTCTAAGCCCCTCAAATGTAGTACACAAAAATTGAAAGAGATACTCATAATACAATGGAAACAATAAGTCAATATAAGTGAGACACATAATATAATATGTAGAAAGAAAGAAAGAAGCATAATAAAACGTAAATACTGAGTCAAATGCGTGAGACATTTACAATGAATAGAAATATGAGACAATAATAATAATAATACTAATAATAATAATAATAATAATAATAATAATAATAATAATAATAATAATAATAAACGGTTGGAAAAACCTCGGAAAAAACCCAACCAGATAATCAGCCCAAGCGGCATAGGCGGAGTTATGGGGAGGGGGAATGGTGGCACTGCCCCCCCCCCAAACTTGTCTCAACTCTTTTTTTTTTCTATTAACGTTAGAAAATATTGAATTCAAAAGATCTTTTTGCTTTTGTTTATGATTAAGTTTCTGTGCTTAAATTGATGAATTAATATCTTCAGATCATGTGTCTGAACTATAACATTTATTTTAAATTTCTGAATGTATAAGAACTTCTATAATTGGAACATACTTTTGAGATGGGCAGGGCATGTAGCACGTATGGGCGAATCCAGAAATGCATATAGAGTGTTAGTTGGGAGACCGGAGGGAAAAAGACCTTTGGGGAGGCCGAGACGTAGATGGGAGGATAATATTAAACTGGATTTGAGGGAGGTGGGATATGATGATAGAGACTGGATTAATCTTGCACAGGATAGGGACCGATGGCGGGCTTATGTGAGGGCGGCAATGAAACTTCGGGTTCCTTAAAAGCCATTTGTAAGTAAGTAAGTCAGTATAAGAACTTCTATACCTCATTTGAGGAATGGAAGCACTGTAAAGTTTCTTTTGTAACAGCCTTACTCATGTGTTACAAGTCTGCAGGTGTTCAGGCCACCAATTGGAAAAATATGAATAACATATTGCACAACAATGCAGAAAAAAGAAAAGTGATCCCGGTATAATATATGTAAACTTAAAGACGAAATAAAATAAAATAGTTTAAATTTCATATGATATCTTCAGGAAGGTAAACTTCATATAAAAAAGTTTCTGTTAGCACTGTTACGTAGTGTTATTTATGTATGCATGTGTTTCTGTACGAGAGAGAAAAAGAGGGAGATTGTTTTAAGTTATGCCTTATTATAATTTGCAGTAGACCTACAGTTCAAGCCCTATACAACTCGGTCCGAAACATCGCGGATATGAATGTAACACTGTAAGAAACATGCCCCCGAAAATATCTTCATTAAATGATCATATTCCGATATAACTGTACCACGGTCAAGCTATAACGGGGGGAGGAGGTAAATTATGTCCCCCATAACCCCGTTATATGGGGATTCTATGGTTTTGCTTTGTCCCCTCAAGGAAACTGTTCTCTCTTCTCCTATGTCAAGCGGGAATTGAACCCACACCCGAGCGCAACTCTTTATCGACAGGCAAGCGCCTCAGCCCACCGAGCTACGCCGGTGGCTTATATTATATTATTATTATTATTATTATTATTATTATTATTATTATTCGTGTAATGGTCGAATTACTATCAATGGTATTGCAAGTTGTGAAAAGTTTCTAGCTGCATGCTGTCCATATGTGCACTAGATCCTCATGAACGGCTAGCATGTCAACAGTCCGATTTCATAACACATCAGTCGCCAGACTTTCCACTTGCTTTCTTATTCATATTAGTCTATGTCCCAGGTGAGTATTATTTGTTTATTCCAGCTGTTATTAAAGTGTGGTGCACGTTACCTTCAGGGTACACAGAGGTGAAAGGAATTTGCTATTGATTCCACTGTCTTGTGTTACAGGGTAATGCAATCGGAGTGGGGAGGTGTTAAAGTTTATCACGTTTCACTGATCGCCACTTATTCCCCTGTTATTATTTCTGTTTCCAATTTACATACATACATACAAACACTTTTATTATTATACCTGATAATCTATGGAAGTATTTCGGTACTATGCTTGATTTAAATATTTTGACAGAAGTGTTGAAATAAGATTAGCGCTTTTCTATGATGTGAGAAACGGTTTCAACATGTTGTCTGTCACTCTCTCACGTCTGACCCATCCCATCCTTGCATGTTCCTTCAGCTGTGTTTCTATTTTGCTTCTTTCTTTATTTCGTTTTACTTTTTATACCATTTTTCTCTTGCTTTTGTAAAGTATGTCCGTCTAGTTGCCGATTCCGCTCCATTTATTTGCTTATTATCTTCCCTTGTTTGCTTGTGATTTCCTTTCTCTTATTATTTACTTCTTTTCTTTCGTTTGAAAGTCCAAAAATATATATCATAATACAAAGTCCTGGAAAAATATCATTCATTTCCTGTATCCCTTATACGCATCCCATTGTCCCAAAACTTGACGAGTTCTTACTGATAAGATAAAGGTAAGGAAAATATTTGCTAGTGCATAACAGATACTTAGATTAATAGAGGCTAAAAAAAACCTTATGAACATTAAGAAGCTGTATTAATTAGAAGCAGAGTCAATTGTGAGAATCTAGTTTTCTATGATGTTACTTACTAGGATAAAGATTTTCACAAATTGGCACTGAAAGATAGAAAGAAGAGTAAGAGAAATGGCGAGAAAAAGTCAATCAATTAAACAATGAATTTTTAAAACTCCTGCATTCTTCGCTATTCAAGAAGCCCCATTAATCAACAGGGAGTTCTCATTCAATCTAATCTTATTTAAAATTTCCTAATATTCAAGAAGCCCAGCTAACCCACAGAAACATTTTGATTCATTCTATTTCTATTTAAAACTCCCAAAATTTCAATACATCCTAATATTTAAGGAAATCCGTTAATCCATAGAAATGTTACGATTCGGTCTATTTCTACTTAAAACTCCCAGAACTTCCAGCATACCCTGATAGCCTCGCTAATCCACAGAAATGTTATGATTCGATCTATTTCTACTTAAAATCCCAGAACTTTCAGCACTCCCTGACATTCAAGAAGCCTCGCTAACCTACAGAAACGTTACGATTCGATCTATTTCTACTTAAAACTCCCAGAACTTCCAGCACTCCCTGATAATCAAGAAGCCTCGCTAACCCACAGAAATGTTACCATTCAACCTATTTCTACTTAAAAATCCCAGAACTTCCAGTAGCCTACGCCCTGATATTCAAGAACCCTCGCTAACCCACAGAAACGTTACGATTCGGTCTATTTCTACTTAAAACTCCCAGAACTTCCAGCATTCCCTGATATTCAAGAAGTCCTGCTAATCCACAGAAATGTTATGATTCAATCTATTTATGTTTAATAGTCTCAAAACTTCCAACACTCCCTGACATTCAAGAAGCCTCGCTAATTCATAGAAGCGTTATGATTCAATCTCTTTATTTTTAAAACTCCCAGCACTTCCTGATACTCAAGAAGTCTCGCTTATCCACAGAAATGTTCTGGTTCAATCCAGTCGTATTTCAAACTATAATAATTCCAGATACCGCACTCAACAAGACCCACTAAACCACAGAAATGTTCTAATTCAATCTACTCTAATAGTACTCCCAGATACTCAACAATCCACAGAAAATGTCTGGCTAAATCTACAGGTATTTCTCTTTAAAACTCCCAACTCTCTCAGGCATTCAAGAAACCCCGCTAATCCGCAAAAATGTTCTAATTTAGTCTAATACTCCCAGATATTCAACAAGGCCCTCTAATTTATATGAAGTTTCTGATTCAATACAGAATGCAAGTGAAAGAATGCTGAAGATTGAAAGGGAAGATAGGGTACACTTATTAGAATGAATTATTGATGAATACAAATAGAAAACCTATATTACATTTTGTGATTAAATGCACAGTTAATTAATTAGAAAAGTCCACACCTGTGGAGTAACGGGTAGCACGTCTGGCCGCGAAACCAGGTGGCCCGGGTTCGAATCCCGGTCGGGACAAGTTACCTGGTTGAGGTTTTTTCCGGGGTTTTCCCCCAACATAATATGAGCAAATGCTGGGTAACTATCGATGCTGGATCCCGGACTCATTTCACCGGCATTATCATCTTCACTTCATTCAGACGCTAAATAACCTGAGAGGTTGATACAGCGTCGTAAAATAACCCACAAAATAATAATTAGAAAATTAAGTTGAAAGATTCAGTACCCTGGCAATATCGCCGCTAACACACTGCTCTTTCTTCTCGTAATAGAGATGTACGATGCCAACGAACTCAGATCTGTCTCCTAGGTGAACCTCTTCCTCTCTGACTATAACGTTGCAATCTGTTCGCATGTTCAGTGGCTTAAAATTAGTGACTTTTAAATTAAATTTACAAGAAAACCGTTCACGCTAAGGAAATATGCCAGAGGAATAAATTATTCATTATTAGATTTTCTATCGATATGGACAAAAACCACAGATTCTACTCGCAATAGTTACCGAATAAGAGGGTGTTAAACATTTGTGAAAAACATTTCTTTTCTCTGAGAAAACTATGAGCTTTCCACCAATATGGTATTACACTTTTTTTGTTACATACAACATGAGTTATTCACTCTGAAAATTTGTAGGGTTATTTCAGTTCCACTCTGTATATTCCTTTATAGAATACAAGTAAAACTCCAACACTCCTCGACATTGAAGAAAATCCCCTAAACCAAAGAAAGGCTAATTCAATATCTTCCTTTTCAAATATCTAATACTCCCGGATACATTCGATACCCATCGTGAATTCAAAGAAAGGCTCTATTTAAACCATTCCTATCCTGCAAGACTGCTCTAAAATACACAGAACAGCACTATTCAATAAAATTCATTTTGAAACCTAGGAGAGCATAATTTGCTCTCGTTGTATAGTGAAGGTCCCTGAAATATTTTTGAACAAGACATAACAAACGTTCACTGCAAAATCAACTGCAGCAGGTGTGTCCACACTATTGAGGCGAAATCTCACATTCAGATCGCTTTCTCTTTTCTCCACGGTTGACTGCAATTACCAGTAATGAGTCTCGGTGCAAGCTCAAATTGATGTCGGTACATCCACGCCATGCGAAAAAAAGGGGGGAGGGAACTATTTACATTCTCTTAGGTCTAGCAGTCACCCAACTTATTTTATGTAGCCTAGTGCTCAAGCAGTAGCATTTCTAGTTACAAATTCAGAGGACAGACAATTAATAAACTACGTTACAAAAATAACATTTCCATAGCTCTTTTTGTTTTAATTTTACTCAACGCTTCTTAATAAATCAATATTATATGTAATATTAGGTAGCGAAATCCGGTTGCGAATACCAGCTATAACGGCTGGGGGGATCATCGTGCTAACCACACGATACCTCCATTCTGGTTGGATGATCGTCCACCTCTGCTTCGGCATGTGGGCGTGAGGCCAGCAGCCGGCTGGTCGGTCTAGGCCCTTCACGGGCTGTAGCGCCACGGATTATTATTATATTATATGTAATATTAATATTTAACATATAAAGTTATCATTTATATTCATGTTACTGTTTCTAGGAGCGAGTGGATAAAAGTTTGCAAAAATCACTTGTCGCAACGGCAACCAGTGACTAGGAAACAAAAATGGAAATATCTACTCGTCTCTAGAAACAAAATTCGAATATAAAGTATAACATTATATATTACATATCGACATAGTAACTTAACGGGTTATTTTATTAGGTGTTGGATAATAGTAATTTATATAGTAAGTGGCTAAAAAGGTGTTTTTTACGAGTCAGTTAATTCCTAAAATGAGTAAAGAAAAACACCGTTTAGTCACGAGTCATATAAATTAATTTTTTTTCACCATTCAAATATTTGCAGAAAAAGAACATTTAAATTTTGGTTAGTTACGAAAAATTCAACTGAAGCAACCTAGCACCGCATTTAGATACATTTTCATAATGTTATAGTTGTAAGTTTTGGTGGTTTCAATAGTAACCAATTAGCAACAAGATAAAAATAAGAATAGACATTTGTAATTTTGTTGATAATTTTGTTTGCATTTTTAATAATACCGGTAACAGTGATAGTGAAGAAGATATTACCAGGGGCCTGTTTCTAAAAAATACTAGTTTAGTAGTTCACCAGTCACTAGTTACCAGAGTATATTTCACCAGCTCTAGTAGATTCTGTTTCTCAAACTATTTCACCAGTCTAGTAACTTGTGAAAATTTTTCACTAGTCACATGATCTCTTTCACTGGTCAGCTGATTGAATTCATTTGTTTATAGTCATTGGTAGGTAGTGTTATTTGAGGTTAGAAGACTAAGTTTTTGTGTTTTGGTTTTGATTTCTCTTTTCGGTTAAAATTCCATCAATTGAAAGCAAATTAACTATGCTCAATATGATTAATGAATCAAAGGATATACTATTCGGTGCTTTTTCAAGCATAATAAGAAACAATTATAAAGTAAACGAATGGACAAAAAATGTTATAATGTGTGAGGCTATGGAACTGATACCTCAGAACAAAGATTATGCATACTTTAGAGGGACACTTACTGGCCCAACATTAAGAAAGTACATTTGATGAGTACCAATTCAAGTTCACAATATTATCACAGTCTAGTATATACAGTCACGAAGCTTGAGTTGTGAGGTTGCTAGGAACAATAGACTGTGCTGATACCATTTCGCATTGTATGTAATGAGGCGATATTAGCGATCCTAGTGGTTAGCAACTATCTATGGATGCATATTTACTACGTTGAGCTTCGTGACTGTATATACTAAACTGTGGTATCATAATATAAATATATTATGTAGTTAGTGGGTCTACTGCCGACATGAATGCCACTTATAACTTAATGAAAAATTCGCTAATTTTTTTTCAGTTTTACATTTGATCTATTCATAAATTAGTGTCATTTTATATTTAATTTGTATGCTGAAGTTGACACTGCCAGAAGAACTGGCAATGGAGGAGGAAAGCCAGCAAAATTCACTGCAGTTGATGAATTGGTATTAGATTATTAGGAAAATATTCTGCATGTGTTGCTAGTCTAGGACAGAAAGACCTGATGGCATTGGAAAATAATCAACATCCCCATTTTTAGAGCAATTTGTATTTGAAGCTTTGGTGATAATGCATGACTTCTATTATATGTCTTGTTATTGCAGATTCCACTATATTTAACAACTATCCAAGCTTTTCAAAATTCAAATTATGGTTTATTTAATGATGCTCGCAACTGCAGAGGTTATATCAGCGTCGCCGGTGTGCCGGAATTTTGTCCCGCAGGAGTTCTTTTACATGCCAGTAAATCTACTGACATGAGCCTGTCGCATTTAAACACACTTAAATGCCATCGACCTAGGTCGGGATCGAACCCGCAACCTCGAGCATAGAAGGCCAGCACTAAACCAAGTACGCTACCGAGGCTGACTCCAAGCTTTTCAGCACTTTACCTAAACTGTTCATTATATTTAAATGAATGCTACCGTAAAGGAGTAATAATTGTTCTTTCTCGATATAGTTTTAGCTCTTCTCACAACAACTTCATCACTTCAATCGGAATTACTAAACCACATGTATTAAAAAAAAATAAATACAATATTTTGTTTTGATTATCTGAGAAAGGTTGCCACTGGTAACTGATAATATAGAAATCACCAGTCTTTAGAGTCTTGTAGGAATATTCCTGTTGAATACTAGTATAATCAACTAGATTAGCATTTTGAGAAACAGAATCACTTATGAACTGGTGAAATCGACCAATATTACTAGTTGTAAACTGGTAACTACTACTTTACCCTTGTAGTTTCCAGAAACACAGACTTGTAAAATAAACTAATATTACTACTGTACAGACTAGTATTACTAGTCCATGAGTTTTGAGAAACAGGCCCCAGTAGGACTAACCTGAAAATCCGAGAGCAGGCAAATGCTGTAACTCTGGATTTATTACCAACAAAAAAGGTACGGTAAGATAAGGCTGTCCAAGTTTATTTTTTCATACTGTGAGTTTTTTCTCAGATGTCAATAATTACATTTTTTATACTTACTGTGAAAAAAATGATATAAGTAACGGTTATGAAAAAATGTTATCTATACATCCGCACTTTCAACACTCATTATTGTATTTCATGGCTTGAATGTTTTATTGTTATGTCGTATTTGGTTTGTATTTCAATAAAGGGGAAATAATTTCACTGTCTTCAGTTTTATTAAACCGACATTATTTGACTCTACATCTACGCACTTAAATGATACAATTTATAAATAAAGTCAGATATCTTAATATTAGAAAGCCGTTTGATTGTAACCCAGAACACGAAGTTGATCTTTATATTTGGGTGCATATTAAGTGATTTCATTTAAGTGATTTCATTTAAGTTTTCTGTTGAATAATACAAGAAAACGAATTATATACGGAATGGAACTATTGCAGACCAAATAAAACACACAAGAAATTATGTTATATGCTTTCGTGACATTCAATCTTTGTGGAACAAATAAAACACAAGAAATCATGTTATTTACTTTCGTGACATGTCTTTCCAGAACAAATAAAAGACACAAGCAATTATTTAGGCTATTTACTTTAGTGACATTCATTCTTTACTCTCTGTCGTGATGCTAAAAAGGTATATTTCCATCAAAATTTCTAATTTAATTTCGCAGAATCACAATATTGTCTGTTTTATATTTATAAGGAGCAGGCAGAGGATTTTCGGTTCCCACATAGCGACAAGACGTCCCTTGGCGTAAGAAGGAAGCGTAACAACGAGCACATTTACTTCCCTGCAACTGACGTACACTTAAGGCTGGTTCACAATAAACCGGGAACGGAAACGACAACGGAAATAATGTTAAAATAAGTGTATTTAAATGTAAGCATTCACAATAGTTAATTGTGAATTCTCACATTTAAATACATTTATTTTAACAATATTTCCGTTCTCGTTCTCGTTATCGCTTCCGTTCCCGGTTTATTGTGAACCAGCCTTTAACGCTTAGTATCGGGACCGAAAACCCGCTGTCTGATTGAGTATCTTCATATTACGTGAGAATATAAAAAAGAATACAGTAAAAGGCAGGACTTGAAAAAAGAACGGGTATGAGCTGTTAGAATCGTCCTCATTTTGCGAAACAAAACAAAATGAATTGACACGCACGTGGTAGAAAGTAAATGCTGCCACACTGCACGTAACTACGACGAGCTGTTCTGTGAACTCGAATTTCCTGTCGTTCTTTCGTTGCAAGTCCTAGACGTCAGCTGTTCCAGCGACTGCGCCCGCAAGTACGGCAAACCACACATCAGGAAAACTCAACGTTTTTTTTAATGTTCTTTCCTCATTCAAGTACGCCAGACTGTTTGTGCAATAATATTTTATTACTCGCTTCGCTCGAGAACTTCCTGCTACAGGGGCCCAGATGATAAAAATAATAGTTTGTAATATTTAATTACCGGTAATTCGTCTATACGTAATTGTATTTACGTCAAATCTGTGTTGACCAACCATACCGTACCTCCGTACTGGTCGGATGATCGTCCACCTACTTTAAGGATTTAATGGGCATAAGGCCAGCAGTTTGGGTGGTAGACTTTGGGTCTTTTAGGGGTGTTAAGCCACGGACAATAATAATAATAATAATAATAATAATAATAATAATAATAATAATAATGTTCGTAACAGTAGTAGTAGTAATGTTTTTTCACTCCTCAGAGAAGGATAGGGCGCCAATGAAGGACCTCCATCTGACACGACTGGCTTAATTTCCTTCCACGTTTTACCAGAACTCAACCTCTTCGCTTTCATTAGGAATAGTAGTACGTGGTAAATTAATACATCATTAAATATTGTATTTATGTAAAATCTGGGGGATCAAGGGGATCAATGTGCTGACAACACCTTGTCTAATTACTGATCGAATGATCTTGCATCTATGTATGTTGCGGGTAAGTTGGCGTGAGGTACGTACTAAATACGGGATTGACGTTGAGTTATTTAATTATGAAATTAAACTGAGAAATGGTAGATCTATAACTTTACAAATATACATAGTATATAGACCTATATCTGGAAAGATAAACAAGCAAGTTTCCGGATCGAGGATCAGTGGCAGGTTTGATTTGTCCAGGCTTTTGGTATGCCTTGTTGCATATACACTTTTTAGTAGATATGTAGGCCTGTAGAAATAGATTTACCCTGGACCGAGGAAAGGAGTGCTTTCTCGCGTAGTGCACCATAATGGTGGTACTACTGAATTATGTGATATTTCGTGTGAAAATGTCACACAATCATTGGCCGGGTGTATAAGAAACGAAGATATTTGGAACGAGATGGGTGGGCTTATAGCTTTCGCAGTGATTACATCTTGTCGGTAGAGTGATGTGCTACAATTTTGAGGTTATTTTCAATTATTTAATTACGTTTTTTCTCCCGTGTATTGTGTGTAGCGGTATCTAAGATTCACATTTTAGCCTAAATGTTTGCAATGCTTGAACAAAAGCGACTGCTAATAGATGACAGTGAGTGTTCTACGTATGAAATTCGAATTAAAATTCTAGCACATCAATACAGAATTTTAGTGGGGCAAACAAGACACTGGAACAGGTTTACTTAGAGTAGTCCCCTTAATCCAATAAATTTAGGAATATCACACATATACACAAATAAGTAAATAACATACAAAGTTATAATAAATACTTACGCTACTCACTTGAAGTCCATAGTGTAGGTTTCATAGCACAGCAATTAGCTCTTCCATTTCACGTAGACAAAGAACAAAAGTTATTATCCTTAAATTAACTGACGCCAGCTTGATAATCCGAAAGGGCGGGAAGCCAATAAAAAAATAATAAAAACTATAGACTTTATTTGTTAATCTACTTTACATTTAACCAACATTGAAATTTGAACAATCCTATAGTATAGTACTGATATTTATCAGCACGCTGTCCAAATACAATACTTATCGCAGATATTTTTAAAACGAAGTCTATATGCTATCGAAAAAAAAAGTATCAGCTGTTTATACAATGCTCAAAAAGTCTAAGGGGCAGATGATTCTTGCAATTATAATTTCTTGTGTATTTTGCGCTACATTTCTGCTAGTGGCAACAATGACATACTCATTCAATGGTGTTTCCGTGACGTCAACAACAATCGTTTTTGTTAATTTTATAATAATGATGTTTGACACTACTACGCAAACCTTGACAATAATTAATTTCTACTGCGTACAATTCAGCTTCCTTCAATTCAAATAAAATTTGCAATTTATAAGGATATATTTTCAGAAGTCTGCGTAAAGTTTTCCAAGTAGTGCTGTATTACATTAGCACTGCTGATTGATAATGGGGTTTCTCCAATGGCTTTCACAAAGAATTTCTGCAACCTGAATGTCACCAATTCTTGGTCTACCCAATTTCATGTTATCATGAGCTGAACAAGTTTCTTAAAAATTCTGAAATAATGCAAAATAAAGAAGCCGCCTCTCAGCTGAATCTTTATCGAAAATCTTCTTAATATGCCCACAGTCTAGTATATACAATCACGAAGCTTGAGTTGTGAGGGTGCTAGGAACAATAGACTGTGCCGGTACTATTTCGCATTGTCTGTAATGAGGCGATATTAGCGATCCTAGCAACTATCTATGGATGCATATTTACTTCGTATTGAGCTTCGTGACTGTATATACTAGACTCTGATATGGCAGTGAAATTCCTACATTACACCAAAACAACTGTCTGAAAATTTGAACAATTATCTTAAACTTGAAAAATGTGTCTTAATATCTCTACTTTTTCTTCTCTATCCCGCCATGCAGTGCTCAAATAGTGAGGATATAAAATAACAGCTGTGACGACGTGTTATTATTTTGTACTGAACAAAAGGATTAAACCTGAATAGTTTACATTTTAATGAGGAGCAAAATTAAATCTGGATAGAGTTGCCACCTGTCCGGTTCAGGTAGCCTATTTGGGGCAATTGTCCAGTGTCCGGTTACATGTGAAAACGTGACATTATCAATATCAGTACTATTATTGGAGGTTCTCCGAGCAGACAAAACTCGTTTGTAAATAAAAATGCTGCAACCTGTTATTTTGTGTAATATACTTGAACAAGTGGTATGATTTTGAAAATAGTCCTTTTCGTCATTTTTCTGTACTTGACCCCACAAAACTATCTTCATTTGAAGATCCTGAGTGCATAGCGGAAATGATCAACAATGAGTTTGGCAGTGATGCAATGTATGAAGAATATGTATGTATGTATCCAATGCCTGTCCATTTCACTTTACGTGATTCGGGTTCTGCATATTGCAGATAGATGGCAGGACTGACCCATTTTTCTAGATGTACACCACTTCAGCAGGCCACACTGTACATGATGTGTATCTGTGGAGAGTTATGTCATGTACTAGGGTGAGTGTATGTGTAAGTGTAGTGTCTAGAATGAGTGCTGATGATGATAAGGAAGGGAGAAGGGGAAACCTGGTGCCGGCACATAGCCTACTCCTGTCGAATAGCACCAAGAGTGCTGCCAGGCTTAATGTCCCCGTTTGATGAATGAATCACTATCATTAGTGACATATGCTTTCTTTTCATATGCATTGCGGAAAGATTTGGGATTTAACCCAGGCATATTGGTGCACAATCTACTGATTAGAAGTTGCGCATCACCATCTCTCCTAGTCCTGAGGTGGAAATTTTACATGAAAATTTTGTTGTGAAATCATGAGATGAGTATTGAAGCATTTGTAATCCCGTTCTCAGGTTACTTATAGAAAGCAATTTTGTGAAATATAATCTAGAAATAAGATAACCGACTTCCAAGAATTTATTTGTATTTCTGTAAACTATTCCAGAAAATTTGTCATGAACAATGAAGTTATGCAATGTGCATTGTAAATATCTTGGTTTTAATTTCTAATGCTTTCAGACATGATCGTCAAGACTTTCCTGGACTTTGTCAGCCTGGCAGTGTCAAATTAAATTTCTGAGTGGGGGGGATTTGTCTCTGATAATACACAAGGAAAAAATCACTATAGAACATAATTTTGACACTGGCAGGCAACAGTTGATAAGTTGTCCTGGAGCATTCTTCCTCTGGGTTGTGCGCTATGAATTTACAGAATTCTCTGCTTTACATTTTTTTTTTTCCCCCAAAGGAAGTCAAGGTAAGGAATTTTGTGCGAGATCGTGCGTATTTGCTTGGTTTCCGCACAAAACCAATCCGCAGAAAGTCTAAAATTTCACATTCAGTATTCCCAACCTAACACACATAACAATTTCCCTCTTCTTACCGCTTAAGTGACATATTGATTTTACTGCTTTAGGCTTTTAACATATTATTTTTAGAGACGTTCAATATAGTAATAATTATAAATTGGAAACTTACCACTGCAATTTCACCTAAATTGCACTGTTAATTATTGTTTTTAAATATTTGCAAAAATTAAGTAAACTCTACAACTCCACTAAAGTTACTGCATTCGTGATGCAAGTAACATTAAAGAAGCCGTGAAAAAATCAAGAAGATTCCAGACTCATCATAGACTGGGGGGAAAAAAAAGACAGACTTATATCACGGCCTGCTGGAGTTTAGTAAACACAGAAAACATTTTAAAGCAACAATGTTGAAGATAGATATTTTTGTTTTGGAAATTGCTGTCATTGAACAGAAACCAAGATGAAGATTTCATTGCAACTAATTATAAATTCCTCTTTCAGGTATGTAATAAACGATCATCGCACAAAATAATGTACGATACATGAGCAGTACGTTTTCTTTCAATTCTCGGAAATTAAAAAAGCTGAACTACGTTTCGCTTTTTCAAACTTTTCCTCGAACATGAAAACTTCAACATACCGCTCTTGTAACGCATATTACTATTTATCATCTTTAAAAATCCATCACTTACAGCCACAAACCTTTATACATCAAAGCAATGATACTTCCTTAATATACTTATGACCAGAAATGCATTATATGGGTGGTAACCTTACTCTACTGCCCACGTGACACATTTATGGTTATAAGTATATTAAGCAAATGTCACTGCTTTGCACCACTGAACCAGCTCCCAGTCTGTCTAATACCATTTCTGATATACCAGGTGCGAGAATATTGTGACAGCTGCAACGGGGTTTGAACACGCGTCCGACGAAACGCTGGTACGGGGAGCATCTGCATGCTGAAGGGCAGAGGGGGTGTATTACGTCAACGCGACGAGGGGAGAGTGCGCGCGCAGCTGCTACTCACGGAGTGAAGGGGGGACGGACCCTCCCGAATCTTCTAGAGAAGTCCGTCCGAAGTGGAGATAGCCAGATAATTCGAGAGGACACCCGTAGAAATTTCTCGTAACTATGATTTTGCTATAAAAGAAGAAACGCCAGTGAACTCGGGCAGTTTCAGTTATTCAGTCAGTGAGTAAGCCAGAGCAAGCAAGCCAGTCTTGTGTACCGGAGTTCGACTCGAGTGTGCGTCCGCAACTGTGTCAGCATCCGAAGGCCTGAGTTCGAGTGCAGTGGACCGCAGTTGGAGGGTCCTGAGTTCGAGTGCAGTGGACCGCAGTTGGAGGGACCTGAGTTCGAGTACTGTCTCTGAAGGTCTGTGGTTTGAGATACTGTGAACTCGAGTGACTGAGCTAGAAGAACTGTGAACTGACAGTTCTGATTTGTAAATAGTGCTTTGTAAATATTAGTTAAGATTAACAGTTCATTGCTGTTAAAGCTGGGAAAGGTTAATGTGCAAAAGAAAGTCGATAGGGATAAGGCGGAGAACAGCAAGGATAAACCAGCATACAATCTAAGGAAATGGTGTGTCAGTGGAATGAAGGATTAATTAAGGGTGCAGTGAATATGGGTGAATAGTGTTTTAGTGTGAGAAGGGTCATGATGAGTAATTTAATTAGTAGGAATGAGTAGGACGTATTGTAAATATAGGAAGAGTAGAGGAGCCAAAAGTAGGACTAGACTAGATAGGTATCAGTAGGACAAAAAAAGTAATATAGATAGATGTAAAGCAAATAATAGAGGGTAGGCTTAATTATAGTACAGTAAATGATTGTAGTGATATGTTAAATAAGTTGGTCTGTGAAAATGATGAATAGAAAAAGTAATTGTTACGTTGTTATTAGGAATAGGAAATAGTAGAAGGTAGGAGTAGAGGGAAAGAAGGAATATTTAATAAACGCAGAAATATAGGAAGTGTGGTGGAACATGAAAGACTTAGTGGGTGAACATTAAATGATGAAGAGATGTCGGTCATTAACATCGAGTATTGTACAAGTTGTAAATAGTATATGGAAGGGACTGCTGGCCCGAATACTATATAAGTGAAGGGCAGCAGGACCTAAAGTTTGAGTGAGAATAAACCATACCATACCATTGCTGTTAACAGTCCAAGTAAATTGTTATTGTCGTTTGTGGAGTGCAATAACGAACGCTGTGTTGCTGTGCGGAGAGCAAGTCCCATTGTTGACGAGAGCGTTTAAGGTGAATTGTAGAAAGGAATTATTGTTGGAAGAATAAAATCCTGTTGTTTAGTTTAAAATCGTTACAATATAAACCACCCAACCGATCACAGACAATACTTTGCATAGATGTTATTTACTCATTTTAATAAAGCTCTATAAACGTAAAATTCTTCATATTTTTATTATTTTCTCATGTAAGAGACACCCTTCAATTTACATGTGAAGACCAAAAAATATCAAATAATATTGGCTTTCTTATGAATAGTGTGGCATTTACAAATTAATCTTGACTATACATGAAAGGAACATGAAAGTATGTGCAATATGCTGGTACTGTTCACGATTTTTCCACAGTGAGGAGCTTCAAATATTATATTAACAACACACAACAACAGAAGCATACAAATATTAGTGCCAAAGTTGTACACAGTGTTGTTGTATGAAAACAGTATTTTTTTCACATAATATATGGACGAGAAGTTACAAACGTCTGTATCATTAACGTACCTGTAAAACGAAAACAAGATTCCTCTCACTGGAAAACTTTTTATAACAAAACGCCAACTGCATCATTTATTAGTTTCTTATAACCTTTCAGTTCTGAAAATAGTCTTTCAAAACTACATATTGAAAAGCAAGTTTTGACTTTGGCAGTAGTAGTAACTTCATTGTGCGTACACAAAACAAAACCTATGCAAGTTATACCGACAATAATTTCTTTGTTCAATAACAGAAGAGGCATGAACTCTGTGTATATTTTAATACAATTGTTATAAGTACATTCAGTGGTAACGTTGAATATTTATAATAATTCGTTAGTTCAAGTAATGCTGGACATATTACATAAATTCTGTGTATGTACTTTCAAACGAGTACACAATTTGGATTTAATTTTAGTGCCAATGAGAAATTTAATTCAGGATTAAATGGAAGTTCATTTCTCAGGTACAAAATTCGGAATATGCTATCCAAATTTGGAATAGCTTAATAAAAAAAAAAACTTAAGTATTATTGTGTTTTGTATCTTACAGTACACAAACATTAACTGTATGATAACTTTCACTCTTTATTGAAAGATCCCTCTCACTTTCAACAGATTTCTGTTACGTCAATCTGTTTGAAATGAGTTTGTTTCTATTTAGAACGACTGATATGAGGACTTTTTAATGTCACAACTTCAACACACAATCTCTTTGCTCTCAGAGATTTTGTTTTTATGACATGAAAACGGTTTTAATTTACAAGTTATCAAACCATCACAATTAGTTTGCTTTATTAATCACAATAAATATCCTCACAGCATATCTTTAAACCTTCTACACAGACAGCTGGTATGACGACAGTGACGTCCCAAACTGATGCTAACAAACAAAATCGTGAAAGCCCATAAAGGGAAACACATATAAACGTGACGAACAGCAGAAGCATTTTGTAGAACAAAGGGTTATACAATTGTTACAATGCAATGCATCACTCTTCGTATGAGATGCAATACAGTTGAGGAATTAAGGCAACTGAACATAAACCTTTACACAGAAAGAGGCATTTATTGGGTGCATATCTTTTTGTCAGACCAGTACAGACTTCTATCTTAAAATACACACCATATCTATAAATTTCACAGTTTGTTATACTTCACTTGTATATTAATAAGCCAATAAATAAACCACCTGGATTATATATAAATTACAATATAAAGACAATTCTCTTCAAAATGTTATGTAATATTCCAGTATACTCGATACAACCTTTTTTATACATGCCTCGGTTATGTGGTCACTTTTAGAACAATACATTGCTGCAATCTTAACTCCTTCAAAACAAATGAAATAAAAAAAAAAGTTGGTTGCAGCAATTTTTTTTACATGTATTGAAAGCGCACCATGTGCCCAAAAACACATGCTATTTTCATTGGCACTGAAATTATAGCAATACATACAGTAGCACTATTGAAGAAAAGCTGTACAACACAAATTTTAAGCAAGAAATGCATATAGCAAGAACTCAATATTCAATCCATAGATCTGAAATCACTAGATTTGCATCTCATCAGACTTTTCTCTAGGTACCGGAAGCCACTCTGCCTCAAACTAGGGTCCATCAGCGCTCTGGACTTTATTCACTGATGAAACTAAATGAAAACAAATCAATTACTGTTGCCAATGCTACACAATGTCAACACCCAACAAACATAGCATGTTATGTTTGGACAGTAATAAATAAGGTAATGTGTGGGTCCCAGAGTGACTGCAGAGGGGGTCTGATTTCAAAAAGTATGCCACCCTGCCGGAAGTCGGAGTTACACATTGCAACTTCATTAGCACATAAATGTACGGTGATTGCTGATATTTCATCATCATCATTTCACCAATGTGTAACGACATTTCATTATGCAATGTCAGCTGATAGTTATGGTAATATGCAAAACTCAGTTATGCGGATGAGTCAAATCACTCCAAATTACAAATCACATTTCAGTCGAGCTCAACATCATCGTGTCTTCTGGGTGATGTATCAAGATATATTTTTAAAGCACGTTCTTTACGAGGTGAATAGGTGGACACAGTGCTACCAAGTCTGTTCACACGTGAACCTTCTTTATTAGCAATTTCTTTACGTTCTTCACTTGAAAGCTGTTTCACTTCTTCTCTATTATCCCTAGAAACAGAAACAAAGCTCAATTATTTACTACATAACTAAGACCCAACATATTCTACAAAGCAAAGACAAAATTCTTAAATTTAATAAATCTACGGGTATCATCAACAGGGTTTGGAATTCAACAGGTTACATCAGCTTCTTGTCTATGCGGATAACGTGAATATGTTAGGAGAAAATCCACAAACGATTAGGGAAAACACGGAAATTTTACTTGAAGCAAGTAAAGCGATAGGTTTGGAAGTAAATACCGAAAAGACAAAGTATATGATTATGTCTCGTGACCAGAAGATTGTACGAAATGGAAATATAAAAATTGAAGATTTATCCTTCGAAGAGGTGGAAAAATTCAAATATCTGGGAGCAACAGTAACAAATATAAATGTCACTCGGGAGGAAATTAAACGCAGGATTAATATGGGAAATGCCTGTTATTATTCGGTTGAGAAGCTTTTGTCATCTAGTCTGCTGTCAAAAAATCTGAAAGTTAAAATTTATAAAACAGTTATATTACCGGTTGCTCTGTATGGTTGTGAAACTTAGACTCTCACTTTGAGAGAGGAACAGAAATTAAGGGTATTTGAGAATAAGGTGCTTAGGAAAATATTTGGGGCTAAAAGGAATGAAGTTGCAGGAGAATGGAGAAAGTTACACAATACAGAACTGCACACATTGTATTCTTCACCTGACATAATTAGGAACATTAAATCCAGACGTTTGAGATGGGCAGGGCATGTAGCATGAAAGGACGACTACAGAAATGCATATAGAGTGTTAGTTGGGAGACTGGAGGGAAAAAGACCTTGGGGAGGCCGAGACATAGATGGAAGGATAATATTAAAATGGATTTGAGGGAGGTGGGATATGATGATAGAGACTGGATTAATCTTGTACAGGATAGGGACCGATGGCGCGTTTATGTGAGGGCAGCAATGAACCTGCGGGCTCCTTAAAAGCCATAAGTAAGTATCGACAGCATTATGAAACCATCATTAGTTCAAAGACATACACGCCTCCGACTCTATAAAACCTTGGCAAGATCTGTTCTATGTCATCGCAGTGAGGCTTGGACTATTTGGAGATGTGATGAAAATCGCATTACTGCCAGTGAAATGAAATTCATGCACCGTACAGCAGGTTATATGAAATGGGATAGGAAAACAAATGAAGATGTCTTGAACGAGCTCCAAATGATACCTAATTCGTTGGGGCTTAAGTCATGGCAATAATTTTTTTTTATGTTTAGTGATGCTATAAAGAAATGTAAGTCGTACAATATCCATAGTATGTGGTCGCATCACTAAATGGTAGTGTGATATACGGTTATTGTACAGACAGCAATGTGAATTAAGTTGTAGTCCACCACTGTGCCATGCATTCATAATATGAGTATGTATTCACTTCACTACGGGGATGGAAGTGTGATACGGTTATTGCACAGAAACCGAGGTTATGCATAATGCAGTTGAGTGAACTGCCATGCAGAATGAATGTGACCCGATGGGTTTTTAGGATGGATGTGTGTTCTGTAATGCTATTCCAACTACCATAATAAACAGGGGTAGCAAGATGCTCTGTGTCATTTATAGATGTTTGATCCCTACCCTCCTAGAACATATACCCTGCCCTTTAATTTGCGTATTTTTAAATTTAGAAAAAAACACGCACGCGCGCTCAAAAAAAAGGGGGGGGGGATGTTTGCCATGACTTATGTCCCAGCCCCTCGTATAATCATTTGTGCTTTTTTTTCCCCCATTTTGTAAAATTTTAACCTAACAGCACTGAATAACAAAGAAATGCAACCCAAAAACATAACAGCACTGAAAGACAAACAAATGATACACGAAAATATAAGATGTTTGTTTTGATGTATAACATAGTAGGCACAGTCATTTTTGGACATTGGCTATCATCTTTTCAGAAGTATAGATGCTTTTCTTTTATCACTTTGTAGAAACAGTGTGCAGTAGAGGAGGCAAGACCTGTCCTGTAACCTTATCATGTGCCATGGCTATGTCATCAACTTCCGTGTCAGTAGATTTGTATAATATTAACCATCAAGAAACAAGCTCTCTTTATGATAGCTCAAATTATCCCCTCTCGCACAGGTCACATGCCAGGTCTTGCCTTCTCACTTATACAATTACAGACTTTACCCTGTTTAAATGGGCTGTCGTCTAACCAGTTGTCAGAAAGTGAGTGATTACAAGGATGTACCATCTCCGATTTAAAAGAGATGTTTAGGATTTTAAATAATGAAGGCAAACAGATTGGCTTAATAGTAAACGAAAAAACAAAATATATAAGATTGGATAAACAGAGAAATGAAAGAGTAGTAAATTTTGAAATGAAGAGTTATAATTTCGAAAGTGTGAAAGAATTCACATATCTTGGGTCGTCTATCAATAATGAAAATAAAATGGAGAATGAAATTCATAAAACAATAATGTTTGGAAATGGAACTTATTTCTCGTTCTCACACATGTTCACATCAAGAATGCTAGCTAAAGAAACAAAACTTAAATTATATAGAAGACTCATTCGCCCAGTAGTTACTTATGGAGAGGAAACATGGACAATGAAACTGGAAGATGAGAATGGTCTTCTCATCTTTGAAAGAAAAATTGTACGTAGAATTTATGGTCCATTGTATGATAGGGGAGAGTGGAGAATAAAGAGATTGATCAGCTATTGAAAGGCGAGAGTATAGTGAGCTTTATTAAATCTATTAAGCTGAGATGGTTAGGACATGTAGTGAGAATGGAGGAGGGAGGGCTTCCTAAGATGATAATGAATGCAAGAATGGAGAGAGAAAGGAGAGAAATACTGAAGAAGAGGTGGATGGACGACATATTGCGTGTCATTACAAGTATGGAAGTGAGGAATTGGAGAACTGTGGCTGGGGACAGAGTGACGTGGAGAGCTCTTGTGAGAGAAGCCAAGGTCCACTTTGGACTGTAGTGCTATGATGATGATGATGATGATGAAGATGAAGTGATTACAAATGGTGCACCAAAATTACATTTTAACCAGGGTTACTTTTTAACTGTGGTCTCGTAACCCATGGTTACTACGTTTTTAACCAAGGTCCATGCACATCACCACGAATGTTATACAGAAAACGAATTGTCTTCAGTGGTGTCGTAGTTACCATATTGGTCATTGGATACGAGGCTCTAGGGTTCAAACCCAGCTGAATTTCTTACCTGTATAAAATGACATGACCGTCCTCAAATATGTTAAGTGGCCAACTATCTAGTGACGTAGTTTGAGAATTCCAGTCGAGTTCCGTGTGAATGCCAAGAACTGACATCTCACAAGGGAAGGAACCCTGACCTTTGGCAAATTCTATGTGTTCAACTGGGATGACACTAAGTTCAGACAACTGAAAAAATACACAAGAGGTGCTTATTTACATCAACCACCATGAGTACACAGCTCTTGCGAAATATAAATAAAATGTATTAACTCAAGAACATACAGTGACAATATTGGTGCCATTTTAAGCTATGCAACACCTTGCAAGCAGACTACAGCACTGCTCATAAGAGTTGTGAGCTCTTCCACAAACATTTGTCAGGGCCCCCCTCTCTCGCCAATATTTAAAAAAAAAAATGTTCAAATTATATAATTTAAATACAGTACTAAGACAACAAGCTAAGGAAATTTTATTACAATGTCTGACAACCTTGTTTCTGACTGAAATTGGAATATTACTTGGACATGAGAAATAAAGAAACCCCTCAGTTTGAAAACATGTTTAATAATCAGTCTTACAATCAGTAAAAACCAGCTGTAATCTAAAAAAAAATGCAGACATACTTTAGTGAAAATGTTAAAAATATATTTAAAATAAATTAATATGCAGATATAACTAAGTCGGTGTGATGCAGCCTAATTAATATTGTTCTACAGCAGTATCCTAACTGAAACATAACATTTACAGAAATTATTGAGAATAAGGGGTACTTTAGTCTTCATCTTCAGCAGTACAGAATTCTTCTCTCACGTAAAAAAAAGTTTTGTGAATATTTTATGTCTTTCTCTCCATAAAAACATCTAAAAAATTGGCCTGGGGCTACCCAGGCATCTAGCCCCCACTCAAGTGGTATCTCTACCCCCTCCCCCCCTGCCAATGTTAAGCATGTAGCATACCTCTCGGTACAAAATCAAGGAAGACTGGATATTTATTATTATAGACAAATAAATTTTAATTAATCTCTGAGAGACTAATAATTGTTCCTTAAATGCGTAGTTTTCTTAAAGAAAGAGTTTTATTTAATATAAGCAAGAAGGAAATGAGTAAAAATCGTAATGTACTGCTAGTGCTACACTGGTGTGACCATACCTTATACACAAATCAATCACAAAAGTTTGGTAATAGTTTCGGGATTTTGTTAAAATGGGCTGTGTATTTGTATATACATTCAGATGTATTCCTTAAAAGCGGAATTTTTCTTAAAACAGGGCTCCTTAATTACATTATTTTCATAGTAGTTCTGTCAAGACTTTTTAAACCAAACCTTAAAAACGGGAATGCTAAAACAAGTTTCTCAAATAGATGCATGAAAAACACTATTTTTCAATATTTTTTCAGTCAGTCCTATTATAGACCAGACTTTACCAACAATGGTTGAATCAGATCAATAAAAATTTATAACAATTCACTTAAGAATAAAGAATAACAAAACCAGAGTTAAAGAGAAAGCATGGGCCTAACAGAAAGTGGGTAAGAAAACACTACCAATGTTTGAAAGACAAAAATGCATTATTCACACTTAGGCTGTGTCTGAAAATAGAATACATTGCTGCTTTATATATACTCCTACATACATATGTACCTTAAGGAATATACAGCTGAGAACAAACTCTTCTCTGTTTAGACATAAATATTTTTGCTAAAAAAAAAAAAAAAAAGGTACTTACTTTGGCCTTCAGTTCTTCCACTGTTGAACCATCAAGTAAAACTTCCTGGAAGGATTTCAGTTCAAGGGTTGCAGGACACCAACGCCGCACAAAAAGAACCAACTGACTACTAGATGTGACTTTTTCAGGTTCAGGCAGCTCTTGCAGAAACATTTCCCAATTAGGAAACAGGCTGATATCATCTTCAAAACGCTGATCATCAAGATAAACTTTGGCTGGGTTCTTCCAACTTTTCTTTCGAAGACGACATCTGCAGCAAATTATGGCAAAGGAAACTTCATTTGTATGAAGATTTCAAAGAAAACTGCTAGTGAAAAAATAAAACTGAAACCCCATTTTTTTTTCTTAAATACAAAAGTACTACCAGCCTTTAAAACATTGTAAACTACTTAAATTTTTCCACTGACAAAGGGAAAATTTCAATCCAAACCTCTTCTGAATAATCCTGCATTGCTTCTTCCTTCATTTGTAATGACAATAACATTATAACATTGTATATATATTATTTTATATATATATATATATATATTATATATATATATATATATATATAATTTTAATGTACCGAAATACATATGATATTTCCATGCAGATATTCTGCGTCATCATACGATGAAAGAGTAATGGAACGGAGAAAAATTCTCTCCGGCACTGGGATTTGAATCTGAGTTTTCAGCTCTACGTGCTGATGCTTTATCCACTAAGCCACACCAGATACCGACCCCAGCGTCGGATAGAATCGTCTCAGTTTAAGTTCCAACTCTTGGGTTCCCTCTAGTGGCCGCCCTCTGCACTACGTCATAGATGTCTATGAACATAGGACTGAAGTCCACACATGTGCTGAGGTGCACTCATTATGAGTGACTAGTTGGCTGGGATCCGACGGAATAAGCGCCGTCTTAAATCACGAAGTGATTTACGCATATCATTATAACAATGGACTATCAAATATAAATGTACAGTAGACAGCTTTGCAAGCTAATCAAATAGGCTGCTTTCCCTAGAGATAGCAGAGAGGACAGCTACATAAAAACTTCCAATAAGGTAACTAGTTTCAAGGAAACCTAATTATCTCATCATGTACTGGCTAGATGGCCTGTTTACCTACATTGATATGAAATACGAAAGTGTCAAAAGAAAAAAAGGCAATGTATGCTTCTATTTATTCAATTTTGTCCTTCCGATAACAAAATAAATAAATAAATAAATAAAAAATAATAAATTCATCTTGAACTTCAAACTGATTATGAACTGTATACTGACCTTTCATAAGGTATATCTATTGAATATTTTCTTTTAATTTCTTCCAGTATTTCTCTTTTTGCTTCACCGACAGTCATTCCTTTGCCAAGAATCCAGTCGCATAAGAATTTACTAGGCTAAAACAAAAGAATAATGTAAATTCATTATTCCTTTTAAAAGTTGTATATACAGAATACATTAAATATGCCACATGTATGCAACAATTATTACATTTAGTGAAGCAACAGAGTATTATGCTTTTGAAAAAAACATATAATTATAACTAGAACTAGATTTGAATCATAAGACGAAATCCTAAAAAAAAGTGAGGAAAATAGCTAGTGTTTGGCAGTGCAAAAGAATCAATTAACTAGATAAAAAAAAAAAAAAAAAAAAAACGAAAATTCGTCTCCTTATAGGGGGAAAGAGAAGTTTATAGTTTATTATCATGCTTGTATTGTAACTTTAAAAATTCACAATTATTTCCTGTAATTGGGATGGTCTTTAATTTTATTTTACAGTTAAAAAAATATCTATGTAAATCAAATTCAGGTTGAGTAAAAATTATAACTGATTGTTACATCTTCGCATAAAAACAGATTGAATATGATCAATAATTTTAAAATAAACAACTAAAATACACTAATTCATAATTTAGGTGGAAACTGTAGAATTTATCCTTAGAAATGTACAGTAAAAGTTTGAATATGGTATGTCAAGTAGTTCTGAGAAAAGCACACTTAAATAAGTTCAAAGTAAAGAAATCGGAATCAATCAATCAATCGATCGATCAACCAATCAATCAATCGATCAATCTTCTTAATGTATCCAGCTGTTTGCTGACAACATAAAGTCCATTATAGTTCTTGTTTTACATGAGAAATGAGGGGTATTTTGATCGGTGTTCATTATAGATGCCTGTTGCTAGTAGCCAGAGTTGGGGTGTAGTGAATATATACTGCAGAGCTGTGTCTTCTGCAACTGGTACTGATGATTTTAATTTACTTCTTTTGTGGTTTATGGATGGACAGTATAGAAGAATGTGTTCATAGAGGCAAGTTTTTGCTCTGTTTTTTGGGATGCCCAAAGTGTTACATTGACAGACTATTTGCAGAAAGGTGCCACAATAACAGGCCTTTATTATGCAAATTTAACTGAAAAATTGAGAGATACTAACAAGGAGAAATGTTGTGGAAAATGAGGTGAAAGGTTTTTTCCACCAAGACAATGTTCCAAGTCCTTAGTCGCATTAGATCTGGCATCCAGAGACTTCAGGCTATTCCCAAAACTCAAAAAACACCTGCGTGGGAAGAAACTTTCATAATAATGAAGTCATGCAGTCTGTAAACCAGTGGTTTGTAGAGGTTGGACAACCCTCCTTTTAGGAAGCTGTGGAAATGTTGGGTCATCACTGGGAAAAGTGCATCAATCTTCTAAGGAACTATGTGGAAAAATGACGTAAGATAATTTTTTTTTCAACTATAAGCAGGTCAGTACACATTCTTCTATACTGTCCATCCATAAACCACAAAATAAGTAAATTAAACTCATCAATACCAGTTGCAGAAGACACAGCCCTGCAGTATATATTGACTACACCCCACCTCTGGCTACTAGCAACAGGCATCTATAATGAACACTGATCAAAATACCCCTCATTTTTCGTGAAAAACAACGACTGAATAGACTACAGTGGACTATAGTGGACTTTATGTTGTCAGCAAACAGCTGGATACATTAAGAAGATTGACTGATTGATTGATAAGTGGGTCAAGGCTACAGCATAGGGATTAACCTTCATAGGAGTATGGAACTAGGCAGTATGGATGAAGATTAAGGTGATGATGGCGAAATGAACCACGGTGCCATGCCAAAAATTACCCAGCATTTGCTCTTAAGGGGTTAGGGGGAAAACAGAAAAAATATCAATCAGATAACTTGTCCTAACCAAGATTCGATACTGGGCCTACTACGAGGTGCATCCAGAAAGTAAGTTTCCCTATTTTTTAAAAAAAAAGCACACACACTTTCAGGAAAACATTTATTGGCAACAGGTACAGCAATGTTTCAGCTATTTTTCAACATAGGCACCATCAGAATTGAGACACTTGTCGTATCGTGGGATCAACTTTTGTATCCCTCTGTAGTAGAACTCTGCCGCCTGTGAATGGAACCAGCGTGTGACAGACGTCTTCAGCTCTTCGTCATTGCCAAAACGCTCACCGGAGAACAGGAATTTCTTGAGGTGCAAGAAAACGTGAAAATCGCTGGGAGCAAGATCAGGACTGTAGGGTGGATAATGAAACAACTCCCAGCCAAATTCCGTCAAAACAGCTGCTGTGCGCCAAGCCGTATGTGGACGAGCATTGTCATGGAGGAGCACAACACCTGCAGTAAGCATTCCACGCCTCTTGTTTTGAATGGCACATCGCAATTTTCGCAGTGTTTCACAGTAACGGTCAGCGTTCACTGTTTCACCTCTTGGAAGGAAGTCAATGAGCAGAATGCCCTTCCTGTTCCAGAACACTGTGCACATCACTTTCCGTACCGACAGCGTCTGTTTGAATTTCGTCCTGACTGGAGATCCACTATGCCGCCAATGCATTGACTGCTGCTTGGTTTCCGGGGTGAAGTGCAAAATCCAAGTCTCATCGCCCGTGACGATCCTGTCGAGGAACTCGTCGCCGTCATCGTGATACCGTTGCAGAAATGTCAGTGCTGCTCCTAAACGTTGCATTTTGTGTTTGGGTGTCAGGTTTTTCGCATCCACCTGGCACCCACTTTTTGAACAGCAGGTGCTTAGTGACAATCTCATGCAACAAGGATCGCGATATCTGCGGAAAATGGCTGCTCAGCTCCGTAATCGTGAAGCGATGATTCTCCATGATGCACTGCCGCACCAGCTCAACACGATCATCATTAATGAGGGACGGTCGCCCACTGCGTCTTCATCATGGACACTTTGACGACCTTCGGAAAACTGCCTACACCAGTGACGCACCATCTGCTTACTCATGATGTTTGGCCCATAGACCTGACAGAGCTGCCGATGAATTTCAATTGGCGCAATGCGGTGGCGGGAGAAGGAATAAGAGGTTCCATTTCGGACCACTGCTGCCACGCTACTGGCACCAGGCGGGACCTGTCCGGCTGGCATATGATTGATACGTCATAGATCTGTTACGCATGCGCAATTGACACGGCTAATTACGTTTACTTTCAAAGGGGAAAAATCGGGAAACTTACTTTCTGGATGCGCCTCGTAGTTACGAGTAAGATGCTGACTGCTACTCCAAAGTGATGAACTGCCTAATGTTTCTACAGCAACTAGTCGATACACTGAGAAAGCAAGCAAACTTTATAACGTGTATTAAGGTCTCAACTCACCTCTGAAGTGTTAGGCAACAGCTGGTACACTTTTCCCCTATGTTCACCTTTCCTCAATGCTCTTCCAAGTTTGATGGTAAGTTTTTCGTCATCACGATAAGAACCTAAACTCTCAGTGAGGCGAGCACATTCAAATTCCTGCTGACCAGGATACAGACGGTAGATTTTGAAGTACTCAACAGGAACTCCAACATAAGGCTCCAGATCCTTTTTCAAGGTTCCTAAAAGCATTCTCTTGTCTACCAAGACCTTCAACACTGAAATGTAAACCATGATTGATATAAACAAAATGAAGATACAAAAAGCTTGTTTCAACATACAATATTAATTAAAGTCAGTTATAATATGATACAATACACATAAGTTGATGGTCTGTGTGTCAATATAAAGGATTATATCTACAACCTGTAGACCGAAATGGCGACTTAGTTTAAGGCTTAAATGTGGTCGGAATATTTGTAGGGGATTCTAATTTTTTGTCACATGATTTAAGTCCTATGCATAACAGGAAATGCAGTGTGACAGTTCACCATCACAATTCTCTTGGAAAACTGGTCTTTCAACAAAATGCTAGTTAAATGCAATTTGTAAAGAAATTCAATCGACATTGACGAAAGCTAGAACAATGACAATGTCCGCAATTCGATATAATGATAATCTTTTCACTACTGCTTACACAAAAACGTGCCTTTCAAATTCCATTTTTCCAGAATATTGCCACCTCTAAAATCTGTCACTCTAGCCTACTTACTGTCTGTCCGAGTGGTTATGTCACATCCCTGTTTCCCCCACCCATTTCTGCTGCCCCTCTGTAAAGGCTAATGGTTGGACTGTCTTAGCTATGTACGCAATTGTACGTTCAAGTATATTATACAAATGTTTAAAAAAATTATGGTATTTTGAATTGTAAAGATTGTTTAACAGAGGTGCATCTATGTAAATAAAGTAAGACTTAATGAGCTAGCATCGTTTATTTTACACTTAACAGGCTACACAACCATTTCATTTAACATCTCACTCACCGCTTTCTTTTTTCGCCATTCATTAAATAGTGACAGCTCCTTATAATATCAATCTCATGATTTTCCTGGTATAGCTCTTTAGCTTGCTTGTTCTGCTTCTACCAATATTTCGTTAGGAATATTAATGCAATCCATTTCTACAAATTAATCTCAGACAAAACCATTTGTAGTAAGTTAAACACTTTTGCTTTATTTTCCTACCATAGTAACCGATTAAGACATTTTCCCTATCACAGTAACTGATTAAGACGTTTCTCAATTGTTATTTCATCTACAAATTCTCAATAATTTCTGTTCCAACAACATGCAAAATACAATTATTAATTTATTTTCTCTTAAGATATAGGATTCAAAATACCATAAAACGTTGTACAATACACGACCGTTATAAGAACTCAACATGCTCGCATGGGTAACTAAACTGTCGCTCGTTAAGTTAAATTCCATGCTCGCATGTTAAGTTCAAAATAACAGTCTTGTAACGTAAATAACTATTAAAGAAAAGGGGCCGTTAAGTAACTATCATGTGAATTCCCCCATTTCGATGACCCTGCAACATAATCACTCGGACGGACAGTAGTTTGTTGGTAAATCCACATCTGCTAACACATTTCTCCACTATAACATAAACAAAAATTAAACTGACAAGTTGATAGTACTTCTCTGATTGTCGTTATCAGTATAGAGCTGCTTTGAAGTAGTAGTTGGTAGCCCGTGTTGTAGCTCCAGCAGTATCTGTTTCTTCATCATCCCAGTTTTCTGTTTGTTCCTGAAAAGAAGATGTTAACATGCAGCTAATTTCATATATCTGAACGATCAAGCCAATACTACAAGCCGTACAAGTCTTTTAAGCATGAACTCACTTTGGTGAATGAGTGGTAGGTATTCGTGTTGCCTTCCTCTGGAGAAGATATGTTGTGGCGATCTGAACCGGGGGGAGAATTGCTGGGACTCGACAGCTGAGCTAGACATTCGTCCGGGACGTCACCTACAAGTGTCCTATCACTATCAGTAAGACTGCTGTCCTCACTGGCACTCTGATCACTATGTCCGGTGGCACCAATGCCCTCATCCTCTGTATCACCAGGCGGTTGAGGCGAACTATCACGCAATGGGTTAGCAACACTGGCAGGAGACGACACAACGAGAGCCGAAGCACCTTCACTGCTCGCAACTTCTTCATTTGTACCATTTTCTTCTGGCAACTTTGAATTCCCGCTACTGTTGTGGTTTACATCCAAGTTCAGGGCAGGAATCGCTAACTTCTCCAGCGTTTCTAAGCAGATTTCAAGAGAAAAACTCTGTAAATTTCATCAATTAAAATTCCAGTTCAAACTATGCACAAATGCAATCCCTCAAGAGTCCCATCAAGAGTCTGGTCAATTCTTGAAGATATACCCAGCTGATTTTGTATGAGAGATGTATAAAGTCTTCGATATTTTGAACTGATACCAAACAAAATAAAAACAGGTTTACAAGTTTTAATTTTAATGCCTTAACACTTGTCTGAATTCTTTACCTACCCAAAGAAATCATGCCATTCAAGAACTATGTGCATACAAAGAAATAGTAATAGTAATACAGTATTTGCTTGCGTAATTTCCGCACTTTTTAATATATTCTGGCTGTTTGAAAAATTGGGGTGCGTAAAATATGCGAATTTTTAAAATTAGACTTCTTGATCTGGGTTTTATTCAAGCATAAAGTAATTAAGAATGCAGTACTTTTGTCACCTAAGACACTGGTAATCTTGAAAAAGAATTAAGAGTTGGGTTCTGGTCAGTGAACAATGTCGTGGAATGGAAATATTGGGAATGGAATTTAGGGAAGGAAAATTCATACTGCACTGAAAAAAAAAAAAAATTGTACGTAAAATGTGTGCAGAAAATACACGGAGCAAAATTAAAGTTCAAAATAATCCTTTAAAAAATAGGGTGTGTAAAATATGCGGTGGCGCAAATTATACGAGCAAATACGGTAATCATTAATTTTTTCATCATTGAAAGCACGCTCATCGTGGATTAGATGCAATCCAGTTTGTAACCTACCTTTACCCTTTATACAGCAATTACAAATTAACCATGAATATAACAACATATAAAAGTATCTGTTTCAGAGACTGTATCACTATTGAATATAGCAATGAATACCGGTATTTTTTTTTTATATTTTTAATACCAATAAAGGATATCGCAAATTCTTAATATCAGTATGATGTCAGTTTAGGACTTTTTACCAGTATTGACATTCATTAATAAAATACCGATAAAACACTATACAGTTAATAAAACACAAATGATTGAAATAACCAGAGTCTGAATTGAAACTTAGAATACCGACCAAAAATAGGTAAATGCAATGGTTCCTAGCTGTCATATCATTATGTTTATTTTTAAAATCCTATTCACAATGCAAACTACGAGGGAGGATCTCGAAAAGTAATGCACAACAACTTTTTTGTGGCAAAGTATTTAAGCAAAACGAAATAATGCAGAAAAAAGCTACAGGTTTTACCTATTTTTCAACACAGGAACCAAGTCTCTCGACACATTTCCTCCATCGTGACACCAGATTCAGTACACCTCGTTCATAAAACTCCGTTTTCTGGGTGTATAACCACCTGTGCATGACTGATTTCACATCTTCATCCAAACCAAAGCGTTGGCCTCCTAGGAGTTTTTCACTGGTCCGAAGAGGTGAAACTCAGACAGTGCGAGGTCTGGGCTGTAGGGTGGTGACTGCCGTCTCAATGTCTCTGATATTGGATGAAGTTGCAGTGCCACTGGTCAGCCCAAACGTGCTTCATCGGTAAGATTTACTCGGCCCTCTTCGAATAACCTGCACAATCTGGAGATGTTTGCTACAGTCAAGACAATCAGCACCATACACCTCCAACATTTCCCTGTGGATTTCACTCGGACTTCTTTGTTTTACTCAGAAAAACAGACTACACCTCGCTGCTCTTCACAAGTAGACGATACTAGCACACGCTCCATCTTTATTCAGTAGTTACCGTTTGTTCCGCCAGGGTAACACCTAATCGAGCCATTGCTGTCTGTAGCGCAAGATTCAAACTAACTATCTGACAACTTTGACTGTCCTAACCAAAATAGTATGCCGTAAAGAAATTGTTGTGTGTTACTTTCCGATCCTCCCTAGTAAATTGTCACACACTGAAGAATCAACTAAACATACCATGACTTCACTAATATATATTGTTTTTTTTTTTTTTTAATGTACTGAAGTACATATGATATTTCCATGCAGATATTCTACGTCATCATATGATGAAAGAGTAATGGAATGGAGAAAAATTCTCTCCGGCGCAGGGATTTGAACCCGGGTTTTCAGCTCTACGTGCTGATGCTTTATCCACTAAGCCACACCGGATACCACCCCAGCGTCTGACAGAATCGTCTCAGATTAAGTTCCAACTCTTGGGTTCTCTCTAGTGGCCGCCCTCTGCACTACGTCATAGATGTCTATGAACGTAGGACCGAAGTCCACACATATGCTGAGGTGCACTCGAGTTGGAACTTAATCTAAGACGATTCTGTCAGACGCCGGGGTGGTATCTGGTGTGGCTTAGTTGATAAAGCATCAGCACATAAACTGAAAACCTGGGTTCAAATCCCGGCGCCGGAGAGAATTTTTCTCCATTCCATTACTCTTTCATCACATGATGACTTCACTGAACCTTCTGCAGAGTTACTATGATGAGTCTGATAGAGACAGAAAACTCGGTATATGATTTATAACAAATTGCAGGCTGGAAAAAGATTATTTCTTCCTTAAAGTCTAAAAGGACTCTACTCAAAACTAGCAGATTCTAAGTTTGGATCAAATTTGAATTCAACACAAAGGTAAGGAAAATATGATAAACTATTTAACAAGTCTTTAGATTTTGATGCTTTGTTAAGATTCCACGTAACTAACCCTGTGTGACCAAATCCACCTTCTGAGGATTAACTTGTAATATATCACCTCAATGATGTCCCATGTTACAATGTTTACAATAATGACATTACCACTTCGATCAAAATGTTTAACTTACCTTTGCTAGTATCTGGCAGCACCATATGAAGAGAGACAATATGTTCAAACCTATCAATAATTTTATGCAATTTTGAAATGACGAAAGGTTTATCTGGATCTTCATCACAACATGATGCCACAAAAATCTGAAATATGAACAGTAAAATACAGAAAAAATTCAGAGATACTCACTTTTCCACAGATATGCTAACTTTATTAATATGAATTACCTTACCTTGCTGGGTCCATAAAAGCCTTCGAGTTTTAATGTTTTTTCATCATTATCCAGAAGTCTTGGCTCGTTGCTGTACTTTTCCAGTACAATTTTAATGGTTTTTGCATCTAGATGAAGAGCTCTGGCTAATGTGACTTTAAATTCTGCTACTGTCTGCGAGAGATTTCCACGCACAATAGTAGGTCCATCCACTTCCTCATTCTCAACATCCACGACAAACACTTTTGTTGCAACGCCTATAAAATAAGATATTAAGTTATGAATGCTTCATACATAGTAACACATTGCAATTAATTATGCTAAGAAAAGCTTCATTTGAATTCTACATTCCGTAACAATGGCAGTCACTCATGATTTAATCTTCACATATTTTCTGTTCAATTTCGACCAACTTAAATATTAAAAACAGCAGAATTATGAATATAGTAAAACCCTGTTAAGCCAAACCCCGTTAAAACAGATACCATTCAATCCAGAGAGGTGTTTTAAAGAAATAAAATCGAATACAGAAAACTTTAAAATAAATACTGTACTCGCATGAGGCAATACTCAAGAGTTTTCTCATGTTTCAGTTCTAGGAACTAAATTGTGTGGAAGATTTTATTCAACGAAATGATGATAAGGAAATTTCTTCATATTACTGTCACATGAAGCATATGCATGAATTTACAGTGAAGGAGATGTGTCACAAAACATAAAAGGAAACAGTTATTTTTAAACTAAATAAAGAAAATTATCTACGTATAATACAGACGTGGACAAATTATTAGACATAAATTAATTACATGTACAACAAAGCTATATTTATCGGCGGAAATAATGAATAAAAATGTATTTTGCACAGAAATAATGAACAGAAAATTGAGTCTGGAGGTTACTAATATTTTGTGAACATTCACTTATTCTTTATTAACACGCTGATTTTGTCAGGGATGCTGGAAACCAAAGTTTGACACTTTCTTTGAATATCAGCATCATTTAACCAGATATCAGACAGTGCTTAAATGAGTCCATGTTTTGTTGTAAGCCTCTTTTTGTTCACTTTCTTCTACAGTATAGAACACAGATTTTCAATTTCGTTCATGTCCGGTCTTCTTGCAGGCCATGGGAGAACAGACTGTTGAATATCTTCTGCAGTATATAATTAAAACACCAGTAGTACCAACACAGGCAGACAAAATATGCTTAACCATTGGAATCATATACCAGAAGATGTAAACGATCATATTTACAACAATAGAGACTCTGAATTATACTGATAGTTGATATGACGAATTATAATATTATGTTTCCAAGAAAAGCGTTTTATTCTAATAATTTGTCCACTTCTGTAGTTTGTGATATTTTTGTTTTACTAATGGCAGGCACTTGACTGTTCGTCATTCACCCATATGAAGCCAGGTGCACAGACGAATTTATCGACAGAGTCTTTGTCCAGGTTGCGCCATAGGAGGTTGGTCTATGATACACCTGTGATGAGATGATATCTTTTGGGATGACACAGGGGAACTGGAACTCCTAGAGAAAACTCCTGTGTTCCCTGGACTATGGGCTTGCCCAACACAAGTTATAAATTGAGGGTACACCAGGAATCGAATCCAGGTCCACAGGATTATAATTTCAGCTCTCTAACCATTACACCACTGTGGGAGCTAATTATGATATCATATTATGTTGTTATACTGTAGTTGTTTTGAGTTACGAAATATCCTGCTTTGTTATTTCTGTTAATTTGAAGTTTTGCTAATCCAGACAACCCTCAGTCCCAATTGGTCTGGATTAGTGAGGGAAGTGAGACGGTATGCGCCGGTATGGAATACTGCCACTGGTTTCTATGGCCAGAAGATATACCGTTAGTGAAAAATGACATACTGTCATGGAAAAAAGTAATCTGTAAAAATCTGTTTATACATTTCTTCACATCAGAGAGTACTATCTGTTTGCTTCATAAATCTAAACCACAGCCTTCAGGAACTGCATTCAATATGTATTTAGACACGTTTATTTGATAAGTCAACATAATCTTACAATGGCAGTATTTCAAGTATAGAAGACAGTGGTCTGTAGCTTGTGGTGGTCATTGTTGCCAATTTTGTTGTTGCACTTTTTATTAAGTAACGCACTTTAAAGCTTTAACATTATTTTAAAGGGGTGTAAGGGGTGGTGATGCGCCTCCTATAGCCTCTCCTACCTAATTCCCAACCTCAACCTGCCCGTGGTACACCCTGCTTTCAACAGATGAGGATCTGGGGACCGAGTCACAGCGGTATAACTGTTTCATCTAAAATGGAGGAAATGCCATTTACATAGGTGCTGGCCTATCACAGCACAACAGTGTCCCTCAGCGGCACATGAGGGAAAGGTCGGTGGATCTAAATAACAGCTATTTTTCCTCCCGGCCAGGTCCGAATTTGTTGACCAACGTCATTTGGTGCTGTCCAATATTTTTGCATAATGGGGGTTTAAGTCTGGTGATGTAACTGCCACATTGTAAAAACTGGTGCCCGTTAAGAAAACAGTTACATGAAAGCCACACCATATGTGTCCTGTGTAACGATCCAGCAGAAATGAATGAAGACCACTTGAAGACCTGTGAAGCATTAAGATCAGAAGAAACTACAGTTCAAAAGTATTGGAAAGCACGACTGCTAATGGCTTCATTGCCAGATGCAAGGCACTAGACAACAACAACATTATTTTAAATGATAAGTCTCAATGGACATTGCAAAATAATCTAGTAAATAACTGAATTAACTTGAAATTATTTTTTAGAAATTGAAAGTGTTGCATAAGCTTAAAAGATTCGCATTACTGACTGCACGAAACAATTTACTGTATACATGATGTATGTGTATGTTGTAAGGGAGGGGATATGTCTTTTTTTAAATCGAGGTATGCCAGGGGAAAATCTTGGGGTAGCATACCGCCTCTGGTTTTTTCCCCACTTCCCTCCCTGGTCTGGATTAATGGGGTTTTACTGTAATTAGATTACAATTTCCGATGTTATAAAATACAAGATTCAAAATCAATCAATCTTCTTAATGTATCCAGCTGTTTGCTGACAACATAAAGTCCACTACAGTCCACTGTAGTCTATTCAGTTGTTGTTTTTCACGAAAAATGAAGGGTATTTTGATCGGTGTTCATTATAGATGCCTGTTGCTAGTAGCCAGAGTTGGGGTGTAGTCAATATATACAAAACCAGGGCTGTGTCTTCTGCAACTGGTACTGATGATTTTAATTTACTTCTTTTGTGGTTTATGGATGGACAGTATAGAAGAATGTGTTCCAGATCTTCATCGTGATTATTACACCACAGACAAAGAATGCTATACTTTTTACTAATGCTATTGGTGGAAGTATTAAGAGATCTGAGATGAAACTCAAAGATATACTTAATGTTAAAAGACCTCCTGCAGAATAATCCATAATTTCTCAAACAATAGTCTTGTCTTCAGATCTGGATTATTTACCTGTTAATATTTTTCACTTCATTTTAAAAAAACACACGTTCATATATTATTTGTCATAGGTTTCACACTTACCTCCTGGTTGATAAGTCTCAAACTGAGCGTCCTCCTTGCGAATTTCCAAGAGCAAGTCATATTTATAATTTCCACGAACACTATTGAGAATTTCTCCAACTGGTTCCTCATCCCGACCTTCAAAACTACATTCAATGGTGTCTTGTAATTTATCATAATTCACTAACCGGCATCTCTCCAAAGGAACTACTCCTTCCAAATGAAGGTTCTGTAAAAGCAAAGAAACATGTTATAAATGTGCAAATCTACCTTTTATAAATCTCATTATCTAAAGGAAAATATGTACAGTGAAAAAATTAATCCAATTAACGTGGTTATTAGAAATAAAATATAGATATCAAACTATATCAAACTACAATCGAACTTTATTGCGATGACAATACTGCTATTCTTCATTTTGAATATAATTTTCCAAGAACCAGGAGTAGTGTCCAGGTAAGTTTACTACTCACACCACCATCCTTTATAGTCCGCAATAACATACTATACATTTCAGCTACAGCAGTACAACAGACTCTTAAGAATGGTTACAAAAAGAAAAGTTTTAACATCAAAGAAAAAGTAAAAGTGATACAAGAAATAGAAAATGGCAAAAAAGCACGCTGGTATGCATTGTGAATTTGGTCTGGTTAATTCTCGTCCAAGATTAAATTCAAAATGTACACTACAATTTAAATAATTTTCCCCTCCCAATTGCAGGTACTTGACTAAGAGTTCTTCACACAAGTGTTCTCCTGAAAGAGTGATGCACCATAACTGTAGATCAGTGGTCAGCAAAGATTACTTACTTACTTACTGGCTTTTAAGGAACCTGGAGGTTCATTGCCGCCCTCACATAAGCCCGCCATTGGTCCCTATCCTGAGCAAGATTAATCCATTCTCTATCATCATATCCCACCTCCCTCAAATCCATTTTAATATTATCTTCCCATCTACGTCTCGGCCTCCCTAAAGGTCTTTTTCCCTTTGTCCTCCCAACTAACACTCTATATGCATTTCTGGATTCGCCCATATGTGCTACATGCCCTGTCCATCTCAAACGTCTGGATTTAATGTTCCTAATTATGTCAGGTGAAGAATACAATGCGTGCAGTTCTGTGTTGTGTAACTTTCTCCATTCTCCTGTAACTTCATCCCGCTTAGCCCCAAATATTTTCCTAAGCACCTTATTCAGCAAAGATTAAGTCAAATAAAATGCATCCCTCAATACACAGCAAAGGGGGAAGTAAGAGGGAAAGGATACCCAAATTCTTAACGATGAATGAACAAGTGATGGCTAAGGGGAGGGAGATCATGCCTTACTCTTCCTCCTCATGAAACGTCAGAGCTCGAGACTGGATGGCTGTACTATACAAATGAGCATCATGTATGTCCACTACAAATTCCATCTGGACCCACTGGAATATGAACTCAAGTTATCACGTGGAAAGATTGGTTTGGTTTGCTACTCCCCTGCTTGTCTGTGATAAAACTGTATTGCCACTGAGACTAGTATACTGTGTCTGTTAAGAGAATTGTGGCGTGTGCTTCTAGTAAAGGTGGATAATTCAAAGCAGACTTTTAAATTTATTTTTCGTTGCATTATTTTGTTAACAAATCGTAGATTTATGTACACTGTGCATCTTATTTTAAATTCAATTTATTCTTGCAGTGGTTAGGGTGTGTTACATTTCAACAGCACTGCGGACCTCTGGAGAAAGAACTAAAGAAGAGACTAGTGAAGTGCTTTGTGTGGAGTGTGGCATTGTAGGGGCAGACACATGGACACTACAACAAAGTGAAAAGAAGCGACTAGAAGCATTCGAAATGTGGATATGGAGAAGAATGGAGCATGTGAAATGACAGACAGAATAAGAAACTAAGCTGTGTTGGAAAGAGTGGAGAAGAGAGAATGATGCTGAAAATGATGAGAAAGACGAAAAGGAATTGGCTAGGTCACTGGTTGAGAAGAAACTGCCTACTGAAGGATGAACTGGAAGGAATTGTGAATGGGAGAAGAGTTCAGGGCAGAAGAAGATATCAGATAACAGACGACATTAATGATGAAAGAGTAATGGAACGGAGAAAAATTCTCTCCGGCACCAGGATTTGAACCCGGGTTTTCAGCTCTACGTGCTGATGCTTTATCCACTAAGCCACATCGGATACAACCCCGGCACTGGATAGAATCGTCTCAGATTAAGCTCCAACTCTTGGGTTCCCTCTAGTGGCCTCCCTCTGCACTATGTCATAGATGTCTATGAACGTAGGACCGAAGTCCGTATGATGACGCAGAATATCTGCATGGAAATATCATATGTACTTCGGTACATTAAAATAATATATAGACGACATTAAGATATGGATCATATGCGGAGACTAAGAGGAAGGCAGAAAATAGGAAAGACTGGAGAATGCTGGGTTTGCAGTGAAAGATCTGCATCTGCCCTTGGACAAAACACTATGAATGAATGAATGAATGAATGAATTTACTAGGTCGTTATGTATTTAGGGATATACATATAATCAATAATTGTAATTAGTGCATCAGGAGTTTGAGCACTAAGAGTAAAAAATGCTTGACAAGAATTTAAAATTATAATTAAGTAGTAATTAGGCCCTACCTGTATTTAACGGAAACATGTGTTTGACGGAAATAAATGATGACCCTGCGAAATTTCATTACATACAAGTTTTACTGTAATATAATATGACTATTTCTTTTTAACAATGAACATAAACCATTATTATAAGAGTTTTCTCATGAACATACTAAAAAGTAGCAATTGCCTTTTTTATATCAAAATATACCTTACCTTATATGCAAGTTCAGTGGCCTCTTGCAAGGTAACGTGATTCAAACAATACAGTTTTGATTCCACAAGTTGGTTCTGTGTAGGGTGATGTGCATACAGTTTTATTTTGCACATATCCATTTCCTTTTCTCTCTGAATTCGATCACTTTCTTCACGTTTCTGCATTTTCTGCAGTAAATCCTGTAAACAAGTGAAATATACTTAAGGCATGCATTGATCTCGGCAGATTCTCCTAAAATTCTAGAGCCTATTGGTATCAGCCATTCTGACGGATTAACTTTAATACCATGGTCAAGGGGAAAATCTTTATTATGGACTGGACACCCTAGAGCCATCTCATTTGCAACAAACGTCTAAAATCGCAGAATCAGCAGCGATTTCAGTAGTCAATACAAAGAGGAATAAACACCGAGATCTCTTAGGTATATTTTTGTTGTGTTTGCTTCATACTAACCTTGATATGTGGAGGAAATTCATCAACTGTCATTGCTTCACAGTTTCTCTGTTTATCTATCTGGCGATACATTAACATATAAGCATTTGTACTGGAACTATAAGCACCAGAATAGTATCCTCTCATTGGTCCTCCACCATACGTTTTTCTGATGTCATCATAGGTAATCTGGGAGGGAAACATTAAAAAAACTTTGTGAATATGTATTTGGTTCAGTACTGGATATGTCAAACTCAAAAATGCCTTAACTCCATATCTTCCATACAGGGTATTAACAGAAAGAATTACAGATTTTAGGCTCCTAGTGTATTCACCAAAAACTTTAATTTTTCGATACCAAGGATGCTAAAAACACGTATTTCTGTAGAAACATTGAAATCATTATTTTTTTTTCCAGCATCAAAATATTTCTTCAATGAGAAAGCAAAAATAATCTGTATATACTATTTATTTATTTATTCATTCACTTATTCTCTAATTTGTTTAAACCTTTATTAATTTCATTTTGTTTGCTGTGCTCAAGCACCCCCATCTGTGAGTGACATGCCAAAACTATAGTTTTTTTTAGCTGCTAAGCATTTGCCCTAAGCACACCTTGGGAGGTGAACTACATAGCATCGCATTATAATGATAATTAATGAAGCAATGGTGGAATGTCAGTAGGAGAAATGGGAGTACCCCAGAAAAACCTACCACAATGCATGGTCTTTGTCAAGTACATATTCCATTTAGACCCAACAGAAATAGAATCTAGGTTATCACCATGGAAAGCCTATGCTCTTGTTATTCAACTAATAATGTGCCCTCATTTGCTTTTTTATTATTATTATTTATTTGATGGAGTTTGGAGCATACTATCTCTGTAATATTAAATTTTCCTCATTTCATAACCCATTTTTTCAGCATCTAGTATGTGAAAGAACCTGCAATTTTTTTCAGATGTCCTAGCACAATTTTTTCTCAATTTAGCACTATTTTTTTGTTTGTAATTTTATTGTGAGATATATTTTTTTAAATAAAAGAGTAAATTGAAAAGATAACTATTCAGTGTATATATGTATATATTATTATAGTTCATATATTTTGTTCTTTATATTTAAAATAGTGTGTGTAAGAGGTAATTTGTGTATTAAAATTGAGAACAATGAGTAAGGTACATATAGTAAAAACTGCATTATACTATGTTTGATAAAAGCTCAAAAAATGGGGTATTAAGGTAAGTGTTCACTACATCGTATCGCACACATTGGACGAATCGTATGGATCGGAAAAAGACTATATTTGCTGTAATTGTTATGTAACCGCATTCACTACAGTACATCGTATCGGACACATCGCCTATCGGCAAATCTGTCCACGTTTCTTGGATGGGCAACTTTTCCAATGCGTGCAATCATGGCCTTCTTTAATAAATCAATTTTAATTGTTCAACTGTTCCTATTATGTTGTGCCATGTTCAGTGTCGCGCCAAAATGGCAGATGGAAAACTTATTTCGCGTATAGAAAATTGCGAAGAATTATATAATTTGAGGCGTTCCCATTACAGTATTCAAGTCATTTCTTGCAAATATATTATGTAAGCAATATTTCTTTCGTTTCTTTCTCTTCAATTAAGACGCATGAAGCAATTACAAATTCTTATTCACTAACAGACGTAATTAATAGACCTAACCTTAACTCCTCTGCTTTCAGTAATGTCAATATCGTACTACGTCATGTTTTAAACAGCTGATAGGGGAATCCGATGAGGCGATGAGGTGAAACCATTACAGTGAACGCACTGCACTTAAAATATCCGTTGCGTGCGATTCGTACGAGGAGTGCGATATGATGTAGTGAATGCTTACCTTTACTGTATTTATCCGAATATAAGACGAACTCGAATTTAAGACGACCCCTAGTTTTACAATGACTTCTGTAGGATTTAGTTTTTTGAGATATTTTTGTTGATGAATTCACAGAAAATTAATCCATTGTTAACTATGGTTCCAGAAATCATATAAAATTTCAAGTTTACTTAGAGTCTAAATATTCTATTTACGAATTAACTAAATTACATTATGGGGGTTGAAGCTGAAGACTGCGGGAGAAATGACTATGCCTGTGGCATTATTTAGTGTACAACATATAAGAATTGACTCAATTTATGTATTTTTCTTAATACGCAATTTTAAAACAACCTTCCATTTTTCAAATACAGAAACTGGAAAGAAACCTCGTCTATAAAACTAATATAATTTAATATCTAATAATAATTACTAAAGAATAACGTAAGAATGTTATTCCTTGGCATTTGTTTATAAGCACTGAAATACAAGTAAAAATAGGTCAGTCGAGTGAGAAAAGGCAATGAATTACGTGCTTTTCTTCCAACAGCAAAATTCATATTCATAAGGAAACACAAGTTTTATAAATGTTCAAATAATAATGAAGTTACAAAGTCACTCACCCGACTCACTGATTGATCGTTGAAGCAGAACCATTCTCCCTTCTTGAATTCTTTGATATAAGCATAATAATGTCCACCTGAAGCACTTCCTGAGTGAATCATGATGGAGAATAATTCATACATATACGGTCCCTTTTCCATTGTGTGTCTTCTATTCTTCTCATTTTCATGGTGATTTGGTCCATTACTCATATCAATGCCTTCATCATCCTCCTAAATAAAAAAATGCTTTATGTTAATTCATGATATTTAAGTTCTTTCTCTCTTTGAAACATATTTGCTGACAGATCACTATATTGAATTTATTCGAGTAATTTTTCCCCCCTTTTTTCCTAAAATAAGTAAAGAAAAATTTGAAAAGGGGGGGGGGGGGATTACGTGGTACCTACAAAAATATATAACAGCAGGAAACTTAAGTACGAAATAATATTGATTTAACTGTGCCTTGTACGTATCTTGGAAAAATCATATCAAAGAAATAACCCCCAAACTTAGCTCAGCAATTAGGTCGTTACAACAATTTCTAAACAGCAATATCTTAAAGACAATATATTTTGCCTATTTTCATTCCATTATGTCCTACGGAATAATATTTTGGGGAAATTCTGCAGATAGTAAAAATATATTCTTATTACAAAAAAGAGCCATTAGAATAATAGTTGGAGCAAAGGCTAGAGAATCATGTAGATTATTTAAAAAAAATTAGAGATTCTAACCTTAACAAATCAATACATATACTCTATAATAAATTTCCTCTTATGTAATAAAGAAAATTTTCTACCTAACTCAGCCATACATAGAACAAATACCCGCAGAAAGAATGATTTCATACGCCATCATCAAATTTATCATGCTATCAAAGGGGAGTACATTACATGGCGATAAAAATGTTCAATAGTCTTCCTGAAGACATTAAGAATCACAGCCAAAATCCTGCATTATTTCAGGTAAAACTAAAAAAATACTTAATATCTCACACTTTCTATTCTGTAGATGAATTCTTGACATTTCACAGTACTGTGTAAATATTTTAATACTATTAAATGGTAAACGTATTACATTGTATAAAATATTATTGTTATTAAGGTATTAATTCTGTACATATTTCATATTTGCATTTTATATGTATTGCATTTATATTTAAACGTAAGAAATGGACATCTTCTTTATTCTATGCTATAAAGCAAATGTAAGTATATTATGGAACGAATAAAATCTATCTATCTATCTATACTTTCTACCCATTTTCACTGCACCACTACCTAACATCTCCTTGACCGGGTTTGAACCGAAAACTCATATCCAACAGCTAGATCATCGAAGACAATCAAAGTTGATTCTAAGTGTACTTTTTATCGAAATGCACGAGCAAAGGAACAAAATGCATAAGGTTTCATTTCACTCTGTTTAGTCACTGTACAAAATTCAACAGCCATGCTACAACATACCTGATAATCTGTATCTTGTGTCACTCAACAGCATGCTTATCATCAGTATCCTTCAGTTCTGGAAAACAACCCTGGCTTTCATCATCTAATGCAGAGCCACTATCAGTTGTACTGCTGTCATCACATTTTACAATAGATTCTTCAGGAGCGCCATCATCTTCCTTATTTCCTGAATATGCTATGACACTGTTCAAATTGAGAATTTCTGGGAAAACAACCCTGCAACAAGTAAGTTTATAACTTCAGTTATCCATTCTTAAACATAACCTAAAGGTCGCGAGAGGAAATGCAAGTCAAAGTTAAATATGTTAGAAGATTTGAAACTCATACTTATTTTAACGCTTAATGTTAAGGCAAAATAATGAAAGCTATATGCTAGAAAATGTGAAACAAGACATGCCTCATTTAGACTACTTCAATTTTTTTTTACCACCTATCAAAGGCTGCTATATGAAATAATTAAAATTTTTTGTTTGTGAAATCGATTAATGACAGAGATATAAAGCAGGTTTCCGAAAGTCTCCTTCAAAATAAGATTCAAGTGTTTTCCATTATATTTGAAATGATGTACTCACTTGTCATTGAGTTTAATTCGATGTAGAGTTGTGTAATCAAAGTCAAAACGCTTCAGATGTAGAGTGAGAAGGTATGGAAACTTTGAAAATTTCAGTCCTTTATGAGCATCACATTTCTTGTTGCACTTTTCACAATGATACTGATTGTTGCCTTCGAGAGTCTCTGGTTGAACAAATGCTCTCAATGCTTCTTCCTAAAAAGAAAAGCATCTTTCAGTAACAAGCATATAAGCTATCGTTTGAAACAGATTACAGTATTAAAATACTGATACTAGAGTACATGTAGTGAACAATCAGATAGTTCTTTCCATAGTTTGTTAAAAGTAAATGGTCGCTTAAGGTACAGTCACACATCGCTACTTTTGTACTGCAGCTGCAAAAGTTGCGTGTCATGTTCACACGTAAGCCAAAAGTAGCGTGCTGCATGCTACTTTTCGTGCTGCGCAACCCGAGTGCAGCAAAAGTTGCAACTGGAGGTTGCGAGTCTGTTAACACATAAGGCGCTACTTTTGCAGCCGCAGTCATGCTGCAGGTTTCCATCTCCGTGTTGACTTCTCAATATACATTTTGTGGTTATGTTCGCATTATTAAGAAACTCATGCGAAAGCTTCCTTATCTATTATTTGCTTTTCTGTCGTATCTAGTATTCAGAAATTGACATTATTTTTACTATAAAGCTTTTAAAAACGCCTATATACTTAAATGATAACCAACAGCATATTCACGTAATCAATGTTGGCAACCCTCCTGTTTGGAACTACGCTAAGGAAAATTTAAAAAATGAAATATATCGTCAGCAATTATGCTCAGACTGTGTTGTGTATTTAATAACAGTTACATATAATTTATTTTCATCACATTTAACATTAAAATATATCCAAACAAAAGTATCATTGGCACATTTGGGTGGTAACACTGGTTGCAACTGCAGCAAAAGTTTCAACAAAACCGATATAAAAAATGCTGCGGCTGCAACCCTGAGAACCCTGTTCACACGTCGCTACTTTTAAGCTGCCCGCAGCATGGAAAAGTAGCAGGTTCGGCAGCTGCTACATTTCGGGTTGCACCGTTGTTCACACGTAGCAGTACAAGAGTTGTGCAGTTTTTGTACTGCAGCACTGCAAAAGTAGCGACTTGTGACCGTACCTTTATGCTGCATTTTCAGAGAAGAAGCTATTAAGGAGGGGTTTGTGTGGAAGTTATACTTACAGGATTATAGCTTTCATCTTTCTAAAGCAAGAAGATAAGAACATCAGTTTACACTAATGACCTGTTAATCATAGTTTTAGAGTTTACTGCACCATATAGATTTTGTGCTACACATACTTTACAAAGCAGTTATGTTTGCCTCGCTACACGATAATTTTAACTGATTCAATTAATACACACACAACTGATCAGTTAATACAATGAAATCTGAACATGTAGACTGACAGACAAAATGTTCAATTCTTGCTCTGGCTGCAAAGGTTGCCACTTGCCGAGAAAAGCCATGGTACAATGTTATGTTATTCAGCTGTTTCAAGAGAGCATACAGACATCTTTCTATACCAGTAATAGTCCAACAATCCATCCAGAGCCGCCTAAAAATCATGTTTGTCTCAGCAATAAACTTGGATAGAAGAATTATATCTTACAAAACTGATGAGGCTCTCCCTTAAGTGCTGCAGTAGTTAGTGTCTTTTCTCCTTTTCGAATCATCTAAGTGCTTCAGTGGGATAGTGTCTCCGAGAATGAGACATGTTGCTAAATGTCTTGCAGCCGACATATTTTTCTAACATTTCTGAGATCCCTTGCAAGGATGCAAGATTACCCATCCCTTTAGTATTTACTCCATTTCAACTTCCTCTCTTGTCATTGTTGCTGACAAATGGTGTAGTCTTTATAATTTTTATAATTTCTATCTCTTTTTTTATCTAGTTCTTTGTTGATATAACATTATTTTATTTAATTTTCAGACAATTTTTTTTAATAAAAGGAAAACTTATAGGATCAAATTCTCCTCCAACATTTGTACTGCTCATGACTTTTAGAACTTTTTACGGATTTGTAAAAGTCTTCTTAATAACAGCTCATTTTTAAAAGTTTTAAACTATTAGAGACAAAACTGAAGAAAAAAATGAAAATTAGGTTTTTCCATTTTTATTATCTTTATTTTCATATTCCGATGTTAGTTTTTGATTTTGTGCCCTTAAAAGTATGAAATTAAAACCAAGATAACTGTATTACTATATTATTCCCATAATAATAATACTTATCTTATTTATATACATTGAACATTAAATAAAAAGTATTGAAAATTTCTTACAATAAGTATGGAGCAGCAGTTTTATAAAATTATTAATGGTTACAGAACTATTGTACTTAGAAAGGAAACTTGGTATGTTTACTAATAACCAGTTCATAAAATTTCAAACAAATCGGATAAACATTTTGAAATATTGACCTCTGTCTTAATCATTATGACAGAACTTCACTTGAATAATAAGAGTTATACATTCATTGAAAGTTTACAATACACTTCCTTGTAAATGACAAGGGCTTTTAAGACCAGTTCATAAAAGAAATCCGACAGTAGAGAACTGAGTTAATGACAGGAGAAAGATGATGATGTAAATGATGATGATGATGATGATGATGATGATGATGATGATAATAATAATAATAATAATAAGTCCAAAATAGACACAAGTCTTCATTGTTCCAATCAACTGGAACTCATTCATTTCATAAAAGCTGACTGAATCAAAAGTAAGTGGTACAACATCACTAAATTGAATACTTCTCAAATTCGAAAATCACTGGTAAATCCGTCAGTATTTATGTTTGTTTTAAATTTGAGGAGTTTCATGAAACAAGGTAATAATATTTGAATAAATACAAATGGATTAAATTTTAACTGACTTTTCTTTTATAATTATTCCTAAACAGAGCTTCAAAGAAATGTAATTTTTAATGATGCTTATAACAACATTATATAACTTCATTAAAAACGAAATGGTACGTTTCATTTAAGTTTGAACCTAACACATTCCAGAATAATAAATAAATTAATGATTTAGTTATCCTCCAAATACTTACAACACTCCCATATGCTACCGCACTTCCAAAAGGCCGAACTGGTAGAGGAATGTCCAAAAATGTATCTTCTCTGGACTTCTCTGTCCCACATTCCAAGCATTTAACATAGTCGATCATCTTCCCTGCAAAAGTTTATTACCAACATGCTTCAAATTCATTACTATTATGAAGAATGAAGACAAAAGAAGCAATAGGAGTAGTATGAGAAAAAATGGATAAAAAGACATACCCTCAAGATACATATCAAAGGTGTTTAGATAAAAGACTAAATCTTCATTTTTTTAAATTTTACTTTATTACTGTAATTACTTAAACTTTAATAACTACAAAATGTGAATATATCGCTTTGGCAATTATGTTGACATTGCACATGCGAGCATATTACATTAATAATAATGTGTTAAATTTTAATTTTTGTTGTTCCTAAAACATCTGTTTTGTGGGATAAGTCCTTTTACCTAACACCATCGATATAGTTTGAGTACTGAATACACTTGTTAAGCTTGGAATTCACTCCTCCTCCCTATCAGATATTGCTGGGATCTGCCGGAAAAAAAAAAAAAAGAAAAAAAAAAAAAAGAAAACTCGTCTATTAAACAATCAAACATTTCACTATCATCAAAATATGTAAAATATGATTTGTCTACTTATACTTCTGATTTGTCTATTTATACTTCTATCTTCTTTCTCTTTTATTAATTTTACTATTTGTGTGTAACTGAACACTATCATTTAATTCTTTTTGCATCTTATACTTTTAGTTTAAACACATTATTTGAATATTTGTATAATCATTTTACTACATATCTATTTTAGTTCATTAAATTACTTTTAATGTTGTTTGTAATAGTCAGTTCTGGGTGAGTGGAAGAGCAGACCTGAGGCCTTACTTAACTCTATCAGAATGAATGAATGGATCTATACTAATAATAAATCTGTAGCCGAAATTTTTCTGGTAATTTTCGATTTTCCAAAAATAATTGGTCCTAACATATATAATTAACCGCCCTGAAACCGAAAATCGCTTTTTTGAAATTTTTGTTTGTATGTCTGTCTGTCTGGATGTTTGTTACCTTTTCACGCGATAATGGCTGAACCGATTTATATGAAAATTGGAATATAAATTAAGTTCGTTGTAACTTAGAATTTAGAAATTAATAATGAGGGAATTAAATAAATCGAAATATCTCCCTTATTATTAATTTTCATGAAAAATATTACATAACAAAAGTTTCTTTAAAAATAATTTCTGATAAGTTTTATTCCATGCAAAATTTTGATGGGACTAATATTTAATGAGATAAATGAGTTTCAAAATTACAATAACGCCATCTAAGATGGTGTAATGAAATAAAAAGCAAATGACTTCGTCTATAAGGGGCCTTGAACAACAACGATCGAAAGCTATGAAACATACGGTAGCCTACAGAGAATGTTTCTGTGTTTGTATGAAGTAATATCGGAAGCTAAATTAACCGATTTGTATAATTAATTATTAATTCATCATTGGAAAGTGTAGTTTCTCTAGATGGACATAATACTATAATGTTATTACAGTAACTTCTGACTGAATTGAAGACAGGTAAGATTAAAATAGCTTCTTATGAACAGAAAACTTGATAGGCATTCGTTTCCTGTATTTCCTAAAATAATTTTTATGACCAAATGAGTGGTCTCTGGATCAAAATGATCGCATTTTAATTTTTTTAATACAATTTAAATTAAGTAACATAATAAACGATTTATCCTTCTATCAAACACGAATGTTTCCTGGATCAAATGTCCTATTTTAATTATGTAATTACTTTATATTTATTTCTAACGGGTGCAGCAGAGAGCACGGGTACGGTTAGTGAATGAATGAATGAATGAATAAATAAATAAGTATTGTACATAGGACTACATAGATAAATAAATAAATAAAATAATACAAGCCACACTGTCAGAAATTTCTTAAATCACAAGAAACTCAGCACTTTTTTAGTTTCTTTACAGCTCTATCAGCTAGGATAGCCTTATTAGTTATCTGGCAAGTTGGAGTGACAATGTCAGGTATTGTGTGGTTTATTTCCTCCCACTTTTCTGCCAGTTTGTATTGTCAGATTACACAATACTGTGCCTTTTTTATGCTAACAGGTTTTCAATCAAGAAGTTGCTATTGCTCAGCTATGTTTCTACTATTTCCTTTGACATTTCATAGTGTATTAATTTCGGTATGTCCAGCAAGATATTCATAAAGTTGTCTCTACACCAGATATGGTGTAAATACTAAAAAAATTCACAAACACTGAACTCTGACTCAGTTTTTTGGACTTTCATGATGAGTGTGTCAGAGTAGACTTTTGAGTATTCCACTGTGCCCTGGAACTTAACATTTTTAATGTTTCAAAATTACTTAGGTCCATCATCATTTCAAATGTTAAAGTTCCAGGACATGGTGGAATACCCAAAAGTCTACTACTTCTGAACAATGAACACTGTTAAGTCTAAAACCATAATGGAAGAACTGAACTTAATTTTAGTGCAACTATTTCCTTAGACACACTTTACAAAGGACAGTTGAACTATAGTAACCTATAGTTATAACACGTACATTTGCTTAGTTACTTAGAATAAACAGTAACTTATAGCACAGAACTTCGTCCTTAGTGTCTTAATATTACTGATCTTCCTTCTCATCTATTCAGTTTTCCTTTTCTAAAGAATTCGAATAAAACTGAGAAATATATTAGACTTCAACAAATGAATATGAATGAGTTACCGAGTCTTACCATATTATAAGCATTTCAAAATATTCAGAATTATGTACAGTTTTCCATTCTTACCTTCATATAGCCTTTGAATGAGATCAGCCTGATCTGTGTTTTTGAACTTTTGTTCAAGAGCATCAAACATAACCCTGCAAAGCTCCTGTATATCATGCTGTTGCCAAGCTTCACTTGAGTCCCAGCCAAACTACGTGTGAGTTCTGTCGTCTCCACTGCAGATTTGGATGAAGTCTGAAAAATAGTCACATTGAAATCTGTTCAATATTACAGTAGATACAGTAAAGTTACAGATTATACAAATGTAACAATAAAATGTGAATTGCGTAATTATAGAATTTCCTCTCTAATCATGTAATAATATTTCGTAGAAAAGCAGCACTGAAAACACTACAAGAGTTTCTTCAAAGATTTACTCTGGACATGGCATATCTCGAATAATAGTGATCATTATTTTGGATTTCTACATTCGAGTTACAACACATCAGTGGTATCAGATGAGGTATGTGATCAATGTTTGTAGTTTGCCATACAGAAGTGCCCATTCTTACTTTAGATCTTAACTTCTATTGACATGACCTAGCATTCACTCAAGAAAATTCAAAAGTTAAAATATCGAAAATGAACACTCATTCGACAGGGTTTTCGGGTCATATTGTTTTTCCATACATCTAAATTGACCTCATGAAATTTCAACAAAATCAGTGTCTCCCTGAAAGTCACATGGACTGGATAATGCAGAGTAAATTGTACCTGGCGTGTAACTGGCAGTGAACACTGTTAATAGTATCAAAACAAAACATTAAGTAAAAACTAGAACCCTTATCATCAGCAAAATGCCGCTCATTACTGGGATGATGAATGCCGAAGTTATATAGATGTAAATGCATTTCGAGGTATTTAGGAGTGATAGGAACCATTTTTATTTTGCCTATTTAAGCTACTACTGCTTATTTTAAGAATAAGTGACTAGTTTTATCTGTTTAATATTTTAAAAACAAATTAAAAGTTCAATTTATTTAATTACTATTTTAAATTATTTTAACAACCAACATTTAATTGCTTTCAGTTTACCTTTATTATGTGCGAATTTTATGTTGACTATCCCAGACTGTAACAATTTTTTACAGAATGTATTTCATTATTCAAAAGAAATTATCTGTATGCTTAAGATCTTATGTCCACCCAAATAATGCCATTAGTGAAAAGTGCAAACTGTACTGTCTAAATATTCGCTTACAGGAAATAAAACAAATGTACCAAATGATCAAAGGTAATAATAATATACAGCTATGGTAGACAGAAGTCGATCTACACCAGCTTGCTTCAAACATACTGCAGTTACGTCAGTTAATGTAGAAAGACTTTTTCTGTGGTAAAAATTGCTTTATCTGATAGAAGGCAGTATTTAACATCAGAAAATCTAAATAGGTATGTACCTTGTGATAATGTGCAACGAATAACAAGATATGTGCATGAATATCACATAAATTAAGTGATAAAAAATAGTATGCTTTTTCTAAAACTTACAGTGCCTTTTTCATGTTTTAATTGCCTTTTTTAACTATTATAAATGTCTAAACATCCCATCTGTAAATGACGTCCTGCAGATGTCCCCGCCTGGAGATCCGAAAGGGGGACTATTTTACCTCCGGAAAACTTATCTGAAGGATTCTCTCTGATTCTAAAGCAGCATTATATGCAATAAATTCATATAAAATGATGTCAATCCAAATTAAAGAATGTCACAAAATGATCCAACAACTTCAAAAACTACAGAAAAGAATTCAATTGCAATGGATACCTGCACATTGCGGAATTGCTGGAAATGAAACTGCTGACTTTCTTGCCAAAAAAGGATCGAACTTAATTCAGAATACAAATACAAGCCTACCTTTTACATCCATCAAAAGATTAATTAAAAATAAATATAAAATCAAGCAAAACCAAGCACTATGTACCAAAGCCAAAGATAAAAAATGGAGCATTTTAATAAAAAAAACCAGAAATTATTCCAGAAATCCCACGTAAATCTGCAGTAGCAAAATTCAGACTGCTTACAGAACACGATTATTTGGCCAAACACTTGACTAAAATAGGAATTTACACAAATCCAAATTGTCCTCTATGCAACAAAGAAGAAGAAATGACTGAAGATCATCTCATAACCTGTGAAGTTCTACCTGATGGATCCACCACAGAGAAATATTGGAGAGCAAGAATGCTAATGGCTTCGTTGCCAAAGCCCGGCATTAGATAACAACAAACAACAACAACATCCCATCTGTAGTAATGTCAATGATGCAATCTAAAAATGGGTGGGGATACTGCATGTAGGTTTATAAACTGTATTGAGTAAAGATATTAACTTTTAATGCATATAAATCCAACCTCTTCTACTATAAAATACTTCAATACAGATTGAGTGTAACTGAACGATTCTGTAATGAAATATTAATATTACATTAATATCAATTGTAGTGGTACATTTAACTACAACTTTAAAAGCTTGAAAATAAATATGAATTACCTGTAGATTGAGGAACAATTTCTGTAATTGGTATGGTATGGATTTCACTGCTTCCACTTCTGAGCCATCAAACTCCCACTTATATAATGCGTTGCGAAATTCTGGCGTCATGTACAAAGCTTGAAGGAGACTGTTGAGGTAGCACGTCATAGCTTGGTTTACCAAACCAACATAGCCTGCAACATAATTATTTACATTATTAATCTGGACAATTTGATATAAGAGTATATACTCGTATATATTCATACAAACATTCTTCCTTCTGAAAAGACTAGCAGGAAAGAACTGGGGATGCTCTAGAAATACTTTGAACACTACATACAAAATGTTTATACAGCCAGTGCTGACATACTGCGAAGAAATTTTAATTCCTTCACCTTTCATAAACGAAATAGAACGTGTTCAAAACCAAGCTCTCAGACTCATTACTGGTGGAATCAAAACAACTCCAATAGATTTTATGAGATTCCTCACTAATATTAACAGCATCAAAATGACAATAGAAGAAAAAGCAGTGATTCAATATGAAAAACTTATCAGATTACCAGGAAACAATTGCCATTCATACAATCCTCTCTGTAGATTAAAAATTCAAAATCTTTCATATCCATGGTTCAAGAATTAAAACAGAAAATCAATATCCCGAATTTAAAAGAATACTTACAAATTAAACCAAACCCTTTAACTCTATTAAATATAGAGTATAATCTAAATTTAACAGAAGAAATAATGAAATCAGAAGTACACACTGAAATAATCAAACAATTGTCTTTAGAGACAATTAATATTAGGTACCCTCCACAAAACTGGCTTCATTTATACACTGACGGATCCTTGATCTCCAGAGAAAAAGGTGCCGGTGCAGGTGTTACGTGCTGTCTCTTCTCACTTTATAGATCTCTTGGGTATGGAACAACAAGTTTTGATGGAGAAATCATTGCAATAAGTGAAAGTCTCAGGAATCTTCTATGCCACATCAATAAATTTAAGAATGCAGTTATATTATTGTCAGACTCCAAAGCAGCTATTCTATCAATCGTCTCTAAACACACACCTTCATCTCAAATAGCAGAAATAACTAAAATGCTCTCTCAATTAATAACACTCAACAAAAGAATTGTATTCCAATGGATACCATCCCATTGTGGAATCCTGGGAAACGAGAATGCGGATGCTTTAGCAAAGAAGGGCAGCACTACTACTTACAGACCTGTTACTAAATCTACATATTACTCTGCGACAAGATTTATTAAATCTACATACTTAGACTTCAACAAACAAAATTTGATAACACAATCTCAAGGGAAAAAAAATGGAACTCTCTGTGTCACGAAAGTCGCCTCTAGCTGCATTTAGATTGGCAACAGGCCATGACTGTTTGGTCAAACAGCTGCATAGAATTGGAATATATCAGTCCCCTAACTGCCCACTGTGCAATTCAAACCAAGAAATGGATTCAGAACATCTCAAAATCTGTGCTTCAGTGGCTGACCATGATAATATCTTTGAAAATATTGGAGTGCAAGAGGTCAAATGACTTTATTGTCAAACGCATTAGAAAACAACAAACAAACAACATATTAATACTAGCAGGGGTAGGAAAGAGTTACTCACCGGTGTCATGCTTGATGAGAGCTGATGCATACGAGTAGTCTCCACTACTAACAACAGGAGGTGGTGGCGGTGGTGCCGGCGGAGGATGGGAGTAGTCTGCTGTTGCCGTAGGACTAGCTGAAGCTCCCAGCAGCATATCGTCTTCCCCATCTCCAGATATTGCAACTGCTTTGCGTCTTGGAGCTGTTGGCATGTCTGTAATTATGAACTGGTTACGGGCTCCAGAATCGAAGTTGACACCCACAGCATCGATAGTCTTTTCCTTATGTTCATTGAGGATAATCTAAAACAAACGAAATTAAAAAATTATTATCCTTTACTTAATCTCACATTACATCTTTTGTCTTTGTACATGCACTTGTATAAATGTATGTACAGAAAATATATATTTACATAAAGGATGTTTGAGTATAAGCAGATAGGTAATGACAAAATACAGTTACTGCGAGACTTATGCATATAAACAAGTTCTCATTCCCACTGGCAAGCCAAGCTGTGCTCACGCAGTAGCCTCAGTAGCGAATTGACTCTCTGTTGTGATAAGTATTCAGTTGAACAGCATATGGTTATACAGGATGAAAGTGAAATAACTCTGCAGATTGAAATGGATGATAGGTTACACTTAAATGAATAGAAAACTTTACAAATATGCCCATGGCTTGTCAGTATATCTTTTATAAAATCTAAGTTGGAAGTAATCTGGTGAAAATTTGTAACTAATTCAACAGTTTATAGTAATACAGCTGCAAAAAAAATGTCCTTTCTACTCCAGTGAAGTCTATCATGCTATCAAAAGGAGTGCGTTATAGTGTTCACTAAAATTTTTAATAGCCTCCTTATGGATATAAAAAAAATCAACATATAAGATTATTTAAGACAAATTAAATAAGTACCTTTTTAGCCTTCTATTCTGATATGGAAAAATCATGACATTCAATAACCAGAATAAGATGGTGATATTAAAACTTTGTGTCTGAAAATACTAGTAACTATAATATGTAAACTTTTGTAACATACAATATTTCATCTCAAAACTGTGACTATATTTAAGACTTTGTAATAGTATTAAGTTTTTTGACTTGTTCCATATTCTAGTTATGAGAAAGTTGAATACATGGAATGTTAATAAATACAATACAATAAAATATAATACGTTTTGTGATTAAATGCACAGAGTTAGTTAGAAAAATTAAATTGAAACAGCACATCTAGCAACATCACCATAAAATATTAGACTCTTTCTTCCAGTAATACAGCTGCAAGAATTTCAACAACATCAGTCCTTTGTAAAAGTGAACTGTCACCATGCCCTCTCTGGCTACAACATTGCAACCTGATTTCAGTAGAACTTGTTCACTCCAAGGGACCAAAATTAGTACGGTACTTTTAAAATTAAATTTACACAAAAATCATCCATGCTAATGAAATAAGACAGAGGACTAAATAATTCTTTATTAGATCTTCTATTGATATGGACAAAAATCATGATCCTACTCGGAATAGTTACCAGAATAAGATGATGTTAAACATTTGAGAAAAGACATTTTCTGAAAATACTATAAACTTCCCACTAATATGTTACACTTTTTTGTTACATACAACCTGAGTTATTCACTCTGAAAATCTGCAGAGTTATTTCATTCCACCCTGTATACAATACTTTTTCTAAATGTGAAAACTGGAGATGTCAAAGACACTTTCGTTATTAGAAAGACTATAGTTACTCTCTCTGCCTCTAATCCCTACTGTCATTAACATATAACAGTATGAGCTGGGGCTCACGTTTTCATCTCTAACGCCCAGAGCAACTTCAGAATACGTCATCACTATCACCACCACAACCATAAAAATATTTGACCTTGAAAATCTGTTCCAAACATTCAAAAAGTTTTATTAGATGGCATACACACCTTCCTTTGTAAAAGTCTTGTATTTTATATGCCAGCATTGGAATCCTACACTATTAAATTCCAAAGATAATTTAATTATATGGAAAAGCATTTAATGTCATTTCCCTAATAATCTCTTGTTCTTCAAGAACTGGAGAATTCTATCACACAAAGGAAGAATAATCATTCGTGTTCTAATTTCTCCACTCACTTATTTGCACAATATGTGCTCTTAAGAGTTCAAGAAGAAAATAATCCACAAAAGGAATATAATTTAGCAAGAAGGACTACGTTCTTATCAACTTTAACATAAGAGATGATAGAATATGGCACATTCTTGAAAAACATTTACTAGAACACCCAAAGAACTGTAGTATCAAGACAGGAAAACACGGGATATTTTTAATTCACCTTTTAGTTGTAGAGCTGCAAAAGGTGAATTAAAAAATATCCTCTGTTATACACCACATCAAACTAGATTACACTGACATATGCAAATGATGGAACCTGTGTCCATGAAATATTATTTTTGTCTTCTTTTTTTACTTGGTTATTTAGTGTCGATGGGATTGGTGATAGCGAGATGAAGCAGAGTATTCGCTATAGATTACCTGACATTTGCCTTACGGTTGGGGAAAACCTGGGGAAAAAACCCAACCAGGTAATCACCCCAAGTGGGAATCGAATCTGCACCCAAGTGCAACTCCAGATCGGCAGACAAGCACCTTAGCCGACTGAGTTACACCAGTGGCTGAATTCGTTTTACAGAGATAGAAATAATACACATACAATCATCATCTTAACAAGTACTAGGCTAAGCAAGTTAGCCACTACCCAAACGAAGGGGGCCCATTGTACCACAGGTAGTAATAAGATTAGGACCCCTTTTCATATACTTATTTATTATACTGAGTGAACTGAAGTGAAGTCTATACAGTTATGTCATTTTTAATGCTGATTTTTGTAAATAGGAAAATAATATTAAGAAATATTTACAATATACATATATTGTACAAATTTTATGTAAATCTGTGGAAAATTAATTTCATTACCTTTAATCTATATTTGTTTTTTTCTTTCTCATTTCTTTCTTCATTTCTTTTCTCAAATGAATTAGCTTTCTTCTTGTTAATTTGCAAATCTGTGTGTGCGTTTGGATGTGTATCATAATGTGTTTACCTGCCAAGCTAGTAACGAAAATTGAATGTAAAGTGCTGTGAGATCCAACGAGCAGTGGAGTTGCCAGCTGTGCACACAAGGTCACAATTTCATGAATGTTGTGGAAGGTCTGATGGGGAATCTTGCCAGCAGTTTAGAGCCTAGTTTGGTAGAGTGGGGATGTACTGGACGTGTGTTGTGTACATTGTGACATTATTTGTGTGTAAGTGTTAGTGTTTGGCAAATAAGGAAAGTGAAATGGCTTTCAATGTAGCTCAGAGAAAGATTTATGAGAAAGGAAGGTTACAAGAAACTGAAGTGATGTTTTAAATGAGAATATCCGAAAACATGAGTTCCTTTACAATCATATGTTTATGAATGTTCGTAAGTGAAGATCTGCGTTTAATAAAAAAAAAAAGACTGTTGTAAAAAAAAATCTTACGGATGAAAGGGTTGACATTCGAGCGCACTTTAAATTGAGTACCAGAAATTCTTTGGAAGTGGAGGATGGTCACTTTGAGCAATACATTTAAATTTGGTAAGTAGGCCTACTGTTATATTTTATTTATTTATTTACTCATTTCGTATATATTTATTTTTTGTTCATTAATTTAATTTATTATCCATTATTTATTTGAAATATCATACATAATTTTGCACTGAAACCACAAGAGCAAAAATGAAATTATCTCGAAATCAGTTTTAACAGCCAACGAAAGAAAAGTTTAAGAAATAAATTTAAAATAAAGAAAGAAACCTGCAGAAACAACCCATTACAAGTTTTGACTACAACTCAAGGGAGAGTGTTTTTCTATTTCGTCTGTATCTCTAACCTCACTTCAAAGATTGGAATTTCTACAAGTCCAGACTATCCTTTTGTTTATTTTTATTGTTGCTTTAAATGCATTAATAATTATTAAAGTATTAAGTTAAGAGAAGATTTAAACTCCTTTCTTAAGTTTTCAAAACATATGCTTCTCTTTTAAGTTTTATAACTTATTTATTTAATTTTTATTGATATTGGGGTAATAATATAGTATACAATAGCATATTACGATACAAGCTTGGAAAGTGCATTTTACAAAATCGAGGAAAAGTTTGAAAAATGAGTAGAGCGAGTTTTTCAATTTCCGAGACTTTGTAATGCACTTCAAAAACGTATATTGTATATTTTTGGCACGATCACATTTTTAAAACTGCAAATAAAATATATTTTGCACTGAAAATTTAGAGCAATATTATTCCAAAGCCTTCGCAAAACTGCACTGTAATGATAACCAAGTAACAATAAGTGCACTGTAATGGGTCTATTTCAGTATACTTTTATGTTATGAAGAATGGTTTCCTTAGCAACAAGTTTCTGTGTGAGAATTCTAATTTTCAAGGCCTAACAACAATAGCTGTAAAGACAACAAAAAAAACATTATCGTGCAAAAAATATAATACAGTTAGCATGGATCATAATAATATGACTTTCTACTGGTCGTGCATGAACATTATGTATGATTGCCAATCATCTGCTTTAAGAATATTTTGCTGCATTAACGACAGTAAAAAGTCAGTAAGCATTTCCTTTTACATTTTCCCTCTTTTCACTTGTGTTATCTATAATACATTTGTATGTGAGCAATGACAGTATGAAATTTCTTACATTGAACTTAGAATAAAAAAAATTCTTCAGAATTGTTTCATATTTTAAAAAACAGTGACGAATAAAACAGAGTAGATTTCACATTTCCAAAAAAGTTTTCTTTAGAGGAATGCTGAAAAGATATACTGGATATACTGCACTATCTATAGAAGACAGCAGGCTTCCTTCCAGTGTTCAGCATGTAAGTGACAGATTAGTTGTGCTAGTTCTTAACACTTCAGTGAATATTTAATGTTTGTATAATTATTATAAATTAAAAATTATGGTTTATTTAACGACATTCACAACTGCAGAGCTTATATCAGTATCACCAGTGTACTGGAATTTTGTCCCACAGGAATTCTCTTACATGCCAGTAAATCTACTGACATGAGCCTGTCGCATTTAAACACACTTAAATGCCATCAACCTCGGCCGGGATCGAACCCGCAACCTCGAGCATAGAAGGTCAGCGCTATACCAACTACGCTACCGAGGGCAAGTGAATATTATATGATTCTAAATATTCAACATGAAAAGATTTTCAAGAACTGGTGATGGACAATTTATTTGACACAAATTTCTGTAAGAACTGTCATGTTTTTATTCATTGCGGAAAAAAATGTGACTGAAAACAGTCACTACTGTCCATCTGAGTGATTATGTCGCATCCTGGTTTCTCTCACCCGATTCTGCTGCCCTCTGTAAAGACTAGTGGCTGGACTGTTAGGCTATTTCTTGAAAATATTTGCTGTACGGACTGGAAGTATATGTAATATTATATGGTACAACTGTTTAAAATAATTTAAAGAAAAGGGCCCCATTAAGTAAGTAACTGTCACATGATTTCCCCTGTTTTGACGACCCTGCAACATAAACACTCAGCAGGACAGTATGATGTCTCGAGTTATACATGAACAAAATTTGCAAACATAATGGTTATTAATTAAACACGTAACAAGAAATAGGAAAATTTATAATGATTTACATATTCTTTTAATTTTTTCTTACTACTTAGTTCTCAGAAGAGGGAAAAAATTAATTGAAGAACAACTATTTACAATGATGAGCCAGATTTTTTCTAAAATTTTAATGCAACTGATACATTAACAAAACATAAATATAAATGCCAAAATGTACTGAATTGGATTGAGAATGTAACAAAATACATATTGTACTTTATAAGTGTCGAATATTATTTGCTTATTTAGAGAAAAAATTAAGTTAAATCACCACGAAATAAAATTAATCAATCAATGAGTTAGATATGTATCTAGGACCTTCCAGACTGAAAGACTGATAAGGGAGAAAGAATTATAAAATAAATAAAAAGAGAAATTGGCTTGCAAAGAAATAGTACACACATGCATATTACAAAACAACAAGTACTTCCTACTCTACAAAAAATAAGAGAATAAAGAGAAGAATTACTAAAATTCAGGTAGACCTACTTCAACTTAATATTAACACAGACTGAGTCTAAAATATTTTGACAAACATGTATGTAACAAAACAGAAACTCTCAATTCTATTTATTTCTCAGACATTCAAAACAAATTATGACACTTCTCAAACATGCACTTCAATTAATTTTCTAAAAATAAGAAGAAATCAAAATCAGACTGTTTTGAAATTGTAACTCAGTAAGAAAGCGTAATACTACGCAAATTATTTATTTACTGTTGTCATTGTTTACAATGCTGCTTGAAAATTTGAGGTCAATGCCACTTTTCTTGTGGCCTCCTAATAGAGAGAAACGATATACCTAGTTTCAATTATAATTATTCATGCCAACTTGCGAAAGTTGTTCAAAAGAGCTACTTTCAATGCAACAATGTGAAATGCGAATAGGAAGGAAACCAAACAACTTATAGTGAATCACTCCCATAGTCAATTTATGTCTGTTAAAAATTCCCCCCCGGAGTTATCAACAATCAAACTTCTGGGTAGACGGTAACTGACTAAGCTATGAATAACTAAATTATTAATAAATCAGGATAGTTTATGTAATGTTTGATTATGTAACATACAAACTTACGGATTCTCCATCTGAAGTACGTTGTAAGATGAGTTCAAAATTGTCAGGATCATACTGGAATTTTTGTCCAACTTCCTGAAACAATTCCTGGACTGTAGTTGAGGCAGGCAGTGACAGTGTGCTCTTAGTGCTTGTAGTAGCACTACTGGTGGTCATATCTTGAATAATGCATAGTGCACTTGCTTCTTCCAGTACACACACCATCCCCTGGAGACACATCACCCAAATCAATCTAAGCACAGCTAGACATCACAATCAAAGAAACGTCTGTGCCTCTTTCACTGCTGCAGCTTCTCTTTCTACTTATAGAAGACAATTCCCCCTCAGACTAAACAATAATCAACTTAAGAGCAATGTAAGCACAAATTAAAATGAATATCTTCTTTCAACACTGAACTTCACATCATCAATGACAAGTTACACTCCTACACAGTTCCTGATATAGTTTGCTTCCATGTGCTCCTACTGCAAGACAAAATGTTACAACACACCAGAATAACTAAGATGCTTTTATAGCCTCGATAAAAAATGTCAATAATTGACTTTAAGCAACAGAAGGAAAATTGATGTAAATGTATGTGTTTTTAATACTGACTGTCAAATAATGCAGAAAATCAATTTTAATATCTCAACAGAAATTTAAAAGTGTGGTTGGTATTTTAAGACTTCGCCTATATCATGTTGGAACTTCCTTATGTTGGCATATGTCCAAGTAGTTACGAATCCTACCAGAAGAGGGCAGTTTGAGGAAGGTTTGGAAGAAGACCAGGCTATATTTAGTAGGGACCAAGTTACTTAAAGGCCTTATTACACTAGGCATAAATTATCACATGACAAAATACAGTCAACATTACACATGACAGAATGAGCAATTGTTTGGTTTTCATTGTACTATACAAAACTACAGATCCCGTAAATTACACAATGTTTATAAAAACGTGTCAATGCACCTATAATGACAAGGTTTTATATAAATCACAAACATTCATCATAAAGCAGCATTTTTTTCTAAGACAATGCTAGTCAAAATTCTTTATTCTACGAAATAAGTGACTTACACATAGCTGAAGCTTTTGTCTAGGGTAATACAGTCTTCACAGACTTGCGTCTATTCCAACTCGCATCATTGACCTCAGCACACAGGGAATTATTTGCTTCCTACTTGCACACAACTATTTCTTGTACAAATAAATATCGATCTCTTAAATTCTAGTACATATATAATTATGTATGGAGCAGATTTAAAGATATGAACAGGTTCACAGCAGAAAATACTGTACAATAATGCAGTTTAATTCTGATGAGGAAGAGGAAGGCAGAGTCACGCGTTTTCTTGTACTTTTTGTAGCTATTTCTGACTGTAAATAGGTAACTTCGAATTACAGCATTCTAGTGAAATGTTACGAGACTGTCTTGTCCGCAAGTTGTGTGGCTATGCCAATGCACAGTACCTCACCCTTTAAACTGAAATATATAAAATAATGGTACAATAATTTTACAAGTGCCATAATTCTTTATGCAAGCATTTTCGTACTGAAACATAAAACCGCTTCTTTGACACAGAGTTTAGAGAAATTAATATGATTAGGGGAAAGGAGGGGAAAGAAAAAAAAACAATCATACCTTCACAGGCTACTTAGATATGTAGTAAATATACTATTTAAATTACCTAAGGCATTTACTTATATACATCTAATTTACGCTCAATATATGTGTGAAAATAGTACAGAATGTCCCAAGTGCAGTGCATTCCATATTATCAATGTCTATTATTTAAATGAGTCTTCTTCTGTCCTATAAAAATTAGCTATTTAGTTGGCTACCATGAACACAACACTGCAAAACTGCATTAACTTCTCAAGTTACATTACGTACAGTAACTGTTCATTTCCCTCGTATTTATTTTGGCCAGATATCTGTCAGTTTCAGGTATTTCTGAAGAAGCTACTATGGCTGTCATACCAGTCAGTGTTAGTCTCTCCAAATAATTCCTTTATTTGCACCTTATTTATTATTCACTGACATTTTTGTCATCCTTCCAACAGGTTCCTTTCAATTCCGATGCCATGTTTTCATAAATTTTTCGATGTACTGTACCTTGTTGACAGATCAGAATCTGAACAAATTGTATGCCAACACTGAGTCGACATTGCATGATGCCTCAATGTGGTTTAAGGGCAATGGATTTTTATTAAATGAAGATAAAACACGCAAGGTTATTTTTAGTCCTCATAATCATGATTCTGTAAACAGAACTTGTAACTGTAAAATTTCTTGGCATATTTCTTGATTAACTGACATGGGATAAACATATGAATAAATTTTGACTAGACTTTCTAGATTTTTTTTTTTATATTTATTGAAAAAATTGGTGTGCATCGTAATATTAATGTTGTACCTATTGTGCTTTTTTTCAATCTATAATAAAATATGGTTTGATTTTTTGAAGCAATAACATTAAAGTTTGCCAACAGCATAGAAAAGGCAGTAAGAATTTTAACAAGAAAATACTCATTGGCACGCTGTAAAAATTTATTCATTGAACTAAAAATTTTAACTATACTAAATTTGTATATTTATATGTTACGGTATGTATCATATGGAACAACATTACAGATTTTAATCTAACAAGCAAATATTCTCATGGGGGCAGATAGTTTTTTTTTTCTTCCAAGGTGCTTATAGAAAGGCCAAATGCACAATTCTGGCTGTCCAGAAAGGTTTCTACAGAAATATACAGCAAAATTGAGAATTTTCAACATATTTCAAATTCGTCATACATTTTGTATCCCTCACAAATAAGTCTGCCATCTGGAACCGGAAGAACCAGATTGAATTGCCATCTGAGGTATTTTGTTGACGACGCATGCACATAAACGGTGTTCAGTCAACAGTGCAATATCGTCTCTTTAGAACATTTGTGGGCAAAATAGCGTCACTCTATTACGGGTATATGTACGTGAACGACCACAAATATTATCAGAAAATGCAGGCTCTAAATTTCTAAAATTTTATAAGGAAATGAACTCACAATTGGACAAAAATTACAAGGTACCACAACAAGTTTTATTAGAACTTAAATATCTGATAAAAATATAAAAAGGTTACTAATAATATTTTTTAGAATTCACTTTTTACTACAAATTAAATTTTCTAAAATTTGAAAATTTTCACACATTATTATTTCATAATGCCACAACCATTAGAGATAGAATTCTGAAATTTTGTACACTGATTTAACATGCATTTTTGCAAAAGATAGACTACAATAATGCCTACTCCTCTGAAAATAGAACAATTAGGTCACAAAACATTATGTAAATTTTAATATATTTTAGAAACAAATAAAAAATTAATTGTATTAAAATAAACAACTCTACATGTCTGAGGAGTATACTTTTCAGAAATAAGTGTTTAGTATCATGCAGGAAAAATATTAAAGTTAAAAAGGCTATAATAATGTTTACTTTACCAAATGATGTAACTTCAAATTTTTTTTTTTTTTTTTCCAATCGATAAAACTGATTTAAAAATATTATTAGTAACCTTTTTAATACTTTTATCAGACATTTAAGTTCTAATAAGTCTTGTTGTGGTACCTTGTAATTTTTGTCCAATTGAAAGTTCATCTTCTTATAATATTTCAGAAATTTAGAGCCTGCATTTTCTGATAATATTTGTGTCTGTTCACAAACATATTTAAGTCAAAGGGCAAACCAAGAACATCAAAATGGTAACACAGAGGATTTAGTAGGGCTATGAAAAGGAGCAGTTAAAGCAGTTGGTACTGATTTAGCTGCGGTGGGTGGAATGATTTCAATTTATACAATTGACAATGGGTCATTTGCTTATGTCCCATGTTCCACAGAAGTAATTTACACCCCTACCTTAGAAGACGAAGAATTCTCGGATGAGAAACAGGAAGTGAAGGTCTCTCGTTAAAAAATGACCAACAAAAAGAGTTCTTTCGTGCCAGGGACTAAAAGTATGTATAAGTACAAAAATTCAATTTTTTTGCCCTCACAATACAAGTCATTTAACAGTAAGTAGAATTAAAAAAAATTACAATGCAATGCAAATAAATCAGAAACACAAAATATTTTGATGTTTCATTCATTTCAAATCATCATGAGTTTATGTTGTCACTAATTTGGAAACTTCAAACTTGTCCTGGAAACTAGTTAATTTGAATTACTCTCTCTCTCTCTCTCTCTCTCTCTCTCTCTCTCTCTCTCTACCATGAAAGAGTTATAAATTCCCTAATTTCTTATAGAATTAGTAGGGTCCTCATTTTCTGCTGAAATAGCCACTTTAATGCATATTTCTCATTAACAAATTTTATTGAAGAGCCTATTTCCTTAAAATTTCACACACACAATAAATACAATATAAAATTCTCAGCATTCAACACATAGCTCCAAAAAAAACATCAAATAGCTTCAACACTATCTCCACAAATGGTTGATAAGCACTGTATGCTGGTTGTAAAATCAGAATGTCAAACAAAGAGAAAGTCAAGAGATATGAATGCTACCAACCGGCAGAAAAATTAACTATTAAAGCAGCTCACAACATACAAACATTTCTGAATGCAATTTTTAAACGAACCATCAAGGAAGAGGCCAAACAAGAGAAATAAAGATTAGAACCGCACTGAAACACGTTTTTTAGGAGTATATTTAGTAACTTTCATAATGAAAGGGTCTTTTTTCGTGACAACCAACATAATTCGTGCAAACCAACAAATTTCGCGATATTTTGCAGCTTTATTTCGATTCATGCAAGACATTTAGGTGTCTTGATACACTTTTTGTAATATCAAAAACAAATGCAATGTTGTTGTCTAATCCTTGCCATTGATAGTGCTTGATACACTTTTTGTAATATCAAAAACAAATGCAATGTTGTTGTTGTTTACTCTTGCCAATATTTTTCTATTATGGATCCAGCAGGTAGAGCATTACAGATTTGAAGATGGTCTTCAGTCATTTCTTCTTCTTCTCGAACACACAGACGGCAGTTTGGGTTATTGTAAATTCCTATTTTAAGTGCTTCGTTAAGCAGTCGTGTTCAATGACAAGTCTGAAATTTGCTACTGCAATTTTGGAAGGTGCTTGAGGAATAGTTTCTGTTTATTAATAATGATATTCCACTTTTTGTCCTTGGCTTTGTTGTGTAGTTCTTGGTTGTGTTTGTCTTTGTACAGTGCATCATTTTGTTATTCATACAAGGCCAAATCTATTATAAAAACAGAATTTTGAAATAAGTTATTGCATATATTAAATTGTATTTTAATAGTTTGAATATAGAGACATAGCATGTCCAAAGCAAACAGCACTTCAAAAATAAAATATTTTATTTATAACAAAATAAGTATTTTTAATCCAAAATACAAGCCACTTTTTTATTCATACACTTGAGTACGTAGTAGGCATGTTTGCATTTCTTACACAGCACAAACAGTCGTGGATCAGACCAGACACAGATTGTTCTGTTTGTTTACCTCTTCACGTAGTGCTCTTCAAGATGAACAGGCAATTTGTAAATAAAGTCACACAACAGTGCAGTATGTTAATAAATTTAAATATACAGGTTTAGTACAGAATATACCAAGAAAACCGAAACGAATGAAGTTAAGGGGATTGGGAACCTCCTAACTTAAAACATGTTAAATTAATGATATTTACTGTACTCTTCTCTAATGAAACGGGCGTGCTTCCGAACATGGGCAGCGGGATTTCCCTAAGGTTAGAGTCCAGTTTAGGTGTGTGTATATTAATCGAAAAAAAAAAAATGTCATATAAACATGCGTCCGCTAAACTGGAGAATTCCCACGGTATCTTTGAACCGTGCTGTTACGTTTAGCACCAAATTTAAGTAAATACACAATCTCGCCAACATAAGAACACGACGTTGGTGTGTGGCGTTGTTGTAGGGAGAAATTTGTTTCTTTTCTCTCTCTACCTCCTTCGTTCTGAACATTACTGAGAGATAGCACCACTGTTAGCTACAAGATATATTTGCGCAAATATATTGAAGTAGATTACGTGACTTATTACGTGACTTATTACGTGACTTAGATGAGAGTCTCGAGACAAAACAGTTTTGCTAAATATTTTTTTTTATTAAATGTTAAGCACAGGAACGCCATTTCGTAATTTTATTTAAGAAACAAGCCAAACAAATTATCTTTGCATCAAAAACGGATGCTCCCTGGACCAAATTATCGTATTTTATAATTGTTTGAATGCAACAGAAGCCAGAAGTCTTGCACTTGACTAATGCAGTGAATTATTTAAGAATATAGTAGCGAATTTTACTACCACCATTTCGATTGTGTTTTGTTTGGCACGGCTCGGTACGGCCTGGTGACTAGTGGCCAGCGAGTAACGTCGACTATCGACATTGCTCTGCCGTGGGTATTATCCAGTTGTTTCTTTTGTCATATTCTCAATATTTTCTAGCCCCTAATTTTCGATTAATACACACACACCTAAACTGGGCTCTAACCTTAGAGGAAATGCCGCTGCCCCTGTTCGGAAGTGCGCCCCCATTATTTTAAAAAACCCGTCTCAATTTAGAATAACTCTTCTTGGGTTCTCAGCCAGGTTTGTTGGAGATTTGCTTCCAAGCTTTCGATAGCTAGCTCTGCCATCTTCTTCAGGGAATGATGGGCAAATCTCCAACTCACCTGGCTGAGAACCCAAGAAGAGTTATTCTACATCAAACACCGGGAAAGCCTCAAGTCATACACCATCTCAATTTATGCTACAATACCAACTAAATGCACACAGAAAACGTGAAATAAATCTAACCACTAGAAGCTGAATAAAGTAAGTATAAAACTCCTTCAAATAACTGTCTTATTTAACCTAAAGAATGATAGAAATAAATTACATTAGGTCATTTATACAATCAAAACGTGACGACTATGTAAATGACTAATGTAATTTATTTGTATCATTCTTTACGTTAAATAAGACAGTTATTTGAAGGATTTTTATACTTATTTTATTCATATGTTAACTTGTCGGACCAATATGTCTTTTAAACTAGAAGCTGAGATATGGTACAATTTAACTTATAGAGAAAAATACATATTTACGGAAAATGGCAGCCAAAGTTATCAGAACACTCCAGCTGCATAATCCTCATCTTAGATAAAAATTTTTAAAATATATTTTCATACTAATAATGTGGATAAATGATATACCTTTGGAAAGAGAATTTTTCAGAAAATATAAATCAATAAAAAAATAAAAATTTTCATTTTGGAGCATATTACAGTGTCCTGGTGCCCTTAAATGAAAAAGAGGTACAAGTCATTGTGAGACAAGGTAAATCGAATCCTATGGTAAGTGTTCCAAAACTGAGATCATCACTGGAAGTAACTACTGGTAAGAAGATATGTACTGAGACTGCCTGGAAGGTACTTTGTAGACATGACTACCACAGTAGAATTATAAGAAAGAGGCCATTTGTTAGTAGGAAGAACCGAACAGCAATACTGAAGTTCGCAAAAGAACACAAAAATAAGGACAAGGAGTTTTGGAATAATGTTGTCTGGTCTGATGAGACTAAAGTTAACCTATTTGGCTCTTTTAGAGTAACCCTGTTTAATACACAGCAAATAGATTGAGTTCATTTTGAAGCATAAGTTAAACAGTTTGCCTATTGAGTACAAGGTATGAATATGGGGAAAAAAAATTGTCAATTCTGTTCTAAACGTTTACTCTTGGTCCTATGCACGCAATTAATTGAAAACTTATAATATATCAACAGTGAACATCACCTACTCAAGTTGTTCCTCCATTCAAATGATTCATTAGACAGATAGCCTACAAGTATATCTAATGACCCGTACCCTATTATCTCCTGGCTTAGTTGTCTCATAAGTGAAGTCATATTGGTGTCACTTCTGAGGTTCAAACCTGTCTTCGGATAGCCTAGTTGACTAAACAACATCATCTATAATGACTGAAGTGAAGGAACAGTAGGTTGCAGGAAGAGGAGGACAAAGACAAGAAGAAAAGGGCTGTAGAAATTTTGACGAGGAAGAGAATTAAATGTATTAATCACCTTAACGGTAACTTTGTAATTACTACTATAAATTGTTGTTTGCCATTCACAACATTACATAGTCCTACTAGTAAATATTTTGTATTTCCAGTCTAGAGGTTTAGTTTAATAAAGGCGAAAGCAATCAAATAGCTTACTGAAACTTCATCTTGCGTGGATATTCATAAGATAATATGCTTTAATAAGCTAAAATTTTTCTTCCAATTACATCGAATAAGGTTCAATCCTACTGCCAATTAGTACAATCATTAAGATTCCTATGTTCCTACTGCCAATTAGTAGGCCTACTATCCTTCTGTCGCTTATGTTCACTGTTTGAACAGTATTACACAACATGTTAAATTATTTTTATATTATTTTATCAACTACAATGAACAAGAATAATCAAAACACATCCAATTACTCCATTGGTACATTGCTTCCTAAAAGCCGCGATTCCTTACAACACAGACCTTTTGTATCATAACAAAAATAAAATCATAATTTTATATTTTACAATAAAAACTCACCTATTGTCAAATATGATGACTGTTCTCAAGATTCTTCAGAATCAGATCACTGATGACAAATTCCAATCGTGAATTGCCAAAACCTGCAACATGTCCATAAGTCAAGTCGTCAACTTACTTCGAAATTAAGAATTTTGCTTTAGATATTACAATAACTATTACTCTTCGCAGATATTATATACAATACCTACCACATAACACACATGACCTCCATTTAAATCTCTATTTTCTAATGACTCAAGGACTTTCATATGCCGACAAACAGCGGTATACAGACTATTAAAGGAGTTGGATTAAATGTCTAATGTTTATTGAAAAAATATTGTATTTTTAAATGGGTGTGGCTCACATCACTAACAAATTAATAACACATATTATTCCTATGCAGTGACCATCACTTTGTCGGGATCGGGATGCGACTTAATCCCCTCCCATTTCCAAACCCATCCATAGGAACCATTTCATTGGTTCATTTGACTTATCATTTTACATCAGGTGTTTACGTCACTTCGTTTACGCCAGTGAAAAATTACATGAAATTCCTAACTCCCTTTAATTTTGAACGAAACGTTACTATTGGGGAACATACACATTTCAGATGCAATAGCATTCTACGCAAGTATATCAAAGGCAAATGGAAAAAAAAAAATGAACTCACCAATTTCAATTCTATCACATGTGGTCTTCAACCCGGAAATCAAAATAGCCTAACGCCATTTTGAACTATATGACTCGGAGGATTTGTGTTGGAATGTGAAATTTCCTCGAAACTTACGTCTTCTATGTACGCGCATGAATACAGTTTCTCTTTTCGTCTACATGATTGTGGTTGTTCCCTACTCGAGTGATTTTTTTTAAATACAAAAGTTCACGTTCACGAAAAAGGCACGAAGCCCGAAACAAAATAAAATTGAGTAATTATTCTCAATTTTATTTTTTTCTTCCTCCTCACCTCCTTCTATTATTATTATTATTATTATTATTATTATTATTATTATTATTATTATTATTATTATTATTATTATTCATAGTTTCCTGCCCAATATAGGATCTTTCACTGCAAACTCTTCCTCCTCATCTCCTTCTATTATTATTATTATTATTATTATTATTATTATTATTATTATTATTATTATTATTATTCATAGTTTCCTGCCCAAGGACAGGGTCTTTCACTGCAAACCTAGCATTTCCCAATTGTTCCTATTTTCTGTCTTCCTCTCAGTCTCTGTTATGATCCATATACTGGTACCGGTATCTTAATGATGTCGCCAGTCATCTGATATCTTCTTCTGCCTTCTACCCTGAATTTTTCTGCCGTTCACTCTTTCCTTCCAGAGCATCCTTCAGTAGGCAGTTTTTTCTCAGCCAGTGACCCAACCAATTCCTTTTCCTCTTCCTGATCAGTTTTAGCATATTCTTTTTTCATCCACTCTTTCCAACACAACTTCATTTCTTATTCTGTCTGTCCATTTCACACGCTCCATTCTTCTCCACATTTCAAATGATTCTAGTCGCTTCTCTTATTATTATTATTATTATTATTATTATTATTATTATTGTTGCTGTTGTTAGGCTTTTTTCCACCTTCAGTGATTTAGCTCTAATGCTCTTTCTTCTCAATAGAGAAGAGCACATTTCACCAGTTGTGATACTTATCTGACATAACATGGACAGCCTGTTGTGGAAGGTGAGATGATAACTGTAAAGGCAAAAAACATCAATTGTCCTTTTCCAAAAGGATGCATATGAAAAAAAAAAAAAAAAAGATGACAACAAAATGTTATGAAGCATTATAGGATTGGAAAGGAAACAGGTCGTGGCGTTATAATATTATTACTCGTAATATCACTAATATCCCAGCATTCGCTGGAGAGACTCGGGAAATTAAGAAAAACCCAAATCAGAATATCTGATCCCTGGGATCGAATCGCGGACCTCCTAAATACAAGAATGGACATGTTAACCACTACACCACCGTGCTTGGTATTATTATTGCTTCCTGTGCAGTAGCACTGTGTTCTAAGCCATCATGCTCAGATTCATATTATGAGCTGAGTCCTGTTGTTCTTATCTAGTCAACTGTCGGAAGACAGGTCTGAACCTCACAAATGATACCATCAAGGCACCACTTATGAGGTAACTAGGCCAGAAGATAATCAGACTTCAGATTATATAAACTATTGTTTTTCCTCTGACATATCGTCAAATGAGATGTACTGCCTGATAATAAATGGTCTGAGTCCTCATGAAGGAAAATTTAATTAATATTTTCTCATGAAATTTCGAACAGTGCCTAGGATCAATGATTACCTAGCACCACAGTCTAGTATATACAGTCACGAAGCTGAATACGTAGGGAATATGCATCCATAGATAGTTGCTAACCACTAGGATCGCTACTATCGCCTCATCACAGACAATGCGAAATAGTACCGGCACAGTCTATAGTTCCTAGTACCCTCACAACTCAAGCTTCGTGACTGTATGTACTAGACTGTGATCAATTTGGGGAGCTACAGTAGGTAGTAAAATCCAGTTCTGTGAAATAGCTGTAATGACTGAAGGGATAATCGTGCTTACCACACCACATAATACACTCGTGACTCGTACTGTTGGATGATCATTCACCTTTGCTGAGGAAGGTAGATGTGAAGCGAACAGTCGGCTGGTCAACCTTAGCTCTCTATGGGTTATCGCATCCAGGGTAGAAAATCATCATTATCATTATATGGTACTGCAGGAATGGGAACCTACAATACCAATGACAAATGGTGTGAAGGTAATCTCTATGTGTGATATTTATAATTTGATAGACCTTTGTCCTCTAAGGGCTGTCACGTATAAGAATGGGAAATCATCATCATCATCATCATCATCATCACCATCATCATCATCATCATCATCAAGGTTTGGGCCATTTGGTCCGTTCCTTCTCAGAGAAATTGATCTTCCCATCTATTATAAGGTCTACCTATACTCCGTCGTCCAACTGGGGTATAGTTCAAAAGTAATTTTAGGAACCTGTCTTCATGCATACGTTCAATATGTTCTTTCCAGTCTTCTTTACATTGTAATAATTTGTCATTTAGGTTAAAAATCTTAAGTTCAGCACGTATGTCTTCAGATCTTCTATGATCGAAGAGAGTAAACCCCACAACCAATCTCAAAAATCAAATCTCTGCAGCCTCTATCTTCCTTCTGTCTGATTTATTCAAAGTCCAGTTCTCGCTGCCGTATGTGAGCATAGGGACTGACATAACTTTATAAAACTTAAGTTGTGTGGATTTCAAAGTTTTATGTCCTAAGATCCTTCTTATAGTGCCACACATTCCTTGGAACTTATTCACTTTATAAGTTATATCGTTTTTCTGGCAGTATCATACATTGCACCCTAGGTAATTGAAGGAGTTAACTTGTTCCGATTATTTTACCTTCTATGACTATTTTAGCTCTTAAATGGTATTTACCTATGAAGGCCATAGTTTTGGTTTTGGCTGATGATATCTTTAAATTATATTTTTATTATATTTATAAGTTTATTTGTTGCTAATTGCAAACTGTCTTCCGAATCATTAAAAATGACCATATCATCAGCAAACAAAATAGTATTTAAAATGTGATTATTAATAATAGAATTCTTAAAAGGTATACTTTGCCATTCACGAATGACTGTGAATGGGAAATGCATATTACATTTCAAATAATAATAAATATTATTTCATCACAACCTAGCATTGTTATTGTCGCTATATTAGTGTGTTTATTACTGCTGTTACAATCACTGTCAGTGACACCTGTATTAAACGACCACTGATAGTTACATGTAAAACTGGTCTTTTAGAGAAGTTGTTGCTTAATAGGGGGAGGCTTTTTTTTTTACACAAATAATGAGTTAAACTACCATATATAAAAGAACTTGGAATGTGTTGTTAGTTGTAACAAGTAGTGTACATAACTTTTTTACAATTTTATCCTCTAACCAGTGAGGGAAGTGAGACAGTATGTGCCAGTATGGAATACAGACACTGGTTTCTATGGTCAGAAAATGTACCATTACTGAAAAACGACATACCATCACTATGAAGTGTTCAGGGAAAATATTATGAAAAGAGCATAATGAATGGGATAGCATTATAAGCGGGAGTATTTTGATGAGGTTTTTTACTGTATTTAACAGTGGCGATTTCTCGGGGGAGGGAAGGGAGGAACGTCCTCCTTACATTTTTCTTCTTCTGAAAGTAAATATCAAATAAAATATGTGCCTTAAAATTCGGGGAAGATTCGATAATTTTTAAGTTCACAGCTATAAGTAAACCTCGGTTGATCGAGTTTTAAACGACGCGCGCTCATGTGCTGTAAAAACTGTGAGAAGGATGCGAGATTATTTGTGTGGAAGAAAGGCAATCCTTTCCTCCTTTACTGCAGTTAACACACATAGACAACAGCGCACTAGCGGCCGGAGAAAGAAGCAGAGTTTTAAAGCAAGTAAATGAACGGAGAGGGAGGAGATCCTCCTCTGAATCAGTCATGGGCGGGAAATAGAAACTGACTGGTCTTGCAGCAAGCTCGCTACCGCTGCCATCTAACAATGTTGCATTCAACCAGACTAACACATCTTGGAGGAGGCACAATAAAAACAGTTATAACGCAAAATTATAAGACACCATATAAACTTTTTTAAAATTATAAATGAAAATATATTATTCATTGCACTTTATATGTATAGGGTACGATTCATGATTTGAAACTTTCGAGGATATTTGAAAGCTAAAGTCGGTTTGTATAAAACAAAGAGGAAGTAGTTCTATGTTAGTATCGTAGATCATTTTGGCCACTGAAATTCACTTCCATTCATTGTCTACTAGATAGGACAACATCCAAGTTGTCAGTTTTGTACAAATATATTTGAAACTGAATGGAAGTGAAAACGTATTATATTTTGGACAATTATTTAGGAAACTCAGTTTACAAGAACACATTATTGCTATACAAACCCTAACACTATCTGGTCTTACATGTATGCATGTAGTCTAATTTATAGCAAGTTTCATTCAAGAAGGTGTCATTTTGTGCAGTTAATTTCTTTCCTACTCTTAAGAAATATGCAGGAGCAGCCACTGGTACTGGTATTTAATAATTTATAGAAACATAACCTTTTGAATTACATCTTCCTAATCTGAATCCCAGTTACTTATTCTTAATGTAGTACCTTATAAATTTTAATACAAATAAACTGAGTGTTAGTTAGCCTTTATGCTGTAAGGCTAAAGTATTTTTTGCCCATACTGTGCTTTGATATGGTAGTAGCCTAATGTCTATATGATCTGAGACAGTGCTTATAGATTTCTCTCTCTGTTACAAATTCTTCGTATTTTCTAGTTAAATGTTGCAACTGTCCCTTATTTACATTCTGAAATCCTGGCAACTCTATTCCTCATACATATATTTACGTGAAGGTGGGGGAAGAATCGTTAAGTACTGTCATTAATTTCAGAGGGTTATTCCTTGAGAAATTTTAAACAAAAAAGTTTAATACAATTTTGCTCGTTTTTGCTTACTTTTCGAGATAAAAATTGTTTTATATGAAACATTTCAGTGTCTTTTGGGAAACCTACTGAATTAACTCCCAATATGCACAGTCAATTTAAGAGAGCAGTGTATTATGATAATAAATATCCATTGCTATGGAGTAATGGTCAGCACGTCTAGCTATAAAACGAGCGGGCTGGGTTCAAATCCTGGTTGGGGTTTTTCCTCAACCAATTGAAGCAGAATTGCTGGGTAATTTTCGGTGTTGGACCTCGGACTCATTTCGCCATCATTAATTCACATATCATTATCAACATCCATACAATAACTTGTGTTAAGTTCACAGTGCAGCATGCTGTACTTGTACAAGAGTGCGGCCGTTCAGCTACCCCATCATTTACAAGAATAGTAGTGGTAAGCACAATAAGCCTCAGGCTGTAGTGTAAACCTTCGGGTCCCTCCTCCATACAAGAAAAAAAAGAAGTTAATAAATTATTGAAAGAATTTTAATTTTGTCTTTTAAATGTGCAGAAATTTGATCTGAGCAAATGTAACATTTTGAAATTCTTTTCAGAACGAAAAGTTACATTTGTTTAGATCAAATTTCTGCACATTTAAGGACTAAACTAAAATTATTTCAATCATTTATTATCATAATACACTGCTTTCTTAAATTGATTGAGCATATTGGGAATTCATTCAGTAGCTTTCCCAAAATACGCTGTGAAATGTTTCATATAAAATTTTTTTTCCCAAAAAGGAAGCCAAAACAAGCAAAATTGTATCAACCTTTTTTGTTTGAAATATCTCAATAACTCCTCCAAATTAATGACCTTACTTACGGTTCATTATGTTTATATATATTTCTTTGGGAGTGTGTTACACAGCAATTAATCGCAATCTTGACTAAATTTCTATTATCTGCACAATTAAACAATTTATAGCATACTTACTCACATTGGACGAAAGCACAGATAGAAATGACAAAGACCAATTTGGCATCTTCATGAGAGTAGTTAATAAGGATTTTTCTGTGTCTGAATGTCTATTTTTCTTAAAATTATTATTTAAACATATTAGCAGACCATTGTCGCAGTTCCCCACTGTGCTGTGACAACTGGTAAGTTAAGAATACCTCTTTCTTCTTTCTCTCCAAATAGGTCACTTTCTGAGATGAGCGGGTAGAATTTTATGCACTAATCACGATGCTCTGTTTGGAGACCACAGGTTTTTTTTTTTTTCGTTGTTGGTAACTCTATAAAATCTATTAGATGCTTTATGATTGTGCTAACAGACGGAGTTACTTGTCAACAATGTGACCCTGAAACATGTGTTCAGATTACTGAACAGCGACAGTCCTGATGTATTTTTATTTTGTGATGATTGGTTAATATTAACCCGGCACACATACAATCACACTCACATTCATACAAATTTCCAGACTCTAGACGCTCAGGGAATTCTTCTTCTTCAAGAAAAATTCACCGAGAGCCGAGCCCGGGAATCGAACCCGGGACTTCCTGGTCTGGAAGCCAGCATGCTGACCAACAGACCACAGGTATACATGTTAAAATACGAGAAATAAGAACTTTCCTGATGGTTGATTACTTTAAAAACAATTTATTTTACTATCAAAGGAAATAAGACTGTATAATATTTACTCTGCCCTTACAAAATAATTGCTGTATGTGAAGATGCAACTTAGAGATCTATAGGGTGATTCATTGACTTAGGAATGATAGAGGAGACAATAATTATTAACAACTAACTTTCTTATAGGAATGTATGTTTGGTAATTACAAACCTACATATGTTAGTCAGTGTAACAAGCTAGAATCGTATTCAAGGACATCCTTTTGAAGTTTTGTTGCAGACGACTGTTACTGCAAACGTTGGTGATTTCTCATAAACATGGTACTAGTTGGCATCATAAATGATATTTTGACTTGTTACACCATGCAACTTGCATTTCATTTATGAAATAGCAAAAGGCAATGGAAGGAAAGTTGCAAGGTTTAATTCGTTAAAATATAATTTACCATGTTTATGAGAAATCACCAACGTTTGCAGGAACAGGTCGTCTGCAATCAAATTTCAAAAGAATGGTCTTGAGTTCGATTCTAGCTGGTTACACTGACTACCATATCTAGGTTTGTAATTACCAAATGGAATGTTTCCGGACATAAGTTCCTACATGAAAGTTGTTCATAATTGTCTCCTCTGTCATCCCTAAGAGTTTGTAACATAGTCACTGAATCACCCTGTGTACAATTATTTCAAATGACATTTCTTACATTAAATTTGGGCCTGTACTGTACATAAGTATTAAATAATAAAATATATACATAAACGAGATTTAGACATAAATGCATTAAATCATTCCCACGTACACAGGCACAGGTAGATACACAAACATCTGACAGCATATTGCATGTAACTTGTACATGTATAAAGTTGTCAAATTAATTATACAACATACAATATAGCCTAGTTATTCCTTAACAATTTATTTTGTGTTATATTATAAAAAATCTAACAAAACAATGCATTTTGTACTAACACTTGCTCAACTTTTTTTAACTCAAACGGATTTGAAAATGCCATCCTGATATTTCAGCATGAATAAGTCAGTAACACAAACTATCTTAGAAAAACATTTGATTTTTTCTGTCACAGATCTCCTCAGACACACAAGTCCGTAGTTAGTGCCTGATGTTATATGTATGGTTATTATTGTGCCTGACCTGTTAATTTTATGAATACCTGAACAGATACTTGACACATCATTATATACAATTCACAAACAATTTTAAGTAGTTCTAAAATTAAACAAGCTGCAGGAAAATGTATTTGATAGAATTAAACCAGATCAAAATCTGGTAAAACGCAGTTACTTTTGTATTAAATACAGCACCATTCAATTTCAGTCACAGTGCAGTACCTAAGATTGAACGAATTTCCATACAAACTAACCATAAAAAATCACTAAAAAAAGTCACTTAAAACTATAGATACTCAATATTCTTTCTGACAAAGCCGCAAGATAACTGCTTCCATTCACTTGTACTGAACACAAGTCTGTCACCGGCTGGGATACAGGCACATTAAAAACTTGCTGACCTGAAGACAGGCTCCATAATGCCACTGATTTCAAGCTCTCTTGATGAGCGGCAACTAATGTATCTCCTGCAACAGTCATCTGACAAGGACGTGATAACAGTTTCTGACTTGTACTTCCTTGGAATGTATGAACAGGATTACAAATAAGATGTGCATCTTGGCCTGCAGTAGTTTGTGGCAAGTGACATACGATATGTCGTACATGTGGAAACCGGCCACTGGGACGTGTGGATATCAACACGTGGCCAGACTCTTGATCGTAACACAAAGATATGAACGGTCCATCGAAAGGAAGCTGTGATCCAGCATAACATGCTTCAGTCCGTTCATAAGCCCAACATGAGTTAAGCCTACAAGCTAGAATTCCTCCTCTTGCTAAAGTTCGTCCTGGACAAGACTGTACTGCAGCTAAAGATGTAACTGGAGATGAATCAGCTGTTGAGGTTAATCTACCTACAGGTTCATTTGGGAATCTGACATCATACTGCAAGATTAGGCCGTTACTTGTACCAGCAAAAAACAAATTTGTATTATCAGCATCCCAACAGCAACTCCAAAGTGGATTATCTGCAGTGTATGTCTGAACAACTGTATTATTAGCCACATTGAATAGCTTGGCACATCTATCCAGTGACACACTGAGTAATATGTCATTGCGCTGCGGATGGAAGGCCATGTCTCTGATTGGTTTAGGATGCAAGAAAACGAATTGAATTGGACGGAATTCCAATGTGTCGATTTTCTTTATACCATAACCAGAAAATAAGTTGTTAGCTGAACGCTGAGAAACAACTAAAAGATTTAACCACGTGTTATATGCTAATACACGACATTCGCCTTCTTTACATATTTCGACATTCCGGTGTACAGACAACTGTCTCTGTGATGCAGTTCTTCCAGTCTGCACATCTTCTCCAGTACTGGCAGCCTGTGTTCTTTGGAGCCGAGCTACCTTGTTTCGCAATTCGGTTATCTGCTGTTGATGCAACTGTTGATTCAGATTCGATCTCGCCAATTCTAATTCCAGACGATTTTTTTCCCTTTGAACACTTTCCAGTTCTTCTCGTAGTCTGTCCCTTTCTGTAGTGTCCAGAACCTGCAACTTGCGGGCATAATGCACACGGATATCCTTTGTGTTTGCTTTTTTATTGCACTGCGGGCATCGCCTCTGCCCTGCTGCACAGCCGATCTGTAACCATCGCATGATGCAGCTGTGACCAAAAAAATGGCCACAGCGAAGTGAAGCCAGGCGATGATTCCCAGAGTTACTCCATATATCCATGCAAATTGGACATGATCTTCCATCATCACCATCATCTTCATCGTCAGAATTTCTTCCACGTTTTGATCCATCACCTATTAAATAAAAGTACGAGATTAAGGTTCATATGTTAATTTAATTACAATGCAGTTTTTATGCTGTTATAAAATATGAAAGGTATTATTTTTATACATCTTGATTACACAACTTTTAACACTAACTTCGGAATGTGTATTATATGTCTTTCTCGTGTTAAATTTTATCGTACTTGGTTAACATGTATCGGCCTTCTTCAGAACTGATTGTTGCTGGTCTTGGCGCCTTTTGTTTTGTTTCCTGTGGGGGGTGTGTTTGTGTAGTGTAATGTGGAGTCAAAGACTGTGTGTGTTCTAAATTTGAGTTGTGTGTTGAGAATTTCATTTGGATGTCTTTTTGTGTGTCTGTATATTTCGTATTGTTCTAGTGTGTTTAGTTTCTGGCTTTTTGGTTGGATGTGTAAAATTTCCATGTCTGTGTTGATGTCTTTGTAGGTGTGGTTAGCATTTGTGATGTGTTCTGCATATGTGGAGGTGTTTTGTAATTTTGTTACGGCTGTGATGTGTTTTTTGTAACGTGTTTGAAATGATCTGCCTGTCTGTCCTATGTAGAAGTTGTTGCGGGTGTTACATTTGAGTTTGTATATGCCTGTGTGGTTGTATTTGTTTGTTTGTGTGTTGAGATGTTTTTGTAGAGTATTATTTGTTCTGTATGCGATGTTGTAATTGAATTTCTTGAATGAGGTTGCAATCTTGTGTGTGTTTTTGTTTCCGTATGTTAGTGTGATGTATTTTTTGTGTTCTTGTGTTTGTGTTGTATTCTTATGTGTTTTGTGATTATGTCTTGTCTTTCGCATTATGTTGGGGTTGTATCCGTTTTCTTGTGCTATGTATTTGATTGTGTTTAGCTGTTCTTTGTGATCATGTTGGTTCATTGGTATGTTGAGTAGTCTGTGTACCATTGTTTGGAATATACAGAAAAACAAAAACACATCCAAATGAAATTCCCAACACACAACTCAATTTCAGAACACACACACTCTTTGACTCCACATTACACTACACAAACACACCCCCACAGGAAACAAAACAAAAGGTGCCAAGACCAGCAAAAATCAGTTCTGAAGAAGGCCGATACAAGGTCGAAACATGTTAACCAGGTACGACAGAACAGCAACAGAAATACTTCCACTGCGTTGTGTTGATGTTACATATTCTGCCTGTCTGTCCTATGTAGACGTTTTTGCAGGTGTCACATTTGAGTTTGTGTACGCCTGTGTGGTTGTATTTGTTTGTTTGTGTGTTGAGATGTTTTTGTAGAGTATTATTTGTTCTGTATGCGATGTTGTAATTTAATTTCTTGAATGAGGTTGCAATCTTGTGTGTGTTTTTGTTTTCGTACGTTAGTGTGATGTATTTTTTGTGTTCTTGTGTTTGTGTTGTATTCTTATGTTTTTTGTGATTATGTTTTGTCTTTCGTATTATGTTGGGTTATTCTGCAAGAGGTCAAATGACTTTATTGTCAAACGCCTGGCATTAGAAAACAACAAACAACAACAACATATTCTGGCTGGAACCTTGTGGGCCCAATAGGACGAAATAGGACAAAATACCTGAATATGCCACGACTGGTGTTTGAGAAAAACAATTACATTTTCCCATGGATATTCATAATATTCTTGTCAAAATGCGATGTGATCTATTCTATGTTCATGATCCAACATGGTATTTATATGTGCAGAGAAGATGAAAAAATTTTTCTGGAATATTATATAATACTCAAGAGAAATAAACAACATGTTTTAAACATTTCGGTGCAAAACAGACTCAATGTTTTATTTCTGTTGGTTACAAATACCGTTATTGCTCTAAAAGGTTGTCTTTGGTTCGATTAGCTAGTTATATACCTGCAACTCAGAATTAAAATACCTCCCTTCTTAGGACGACATGTGGAGTGCTGTATGTATATTGCCAACATAATATCTCACAAAGTTCACTTCCACGTTATTTCATAAGACAAAAGTTTTGCAAACCAGTGCACCACGAAATTTCAGAAAAATAAGTTTCTCACAGTTCAGCTTTAGAACAGTTCCATACATCAACGTGAAAACAGAATTCTACAGAAGTGACGAATTTATCAGGTTTGTTATCAAGATACCTGGTTTTATGACAGCCATATTTAAACATATTTACATATCTAGGAGATGAAAGCTGATTATGCATTAAAGACTAGGCTACAATTTTATCGCAACTTTAGGCGTAATTTTCTAATTAATGGTTTGGCAATAGTGCACTGCTGGCTCACGTACAAAAGCACAAATGTACGCCGTCTGAATAGCAGCATTCCATGCCTTAGTTACTCCAGCAGGGTTGCCAGACTTCCTAATGGCAGGAAATAATGATATATGTTAATCTTTAATTTAATTTGAAAGAAAACAGTCCATTTTATTTAAAAATTACAAAGAGATAAATCATTCCTTATCAGGGTTTCTAGTGATAAGAATAAAAATTATAATCATACTTTCTGAATAAAACAGTGTTGACATTGAAGAGAAAATTATTTTTTCTGAGACTAATATGGTATAAGAGAATTTTTTGTCGTATTCTATCCAAGGAATAAGCTCTTAAAATCTACACTATTATAATATTTCCACCCTTATAAGCGAAATGTTGCATGTAAGAACATTGGGTATAAAGTCATTTTTTGTTGAAACAACATTATTTAATCTCAACAACTTACTTTTTACCGTCTTCTGAGATTCTAATGGTGATGATTTGAACAATTTTGAATTCTCATCTACAACTGCAACATTATGTGAAGATGACACGTGAGAAACTGAAGACGTCACCTGAAATGAAGTATTATACGAGATTAGTATAGTAGTAAGTGTATTACCAATTAGCTAGTTAACAGAAATATATGCATTTTTGTTCTAAAATAAATGATATAGGATAAATAATAAAGTAAAAGTGGGCAAAAGGAAGAGATGGTCCAGTCGCTGCAGAATGATGATGTCATACAAGCAAAGAACACGTGAAGAAGATGCATGCACACAATGAAAAAAAAAAAAAGTGTGTAACCTCTATGTGTGGCAAAGTGAAGCTTCTTGAGTGTAAAAGTGTTTTTTTTTTAAGTTCTTGCAATGAAAAACGATAAATTAGGGTTACATTTAACACTTAATAGTCTTCATAATTTAAAAATGAAACAATTGGTCTAATGAAATAAGATGTGCACAGGTGCCAACTATTACGGATTTCCTACCACTGTTATGGCATCATGGCCTAAGAGAAAATTATTATGGAAAAGCAAAATTATCATGGCAAAAATACTATATATATATATATATATATATACTAAAAACATACACCTTTTTCGATACAATCATGTACACACCCCAACACAACAGGAAACCAGAAGATAGCATGGGACACAGTCTAGTATATACAGTCACGAAGCTCAATACGTAGTATGCATCCATAGATAGTTGCCAACCACTAGGATCGCTACTATCGCCTTATTACAGACAATGCGAAATAGTACTTGGACAGTCTATTGTTCCTAGTACCCTCATAAACTCAAGCTTCGTGACTGTATATACTAAGATTGTGGCATGGACCTCACTAGGCTTCAGACAATGGCAGACACCACACTGAAACTAGTCAGTCAGGTAAGTTTTATAATATTAACACAGTAAAAAAGCTATAATGTTAATCATTGATTAATCAAGTGTTAAAAGAGCGTATCCTCAATGTAGGAAAAAATGTGTAAAGAAATTTCTAATTGAGACTAAATTTCTAAAGCATTCAGAAGTTGTAGATATTTTTACACAGAATATTGTTTCCTGTTCATCTCTTGAATAATGACTCCAAAATTTGGTTAATGAATGTGAACATCACAGACTTGAAGAAGAATTTGCAACTTATCAATGCGACACTTTTCCTGAATACATTATAAAAATAATGGTTCTAGAATAGATGCAAATAGGGCCAACATTGCAGATTTTAGAAATACAAGTATAAAACATTAAGTGAAATGGGTTTTCTATAGCACAACACACTCAAGGTTTTTATGACGAAAAAAGTAGAAGAATGGTCTAATTTTTAGAGTGAAGGTAGTTTTGAATATGAAGAATTCATATAGGAAGTCACTTGACTGAAAACATATTAGAAAATAACTAAAAATTGAAAAGAAATGATCGATGTAGGTAAGCTAAAAGTGACTTTTTAACACGTGAAATAGAGATAGAACATTTCAAAATGAACAGGAAACGCACGTTTCACTTCATTCAATACAGTGCCTTTCACTGTCGAGTTGCCTGTTGCAGTCGGCCGCAGTGCTGGGAGCTCGGTTACCAACAGTTGCTAACTGCGGTGATAACAGAGCTCCTGGCACTGGGGCCAACTGCAACGGGCAACTCGACAGTGAAAGGCATGTATATGCAAGGTATACCAAAAGTCTAAATAACCTCACCTACCCTGTCACAGATTAGTATTATGCAAGGCATATAAACCTGTCACAGATTTGTACATGCAAAGCATGCAGAAAGTCTAAAAACTAACTTAACCTAACTAACTTGTCACAGATTCCTGCACTGTAGAACTTAGAAAAATGCAACTTGGAAGTTTCAATGTCACGTGCTATAGAAAAGCCAGTGAAATTGTTTGCATGTACCTCATAGTGGCTCTCCTAAGGAAAGAGTTTTCTATCATGTGAGCCAGACCTAGAAAGCTCTCCCAATGAACACCAAAAACAATCCAGTACACATGGTACCATTCTTAATTTTTAGTACCCAAATGACCAACATCCAATGTCTAGTTATGAAGAATGATGATTGAATAAGAGCACTTCAACAATACCTTCACAACTACTTCAAACTGATTGTTATGTAACTTACATTTACATGTTTAGTTATCTTTAAAAGTGTAATTCATGTCTGCTAGTGATGATAAATTATTGCAATATAAAATATACAGTATATAGTACCAAAATAGCCCTATATGTTTAGAATAAGCAATGAATTCTATTTCAAATTTTGGGAAAAACGTAATACAGCGAACGCAAAGCTCCGCCCACGTCCCTTTCCACTTTTCCTCTACAAGCTCACTAAAAGCCTAGCGGGAAAAGTGGAAATAGGGGTTTAGGGTGTGACATCTAGATTAGAAAAGTGGAACAAAAAGAGTAACGACATCTACGAAGCAAAAGAGGAACTTCGTCCTGTCACTCTCTCTCTCTCTCTCCTTCCCTGTTCCTTGCTTAATGTCTCTCTCTTTTTTTTTTTCTTACGACTTCGCAGGAGGGGAGATTTGATCCGAGAAAGTTCGTAACTAAACCTAAACGCACGCTTTTTGTTCACGCTTTAGACCGCTTGGCTACCGAGGCGAGTTGGGGGTAGAACGGAAAATGAATCTATTTATGTTTAAGGGAACTGCCATAACGTATTGTAGAAGGGACAATGACTGAATAGCGTGGATAGAAAACAATCCTTGGTAGAGGTTGACTACAGGGGTGGCTTCATTGTGTCCATGTTTTGATGATCCCCAAACGTGTACTCATTACGAGTGTCCAACCTGTGGGAAAAAAAAGACTATTGTGTTACTTCGAGGACGTGCAAAGTTAACAGGTCAGGGCATCCCCAGATGAGCGTTGTTTAATGAAAACCACATTACATTGTGTTGTGTTGTGTCAGTACATGTTGTGGACAGTTGTCTAATGCGTATTGCATTGTGGTTGTGGACAGTTGTCTAATGCATATTGCATTGTGGTAGGCAGTGATCGATCGAAGCGGGACAGATAGTAGAGAGAGACAGTAGAGAGAGAAATAGCGAGGTCGAGGGGCGCTGGTGGGGATGTTTACTGGCGTTAAGCAATACGTTTTTATTTCAAATTTTTTTCAAGACAATTATTAACATATTTTCTATAGTCTATGTGTTTCAAGTTTATCATATATGGGGTCAGCTTCATAAGTGACAGTATAGTGGGGCATAAAGTGGTGTACAAAAATATCACGTCATGCTGATGTTTTATAAATTTATACAAATTAATAGCAATTTATTATTATTTTTTGTTGTCCCTAAACACGTAATTTCTAATTACATTTTATTTTGATAAGAGGTCAAGGATAGGGGCTATTCCATTTTACAAAACCTTTTATTTTGGTCCACAGGTCTTGGGTATATTACACTCAGTACACCGAATCATTTAGGCCTAAATATACTAGCTAGGCTTATGTAGAATGAGTTCTGTGGGATGATGAAATGTTGTTGTTTTCTAATGCCAGGCGTTTGACAATAAAGTCATTTGACCTCTTGCACTCCAATATTTTTCAAAGATATTATCATGGCCAGCCACTGAAGCACAGATTTTGAGGTGTTCCCAATCCATTTCTTGGTTTGAGTTGCACAATGGGCAGTTAGGGGACTGATATATTCCAATTCTATGCAGGTGTATGGCCAAACAATCATGGCCTGTTGCCAATTAAATGCAGCTACAGACGATTTTCGTGGTAAATCGGGAATTAACTGTGGATTATGATGCAGAGAGTTCCATTTTTTCCCTTGTGATTGTGTTATCAAATTTTGTTTGTTGAAGTCTAAGTATGTAGATTTAATAAATCTTTTCACAGAGTAATACGTAGATTTAGTAACAGATCTGTAAGTAGCAGTGCTGCCCTTCTTTGCTAATGCATCCGCATTCTCGTTTCCCAGGATTCCACAGTGAGATGGTATCCATTGGAATACAATTCTTTTATTGAGTGATATTAATTGAGAGAGCATTTTAGTTATTTCTGCTGTTTGAGATGAAGGTGTGTGTTTAGAGACTATTGATGGAATAGCTGCTTTGGAGTCTGACAATATAACTGCATTCTTAAATTTATTGATGTGGCGTAGAAGATTCCTGAGACTTTCACTTATTGCAACGATTTCTCCATCAAAACTTGTTGTTCCATATCCAAGAGATCTATAAAGTGAGAAGAGACAGCACATAACACCTGCACCGGCACCTTGTTCCCTGGAGATCAAGGATCCGTCGGTGTATAAATGAAGCCAGTTTTGTGGAGGGTACCTAATATTAATTGTCTCTAAAGACAATTGTTTCATTATTTCAGTGTTTACTTCTGATTTCAGTATTTCTTCTGTTAAATTTAGATTATATTCTATATTTAATAAGAGTTAAAGGGTTTGGTTTAATTTGTAAGTTTTCTTTTAAATTCGGGATATTGATTTTCTGTTTTAATTCTTGAACCATGGATATGAAACTTTTTTTGAGTTTTCAATCTACAGAGAGGACTGTATGAATGCCAATTGTTTCCTGGTAATCTGATAAGTTTTTCATATTGAATCAGTGCTTTTTCTTCTATTGTCATTTTGATGCTGTTAATATTAGTGAGGAATCTCATAGAATCTATTGGAGTTGTTTTGATTCCACCAGCAATGAGTCTGAGAGCTAGGTTTTGAACATATTCTATTTCGTTTATGAAAAGTGAAGTAATTAAAATTTCTCCGCAGTATGTCAGCACTGGCTGTATAAACATTTTGTATGTAGTATTCAAAGCATTCCTAGAGCATTCCCATGGATGATGAAATGTATAAAAATATCTAGGCCTATAGTCATATGCAATAAGTAGGCACTCAATGAGAACTGTCAAATTCCATACTTGGTAGATTTTAAGTATTACTGACTTGTAGTTCTACAGTCCATTTATCTAATCTACGGAAAATAGTGTACTGTTTGTACCACATTCTACAATTAAATGTACGGTTAAGTATGAGCATGAAAATTCTAGTTTTATTTTATTTTGCAATACGAGATGGTGTTATTTCGTGACACTAAAGAACTGGCATAAGTAACTATCCACTAAAAAGAAAGACCAGCATATATGATACACACAGACTACTTTCTGACATCATCATAAACTAGACACAAAAAACGAAGCATTTTGTTTCACTCCACTTATTTTACAACACCAAACTTGTTAATTCAAGCCAAATTTACAGTTTTTCTACGATATCGGTACCTATTTAATTACTTGAAAACAAACCTGGGCATTGGCACTTTGAGCCACAGCTTCTACTTCTACTGACTGCACTGGCTCTTCTTCCCCATCTATAACATTTTCTTCGTCTGCTTCTGTAACATAAACATGTTTTATTCTCAATCATATTATTATCATGAGAACAAATACTGAAAGAAAAATATATTATCAGAGTAGTCTACTACTATCCTGTCCAATTAGAACCTTACTCTATTTAACAGTTAAAATCAAACAAAAAATACAATCCTTTCTCTCTCTCTGTGTACAGAGCTTTTCTTTATCTGGTAGAATAGACTGATGCCTACTATACGAGCAAACTGCCGTTATCTAGTTTAACCTTATAAGCCCATCCCCATCATCAACTAAATTAGCCTACTGCTTAGTTCGGATCAGTTTCGTATTTTATGCAATAGAACTATTGCTAATTTTACAGAAATTTTGAAATAAAAAGTTGTCCAAGTGGAGAACTCAGGGTATGAAATGTTTGCAGTGATCTGACAAGTAAATGACTCTAAAGCATCAATTTCTTAACCACAAACTAGAGATTGACACCTGAACCTCACCTTTTACAAGTTACACTTCTGAAAATTTACTATATCAATCATGGGTATTTTAAAGGAAAGAAAAAGAAAGAAATAGTGTCAGTTAAGACATTTACATAATTATTGAGGTTATGTCATATTTATAACATTTATGCAGTGCTTAGGACCATTAATGACAATGTATTACCTGCTTCTGTACCAGCATCGGATTCATAATTAGCGTCGCCCGTTTCCATTCCAAAATCAATATTTTCCAATGTCTACACAAAATCACCCACTGCAAGTAAACCTAATTTTTCAAAACAACCGCATACTGTTAACCCCCCACTCATTCAGCTCCTGTAGCTGCCAGAAGCGCCAGAATGGATGCTAGCACGCCTAGCACGGAACTAGTGTAGCCAACTGACACAAGACAAAGTGCGAAGAACTGTTGGCTAACCTGGATATCCGCGGCCAAATTTGTTTCCATTTTCCAGTCCATCAAGTTATCAACATCATATCTTTTATTTTCTCTTTTATTATAATATTATTCAATATGTGGCTAACGAGAAATTTTATCCGAACAAATGTAACATTTTAAAATTAATTTGTAGAACGAAAAGTTATTTGTTTTGATCACATTTCTGCACATTTAATGGACAAACTAAAATTCGTTCAATCAATAATAATAATAATAATAATAATAATAATAATAATAATAATAATAATAATAATAATAATAATTTATTTTTTATTTATTTCGAATATTAATGTGCGAAACAACAGCACAAAGCCATTATTATTATTATTATTATTATTATTATTATTATTATTATTATTATTATTATTATTATTATTTATTTATTGAATTGATTGAGTAGCCTATATATTGGGATTTCAATCAATGGCTTTCTCAAAACACGCAAAAAAATGATCCATATAAAACAATTTTTATCGAAGAAGAAGGAAAAACGCGCAAAATTGTATTAGGCCTATTTATTTTTTGTTAGAAATATCTCAAAGAATAACCCCTTGAAATTAATGGCATTACTTACGGTTCATTCTGTATATATCTCCCCATTAGTCCAACTATTTTAATCTATTCACTCCTGCACCCATCCATCCATCCATCCATCATCCATCCAACCATCATTCCATCCGTTCGTCCAATCCAACCCATTCATCCGTCCCTCCGACCGTCAATCCATCCAACCATCCGTACGTCCATCCATCCGTCCATCCATTCACCCGTCCCTCCATCCGTCCCTCCGTTCTTCCCTCCATTCGTTCATTCATCCATCTAATTAACAAACCATGTTAAGAGATCCTCAAAACTTATTTTACATTGCATCTGGAAATTATTGTAGACATATAGGCCTACTTTTACGTGTTTCTCAAAATTTTAATGTTAAGTTCCATGAATATAACAAATATATTCATTTTATTTATGTGCATAAAAGTCACGTGCTTAGAAGCCGCAATACTGAATGGCATATGATTTTGCTAGAAGAAAGGATTTAGCTTTTGAACTGGAATATTTTGTGTAGCCTATGTGTTTGGGACGGCAGTTACATTTTTTATGGTGCTGGTGAACATTCTGATTGTAATTCGACGTTTATGTTACGCTGGTTAGGCGTATCTGTCCCTTAAGAGATCGTGCATGGAGAACCAACCTTCTACTCATGCTGTAGTCTACATAGGCCTAATATATGAGAAATCGCGTGCGAGTGTGTGCCACATTGTATACAGCCCTGAGATCACATTAATTTGCGCTGATATCCGAGATGGTTAATCTCATGCGTGAATCAAGATAAATGATGCAATCTTCGTCACAGCATGTGGTTACAATATGACCAGACACATGTTTATTTTTCGCCCTTGGTGACTGAAGTTCAGAAATGACACTAATGTAATAAACGATTTCCCATTCGGACAATTTGTACCATCAAGTCTGTTTTTATGTGACATGTATAGCGGATAAAGTATGCGGCTTTGACGTTACACAGAAGCAAAGGCTGCGGGTTTGAATTCTGCATAGGACATAAAATCTGAAAATTTGCGTTGCTTATAGTCCGGGTCTTCTCATTTTTATATCCTAAGAGTAAAACGTTATTATTTTCCACTTATTGATATATAGGGTTATTCAAAAGCAAATTCCCATTTTGAAACAGCTGTATCTTCTGTACATATCAGTAGTTTGGTTTCATAACAGGTAACATTACTGTTTAGAAGGTTTGGTTTTTTGTTTATCGATGCGTGTTTCGTTACTATGGTAACTGTGTCTCGCTTGTATAAACAGTACTTGTTTAGAATACAGACCACAGAACAACAGATAGGCCTACAGACGGCAGTAGGAGAGTAATTTTAATAATTTTTACAATGGTTTTACCTTTACATGATAACAAGGTTACTGTATGCTGTGATTTTACGTCATATTTCATAATAGGACCGTATTTCTATAAACAAATTGAAAATGGACAAACAAAAACAGTGACGGTAATTGGGCAGCGATATTTTCAAATGTTGCAAGACTTTGCAAACCAGCGTTACAGAATCATGAAATCGAAAACATTGTTTTCATGCAAAACATTGACATACACAGTAATGTGATTGCGCAACACATTTGGTGATAATTAGTAGGCATTTTCCGAACAGTTGGCCTTCTAGGTCACCAGACATAAATCCAGCTGACTACTGGTTATGGGGTTATCTAAAAGAAAAGGTATTTCTTAGTAGACCTACTACACGTGATGAACTGAAACAGTGAATATAGGATGTCATTGAAAACATCCCTAGGAATGTGCTTACTGATGCAGTTTATAGCATAGAAGAATGACTATTTCTTATTGAACAACATGGTGATGATCATATATAATTTTTTCGTGTTTTAATAAAATCCCATTTCTTTACGATCAAATTGGTGTTTTTATTTTTGTGGAATCTAAAAATTTGACAAACTTATTACCATTTCAAAATGGGAACTTACTTTTGTATAACCTTATATAAAATTATGCTGGTGGATTATAATGCCTTTTTAGTTTATTGAATTACCTTTTGGCAACTTTGTTTCGAATTTCGGTACTGACAAATACTACAACAGTGTCAATTACTTCTTACGTTGACAGCGTCGTTTGCCTTTGAAGAAGCTGCCAACATTCATAAAACGAAAGTTACTAGTGAGTGTTGTTTAACATTTGAACGTAATTAATAATATTAATATTAGGCGTAATAAATAATACAAGATACATTTTAAAGTGGTATTCGATTTTCGAAATTCGTGTAAATCATTTCAAGTGGTCAAACAAAATAAATGCTTAGGTTATGTCTTGCGAATCATAAACTGATTAGTCAAACTAATGAATTTCAAGTTGCCAGATAAGATATATCTTAATATTAGATCAATGAATGAAATAATAATAAATAAATAAGTAAATGAAAATAAATAAATAAATAAATAAATAAATAAATAAATAAATAAATAAATAAATAAATAAATAAATAAATAAATAAATAAATAAATAAATAAATAAATAAATAAATAAATAAATAAATTTGTTATTGTTTCGTTGATTTGGTGATATCTGGTAACAGTTGGCAGCAATGAAAATGCGGCCATATTAGCTTTCTGAAACCTGATCTTACGTGAACACCACTATGTATGAAGGCAGGCGGGGTTCTGATCTCACTCCGTTTGCCTGTCGGTTCATCTTGAGACCAAAATATGTACAGAGATGTTTATTGGGTGGAGCATGGAGCATCTCAAGTTCTGCAACCTAAAGAAGGTCTTTGTGCACCCGTGATGAAATGAGTTGCGTGCCGACTGTGCTGCCATGCTACGCTGGCTCCACTATTCACCATGCCTCGCACTAATCTACTGCCTTCAAATCCGTACACCATACCTCTAGTAGTCTGTAATTTCTCACAGTTTATATATAATTATGTATGTCATTATATTCTCGTCAGCAGGAAAGTACTTATCACCACTGTTGCTATCTACCAATCTTTGAACAAACAGAAAGGAACATTTACTTTGACGGACGGTGGCTCTGACGTCACACAAATACAGCAGATGCCATATTTTTTGAAAAAAGATGACAGGGAAATTGTAGAGGATGTTGGTGGAATGACGAGGAAAAAAAAGAGAAAACTCGAAGAAAAATCTCACAACTTCGGTTTTATCCACCAGAAACGTAAAATAATATATTATTTTGTTTTATTGTGGAATTAATTGTCAATAAGTTTATTACGCACAATATACATAACTTTATTTCAATCGGTAATTATGTATGGAATTATAGGATGGGGTAGCTTATTTAAATCCAATTTTAATCCACTTTATTTATTACAGAAGAAAATAATTAAAATATGTCTACATAAACCTATTGATTTTCAATCTCAAAAATTGTTTTTAGACTTTAATGTTCTTAACATAAGACAAATTTATGATATTGTATTAATAAAATTCACACATAAAAATCGAAATAATTTTGAATTGTATTCTCATAGTTATGAAAAAAAGTATGAATTCTTTAAGATTGTTTGAACCAAAATGCAACACTGTTACAGTATTTAATCATAGTAGTAATTAAGGCCCAAGAATATATAACAAATTTACATTTAAATATCAATTCTAATAATTCTAGTATTAAATTTAAAAAGTTATGAATGGATTTTATAAAAATTGAAAAATTGTAAATTTAAATCTGTATATTCTTATTACATAGTAGACATAAGACAAATTGTATTATATAATTCTTAATTTCAATTCATGAATCCGCCCCTGAGCACGAGTTCTACTCTTTCAGGGGCGAGCTAAAGTTTTTCTCTATATATTATATTTTATGTTACAATTATTAGCAAAATAAATAAATAAATAAATAAATAAATAAATAAATAAATAAATAAATAAATAAATAAATAAATAAATAAATAAATAAATAAATAAATAAATAAATAAATAAATGAACGAATGAACGAACGAACGAAAGAACGAATGAACGAACGAACGAAAAAACGAAAACAAACAAACAAACAAACAAACAAACAAACAAACAAACAAACAAACAAACAAAATAAATAAATAAATAAATAAATAAATAAATAAATAAATAAATAAATAAATAAATAAATAAATAAATAAATAAATAAATAAATAAATAAATAAATAAATAAATAAATAAATAAATATCTGAACTCGGGGCCAAGGTTGTCGTAAGCTATCGCTCTGCTGACTGAGCTGCCAAGACGTCTATGTAGAGACGAATGCGCAAATATCGATATGCCTACTATTTTACTTAGAGTCCACACTTGTGGAGTAACGGTCAGCGCGTCTGGCCGCGAAACCAGGTGGCCAGGGTTCGAATCCCGGTCGGGGCAAGTTACCTGGTTGAGGTTTTTCCCGGGGTTTTCCCTCAACCCAATACGAGCAAATGCTGGGTAACTTTCGGTGCTGGACCCCGGACACATTTCACTGGCATTATCACCTTCATTTCATTCACACGCTAAATAACCTAGATGTCGATACAGCGTCGTAAAATAACCCAATTAAAAAAAAAGTTACTTAGAAAATAAATGGATTTGACATAATGACACTAATTTTAAAATGATTTCAGTTCGGTTGATTTGGCAACATATTTCTGAATCTAACAAATCAATGCTATTGATGCTATTCTTGTGCAGGTTTGCGTTACAATAGTAAAATAATATATTTCTTGAATTAATGGCCTAGTCCCTGCAGTGCCGTTTTGATTGAAACAGAGAACTTTCAACTCTATAACAAGATATCAAAGAATTTAGTGCAATTTTCTTCTGAATACTGAACAAAGCCTTAAAAAGAGGTTATTAATGACTAAAAATCAAAATGTAGTCGTGTTTGTTTTTTATAATAATTGTTTTCACAAAAATAAACTCCAATTTCTTCCAAATTATTTTATTAAATGTTAGTATATACATTATTTTTAACTAGTTTTTAGCGATTTCGAAAGTGTCCTGACTTGTGAATAACCCTATAGAACAGAAACATAGAAACACGAGAATTGCGATGCCTGTGAATTCTTTTCAACGTTGATTTAATATCGAATGCAGCGGAATATAAAATGTCTTAATAGAGAAATCCATTTGAAGGAATATTAAAATATTGTAATTTCGTTCCCCGAATGACTGTTTTTGCATAGAGCGTGCAGCATTTCTCTTTGTGAATCCCTCTGTTTTCTTTAATGAACTTGAAGTACTCATCTTCAAAGAAAACTCCAATTAGAATTACATTTCATCTCCAAACGAAAATAATAATCAAAACATCATTCTCTTTCCTACACAAATACAGAAATCTTTATAAGACAAAAAGTTAAGTGTGTCTCAGGAACCCTTGGCTTGTCAGCTACGAGAGAAAAAAAAATGTATCTAATACTGAAAGAAAACGTTTGAAGTAAGTTTAACGAGTAATTTGCAATTAATCAACTAGGAAAATTGCAGAGTATTAAGTATACATATACTGTCATGCACAATTAACAAGCAGTACATAGTCGCTAAATAAGACAAGTCAGAAATACACGATGTTCCATTCAAACCTCCCTGATTTCAATTAATCATTGCAAACAAGACATGCGGATTTATGAAATGAGACTAGTACTAAAAGAAAGGGAAACTCAAAGGGTGCTATTCATAGACATTTCGCTAGCCCGAGCTATGAGCATGCTAAACTAGCCCCGGCTATCGACTGATTACTTGTACAGGATTCATATCATATCATATCGCTAACAATGGTTTATGAATACGAAAAACGTTAGTTCGCTGAACATCCACCGGAAGCCCGCGCTAAGAATGTCTATGAATACGGCCCAAAGAATTTATATTTAATTTGTTTGAAGTTGGTTGTTTTGTCACTACGTTGCGCAACAATCGCAAAAGCAAAAATGGCGACTCCACAGCAACGCGGGCAAACGGTGGTGTGGTATGCGGAGACGAAATCCGTGATTTCAACGCAACGAAATTACAGACAAGTGTACGGAGGAGTTGCACCTGATGCAAAATCAATTAGGCTCTGGTCCAATAAGTTGCTTATCACCAGCAGTGTCCTAAAACAATCTGGTGGATCTCGGAGTTCCGTAACAGAAGAAAAGGTGGAAGAAATTCGAGCGGGATCTCAGAGAAGCCCGAGTAAATCCATTCGCCAGGCATCAAGGCAATTCAATGTGCCTCCGACAACTCTGTAATTTCGTTGCGTTGAAATCACGGATTTCATCTCCGCATACCACACCACCAATTACCCGCGTTGCTGTGGAGTCACCATTTTTTCTTTTGCGATTGTTGCGCAACTTAGTAACAAAACAATCAACTTCAAACAAATGATATAGAAATTTTTTGAGTTTCTCTTTCTTTTAGTACCAGGCTCATTTCATAAATCCGCATACCTAGTTAGGAATAATTAATTGAAATCAGAAGATTTGAATGGAACACCGTGTACAACATGAAGCACTGCGTGGTTTCCTACGGATAGATGTCACTAAGATAGTTTTCATCTAACATGTACAGTGTATCCCTTCTACAATTATAATTTGAGGGGTTCGGAGGTAAAACATGGTAAGTGACGTTTTAGTGTTTTGAAGTTATTAGGTAGATAAACATTTATACATGTAACAGTTTGTATAGTTACCAGGATTTTTTTTTAAGATGTTTTTTTATTAAAAGTACCAGATCTCTTGGACTCTTGCCTTTTACAAAAATATGGTTATATAAATTGCAATATAAATACGGTATATTAAAGAAAATTGATTAATAAGACCTTCAAAGAAGTAAAGTTACCAGGAAAGTAAAATCTATATACTTCTGCCATCTGTTGAGATGTTGGAAAACTAACTACTGCATTAGACGCAGAATATAAGATACCATATTATACGCTACATGTATAATTTTTTACCGAAATGTTAGTTACCATGTTTTACGCCCGAATCCCTCAATTGATATTTACTTTGTTGTCTTTTTACATTCTTTCATTTTTATGACATAAGCGAAAGTAATTTGTACTGTCTATTATAATTGGGGCTCTGCCATGTTATAGACAAGCTTCTTCAAAACAGACTTCGGTTCTTGTCACGCTCGACAAACTTGAACCGAATATAGAGCTTGAAATGCACGACACTAGTGTCTTGACTGCTATAATCAGGATTAACTCCGGGAAAAAATATTTTAGGGTGAATGCATTTATTAAACATTTCGCAAATTAATAATAATAATAATAATAATAATAATAATTATTATTATTATTACACCGCATTTATTAATATTTAAATATAATGTTGTCAAACTAGTTTCAAGTTACGATGAAAGAGTAATGGAACGGAGAAAAATTCTCTCCGGCGCCGGGATTTGAACCCGGGTTTTCAGTCCTACGTTCATAGACATCTATGACGTAGTGCAGAGGGCGGCCACTAAAGGGAACCCAAGAGTTGGAACTTAATCTGAGACGATTCTGTCCAACGCCGGGGCGGGTATCCGGTGTGGCTTAGTGGATAAAGCATCAGCACGTAGAGCTGAAAACCCGGGTTCAAATCCCGGCGCCGGAGAAAATTTTTCTCCGTTCCATTACTCTTTCATCGTATGATGACGCAGAATATCTGCATGGAAATATCATATGTATTTCGGTACATTAAAATAATATATATGATATGCGTAAATCACGACGCTTATTCTGTCGGATCCAGGCCAACTAGTCACTCATAACGAGTGCACCTCAGCACATGTGTGGACTTCAGTCCTACGTTCATAGACATCTTTGACGTAGTGCAGAGGGCGGCCACTAGAGGGAACTCAAGAGTTGGAACTTAATCTGAGACGATTCTGTCCGACGCCGGGGTGGCTATCCGGTGTGGCTTAGTGGATAAAGCATCAGCACGTAGAGCTGAAAACCCGGGTTCAAATCCCGGCGCCGGAGAGAAATTATCTCCGTTCCATTACTCTTTCATCGTATGATGTCGCAGAATATCTGCATGGAAATATCATATGTACTTTGGTACATTAAAATAATATATAGTTTCAAGTTATTCAGGAATTATTCTAAGGAAGAAGGCGGCACGATTCAGAGTCACAGCGGAGACGTCTCAGAACGAGTGCAAGACAAGGGACCACCGAATGAAGATAAATCTCTGCTTACAACGGGAATCGAACCACAGATTTCTTAGTTGGGAAGTGCACACGGTGGATTTCGTATACTCCCAACGGTAGAAGTTCAATCCAAATTCTCTTGAATGTCTTAGTCATCTATTGAACACCCTTTACTTCCAAGGGAAGACAACCCTTTTCTTTTTGTGACGCAGCTTCACCCTCAGTTTAGCCCCTTAAGCACAAAATCCTTATTAATGCTAAGAAACCTTTGTACGTTTTAATTGCTTTCTTCAGAATCTAAAATCCAATTTACCTTTTGTTTTTAGTTCATTATGATATCGTTTCCTTTTGAAATCTCTTCGTTTTTATTTCGATTCTTGTAAGAACTAGTTGCATAATTCCATTAAGTTCTGCTTCTCAAGCGGGGCGCCTTGTGTCCAATATTTCGTCATCTCTCCCTCCCTGCTTTCCCAGGAGCCCCACCCGTGCACTGGAGTGTCCGTTATTGCATTCCTGTGGCACAGATTCTACACCCAGCAGCATTGTAATAGCGTAATTTGGACGCGGAGGCAAGATAAACCATACTGTACGCTCTAATGGGAAAGGAGTTGTTGGAAAACATATGGCCCTGCCTAATGTGTTCATTTCACACCATATTTCAGCCAATTTCCTTTAAATTATGTATTATGGGTTTATTAATAACGAACGGTTTCATTTCTCTTAGACCAGTGATGTCAAAGCAAGCGCATTTTTCTGACCTTGACGTCGTGCGCGGGCATTAAGAGCTAAGTATGCTAGGAGGAATAAGCAGCCTGTTGGATTAAGAAAACAGTGGTGCACAAACTTCAAACGGAACGTGAAATTTTATGTCGTTATTCACAGGGGCGGACGCAGGATTTTTTTTTCGGGGAGGGATTTGAGGAGATAGTAAAAATGGAGTAATGAGAAATAAGTTTATATACTCACAATTTGTTTCCGAGTCACAAACATTTACAAGTTGGCCTGAGTAGCGTAGTCGGTATAGCCTTCTGTGCTCGAAGTTGCGGGTTCTACCCCAGCTCAGCTCGATGGCATTTAAGTGTGCTTAAGGCCTCATATCAGTCGATTTACTGGCCTGTAAAAGAAGTCCTGAGGGACAAAATTCCGGCACACCGGCGACGCTGATATAACCTCGGCAATTGCGAGCGTTGTTAAATAAACCATAATTTTTTAATTTTAACACTTACAATGACTGTAATACAAAAACAATGACAGAATGACAATTAAAGAAGAAGGCGACGAGGCTTCTTAGACATTTCATCCAGTACTTCATGAGCTTTTACTTCTACATTTTTATGTATATACATCAAGGCCAGTACATTTAATCTATCTGCTCCCATCGTGCTCGTCAAGTAAGTCTTCAAATACCGCAAAGTTGAGAACGACCGTTCTGGTGTTGCTGTAGTTACGGGCAACGTGCAGAAAAGTTTCAGCGACTTGCGAGTGCAGGGAAAAATAATTTCATTGCACCTGTTCAAAGATGATATAAAATCAGTAGGTATTAGGTGAAGATTTTTCTGATCAAGGAAATTTCTTCTCCACATCTTCAATTCATTGAAGAAAGGTTCTGGTGATGCATCAACATCATTGGGCCGCTGAATTACTATAGCCTCAATCTTCATCTGGTGCTCGCACTATGTTTTTAGGCAGCAAAGTTTGTATGGACTTTAGAATTCCCTTATGATTTAAAAACCTGTCCTTGAGCTGACTAATGAAATAGTCTAAGAAGAGAAGGAAAATTAAAAGCCTAAAATACTCTTCATGACTCTCTGTCCTGAAGTAAGAATGATGTGTTTGTCTTCCAGCAGTTCTTGGAATTTAACATTTTAGCAAAGAGAATTTACGTGGAAAACTCTCTAATTTCTATGTACAATCACGAATTAAAATTAATATTATTTTTGTTTCTTGTTTCGTATTTTGCTCAAAATTTCGGGAGGGGATATATCCCCTTAATCCCCCCCCCCCTTGCATCCGCCCCTGGTTATTTATATAGCATGGCTTCTTTCTGTTTGTTATTTTATATATTGTCTGTAAAACAAAAGTACTAACATCTATTTCTTAGCCTAATATTGCAGTTGTGTTTTAAACGTTAATAACATAATAAAGAGTAAAGAAGGAATATTCACACAAATTCCATAATAACTACAACTATACTGTACTAAGTGAATTAAACACATCATCCATAAAGAAAGTGTTATCCCAAAGAAAGACACTGAATATGACATGATAAGTTGAAATTGACATTGATGGTATCTTTAGCCCTATAAAAGTAATCAAAACAATAGTATAGTACAAAGCAAAGTTGTCTAGGTATATGTTTTAACTGTAACTAATATTACATAATAAAACTCTTATGTGATATTGGTGCGCAACTTCCTGTTATCAGAATATTAAAGTATCTCGAAATCTGCTGAAACTATAGAGCTGACGTTTTACCAACACATAAGCACATATCTTTTGTTTGTGATATAACAGTATTTGCTTTGTTAATTAATTTCCTTACAAACATTTTCCATGCGAATATTTTCAAACATTTTAATACACTATCTTCAGTAATACATATTTAGGATATATTAGATTTACGAAATCATTGTTTTAGTACCTGTAAGGCTACTAAACAAACATATCTCAAAATTTCACTTTTCTGTAAAAAAAGTTGAGAAAATATTCCTTTTGAATAAAAAAGCAAACTTGTGAAAAATGAACATTAAAATTAAAACTTATAATGCACTTATACTTTTCAGACAAATCTAACAATTAACATGGATACAGTTTCAATAAGTTCTCTTCCCTTTATCCATTGAATCAGTGCTGGCCATCCCTGTACATACCTAGCGGTATATACTACCTCTTTCGTCTGTCTCTTTTCTTTCCGCTGTAAAGCGCTCAGGCTCTCCTGGGCTCTAAAAGCGCGCGCTTGCTCATGGGCACCAGTTGACATCACTGTCATGGATAAATATATATATTTATCCATGTCACTGTCTTAGACTCTTAACAGCATGAATGAAGAAAGAAGAGTGAAGACAGAGAAGATGCAGAATTTTAAAATTAGGCAGAATTATTTCTTCTTCTTCTTATTCTTCTTCTTCATACAATGAACCTTAGTTGACTTCGTCTCCAAATTGATCATGCCATCTTTTATATGAACGTCTATGTTTCTGCATCTTCTTCGTTTGTAAAACAGTTTCTTTAGTAGCTGTCGTCTTTCATACGGTGTACGTGGTTCAGCCATCTGCATATATTCTTCCACCCATCATTAACTTCAGAATTTTTATTGTTGTTGAAATATAACGATTTGTTGATGTAGACTGGTATCATATTTATTATTTCGGAATATGTATTACATGTCTTTCTCGCGTTAAATTCTATTAACATGTTTCGGTCTGTTATCGAACTTCTTCAGAACTGGCTGTTGCTGGTCTTGCTGGGGGTGTGTTTATGTAGTGTAATGTGGAGTCAAAGAGTGTATGTGTTCTGAAATAGAGTTGTGTGTTGAGAATTTCATTTGGGTGTGTTTTTGTGTGTCTGTATATTTCGTAGCTATACTTATTTTTTTGAAAGATGGGACATGAAAGTTAAGCGGCCGAGCTTGGAACTACAGTGCCATGTTGCCAATATGGACAACCACGCTGCCAGCTGATGGAAGGTATCAAATGACGTTACGATGGCTGACGTTAAAACATTCGTTGACAATTGACGCAAAGGTAAGAAAACAACACAAAAATCGACAGAGAATCAAAGACGAAACGTACCAATGTTAACACTATGTGCACAATAAATGTCGCCAAGAGAGCTATTAAGCACTCGCCATGTGGGAACGGTAAGTTTGGCAACTCAACCGGTGTTACCATAGCAACAGGCCTACCACGCTATGTGACATTCAGTTGTTTTTCCGATCACAATGCTCCTGTCATGTCCCATCTTTCAAAAAAACAAGTATATGTTTCTGCATCTCCTTCGTTTATAAAATAGTTCCTTTAGTAGCTGCCATCTTTCATACGGTGTACGTGGTTCAGCCATCTGCATATACCTATTCTTCCACCCATCATTAACTTCAGAATTTTTATTTTTGTTGAAATATAACGATTTGTTGATGTAGACTGGTATCATATTTATTATTTCGGAATATGTATTATATGTCTTTCTCGCCTTAAATTCTATTAACATTTTCCGGTCTGTTATCGAACTTCTTCAGAACTGGCTGTTGCTGGTCTTGGCGCCTTTTGTTTTGCTTCCTGTGGGCGTGTGTTTATGTAATGTAATGTGAAGTCAAAGAGTGTTATGTGTTCTGAAATAGAGTTGTGTGTTGAGAATTTCATTTGGGTGTGTTTTTGTGTGTCTGTATATTTCGTAGCTATACTTATTTTTTTGAAAGATGGGACATGAAAGTTAAGCGGCCGAGCTTGGAACTACAGTGCCATGTTGCCAATATGGACTACCACGCTGCCAGCTGATGGAAGCTAGCAATTGTCGTTAAGATGGCTGACGTTTAAACATTCATTGACTGCGAAGGTAAGAAAACAATACAAAAAACGACAGAGAATCAAAGACGAAACGTACCAATGCTAACATTGTGTGCACAATATAATGTCGCCAAGAGAGCTATTAAGCACTCGCCACGTGGGAAATATAAGTTTGGCAACTCAACCGGTGTTACCATAGCAACAGGCCTACCACGCTATGTGACATTCAGTTGTTTTTCCGATCACAATGCTCCTGTCATGTCCCATCTTTCAAAAAAACAAGTATATGTTTCTGCATCTCCTTCGTTTATAAAATAGTTCCTTTAGTAGCTGCCATCTTTCATACGGTGTACGTGGTTCAGCCACCTGCATATACCTATTCTTCCACCCATCATTAACTTCAGAATTTTTATTGTTGTTGAAATATAACGATTTGTTGATGTAGACTGGTATCATATTTATTATTTCGGAATATGTATTATATGTCTTTCTCGCGTTAAATTCTGTTAACATGTTTCGGTCTGTTATCGAACTTCTTCAGAACTGGCTGTTGCTGGTCTTGCTGGGGGTGTGTTTATGTAGTGTAATGTGGAGTCAAAGAGTGTATGTGTTCTGAAATAGAGTTGTGTGTTGAGAATTTCATTTGGGTGTGTTTTTGTGTGTCTGTATATTTCGTAGCTATACTTATTTTTTTGAAAGATGGGACATGAAAGTTAAGCGGCCGAGCTTGGAACTACAGTGCCATGTTGCCAATATGGACTACCACGCTGCCAGCTGATGGAAGCTAGCAATTGTCGTTAAGATGGCTGACGTTTAAACATTCATTGACTGCGAAGGTAAGAAAACAATACAAAAAACGACAGAGAATCAAAGTCGAAACGTACCAATGCTAACATTGTGTGCATAATATAATGTCGCCATGAGAGCTATTAAGCACTCGCCACGTGGGAAATATAAGTTTGGCAACTCAACCGGTGTTACCATAGCAACAGGCCTACCACGCTATGTGGCATTCAGTTGTTTTTCCGATCGCAACGCTCCTGTCATGTCCCATCTTTCAAAAAAACAAGTATAATAATTTCAGAAAATAAATGATGGCACATTCGTGTTATTCGCAACATGATACAGGAACGAATTGTTACAGAATGTGTTATTTAATGACATTAATTTTCTCGCCATGGCTTGCAGACTATTTTCACTTGGCGATCCCGAGGCGTAGGCGACGCGGGGTCAGGTTTGTGGTCGGTCGGAGCAGTCACCGTGATTAAACGGTGTTTTCCACCCTGCAACCCCCCGAACCCTCGTAATTCGAGCCGTGATCCAATGGTGTACCTGCTGAAATGCGATTCCCATTAGATGCAATGGACCGTAAGTGAGGGGGCTGACAGGAATGACACAGGACCCTGATGGAATGTCACCGCCGTGTACATGCGGTCTATGGCACAGCAGACGCAGATGGATTCCACGACCCCGACGCTACGCGGCTAATGATTTCACCCTCCTTCGCATGCAGCGACGCACCTCGGACAACAAATGAATCTTACTGCTTAATCAACAGCCGGCTTTTGAATCATATAGGTCTAAGATCAATATTCGATCAGAGTGAAACCAAAGCTAACTGATTAGGAAATATGCTTAAGAAAATGTAAAGGAATAATGCAGTGGCTCCTAATTACTTCAGGATAACGGACCCCTTTTTTATTTTTAAGGCTAATTACGGACCCCACACATTTAAATTTTGGTTCTGCGTAGAAGTAGTAGTTGAGAGGTAGGTAGCAATATTAACAAAAATTAAATTGAACATACAGTATACATGATGTTAAAAAAGTATCAAATATTTTAGGAGGTGCTAGACTAGACGGCAGTTCGGAAGGCGGTCGGCTGCGTAGCATTTCTGGCATGTGACGTCATAACGCCTTTATAAAATATCCCGTTTGTTGCGCTCAAGTCCCGCATAATACGCTGTTTTTGTGGAATATTTTCGATGTAATTTTAAACAATGTACTGTAACAGCAATGAAGCATTTTGGTCATTGAATGGAAATTTTTACTTGTCAGTTTGTTGTCTTTTAGTGTATTGAAGTGTCTGTGAGTGTAATTACAATGAGTGTTATACGAAAAGCTCTTTCTGTGTCGGAAAAATTTGAAATCTTACGAAATACGATGAAAACAGTACTCTTAACCAGAAAAAACTCTCTGATTCATTAGGAATCCCATCATCGCTATTATGGATGATAATAAAATCACTGTAGCTCTGCGATGTCAGGAGGATGTAAGCGCAGGCAAGTGAAGTGTGGTAAACATGAGGACTTGGAAAACACGCACACAGCAAACAACTTTACTATAAATGACTTTTTTTTTCCTTCAAAAAAAAAAAAAAAGTACACTACATATTGCAAATGTTTTTGACGTACAGTACAGTAATTACATAATGAAGTAATACAGTATTACCTTTCGTGAATCATGTATTTCAATGAAGAGAAATGCTAATAGATACTGTATACAAGTCAAATTTAGTATACCCACCTAATATGCGGTCCGGGTTAATACGCGATTTATACGCGGTCCCTTGAACAGCGTCTTATCAGGGTTTTACTGTATTAATCCATAAAATTCGAACCACTGGGGGTAGAAATGTGATTTTTGTTTCTGTGTTTTCAGAAAATATTAAACATTCATCATATACAGGGTGATTCATTATTACGTGTAAATGCTTTGTGTGTGTGTGTGTGTGTGTGTTGTAGAGGTGAAACTAAGACTAAAACGTTCTATACAACTTTTTCTCAAAACCTTTAATTCCAGAGTTCCAGTAGATGGCACCTACGTCGTAGTAACTGCACAGGCATTACTGTTCTCCCACACATTTGGTGTGGTATTGCGGGGAATCAGTTATTCGGACCTCGAGTTCTACCTCCGCGGTTGAATGGGAAAATCTACCGCGAATTCTTGGAACGCGAATTGCATGGTCTGCTACATGATATCCTTCTTGCAACGCGAGTGAACTTATGGTTTATGCACGATGATGATCCTGCGCATTACTGCCGCAACGTAAGGGCGTATCTCAATGCTGTGTATCCAGATCAATGGATAGGCCGCGCAGGGCCAACTCCTTGGCCAGCCAGATCACCGGGCATGAACACTCTGCCTTTGGGGCTGCCTAAAGTCGTTAATGTATGCATCTGCTATACTAACGTAGAAGTACTACAACAGCGAATTGAACATGCGTGTGGAATTGTTCGTAAAGAGTTGAATGGGCTGTGTAACGTTCAGAGATCACTAAGGCGGCGAGCACAGGTATGTCTTCAAGTTGAGGGACAGCACTTTGAACATGCATTACACTAAGAATTGTGCAAATGTGTAAAGTCTAGAAGAAATTGTGGAACAACTGGATAATACCCACGGCAGAGCAATGTCGTTAGTCGAAGTTACTCGCTGGCCACTACTCACCTGGCCGTACCGAGCCGTGTCAAACAAAACACAATCGAAATGGTGGTAGTAAAATTCGCGACTATATTCTTAAATAATTCACTGCATTAGTCAAGTGCAAGACTTCTGGCTTCTGTTGCATTCAAACAATTATAAAATACGATAATTTGGTTCAGGGAGCATCCGTTTTTGATGCAAAGATAATTTATTTGGCTTGTTTCTTAAATAAAATTACGAAATGGCGTTCCTGTGCTTAACATTTAATAAAAAATGTTCAGAACGAAGGAGGCAGAGAGAGAGAGAGAGAGAGAGAAAAGAAACAAATTTCTCCCTCCAACGACGCCACACACCAACGTCGTGTTCTTATGTTGGCGAGATTGTGTATTTACTTAAATTTGGTGGTAAACGTAACGGCACGGTTCAAAGATGCCGTGGGAATTCTCCAGTTTAGCGGAAATGGTTTTACATTCTTTACTGTGTTTGGTTTTAGTTCACAAAACGTGCATAAGTGGACTGCCGAGGATATGAGCTTAGTGACTTTGGTTGTTTTTGTATTGAAGTCCAAATGCACTGTACGAAAGTGATAATTAGTTTACATTTGGCGTGTCATCCTTTCTTTGTTTGGGAGCGCAAGTTCCACGCAAAATGGCGTTAATTCTGGAAGTAAAGGTTTTGGGAAAAATTTGTATAGAACGTTTCAGTCTTAGTTTCACCTCTGCATTACACACACAAAGTATTTACACGTAATAATGAATCACCCTGTATACATGCAGGGTCCCTACAACAGACGTCTCCAAAACCGTACTCGCGAGTAAGCCCCTGAACGGAACCGAAGCCAGTACGTAATGAGCGCGCTCCGCCTCACACATCCCCACCTGTACTGTACTCAGTGTTTATGCGCAAACGAAGAGCAGTGGCGGACTGCCATTATCACTGTGTTGGTCGGCGTGTTCCACCGTTTCACAATGTCTTCTAATCATGGACGTAGTACATTCAAGGATGAAAGGGAAGAGAAATATTTTGTGTTAGTGGGGAGAATGTGAAATGCTTAATTTGTTCGAAAATTCTTAAGGGTGTGTTAAAATTCAACATGCGACGACAATACTAGACTCTTCACAAAGAATATCATTCAATTACAGGCATGTTGGACATATGAAAATAATTTATTTTGGGGCTATTTGTATAACTGTTGGTTATACATAATAATCAGTATATTACAATACGTTTGTACTCAGTTCCGCATGACATACTTATAGTTTTTTGTTTAATTTTAATGAATTAAGTACTATTATAGTCACAATCATGCCATGGTATGAAAGAAAAATTTCACAACCTCGAGCAGGAATCGAACCTGTGACTTCCTGGTCTTTTCCTGGTCTTCGGTCAGGCGCTCTACCATTGAGCTATCGAGTTCGTCTCACGCCAAACGCTCGGAATTATCCTTTCATACTGGCGACTCTCTTATAGAGTACTGTCCATAGCGTCTGATCTTAGTCAGCACTGCTTATGGCTGGAAAGAAACTTTACAAATGTAATCTTCATCTTACGATGGCATGATTGTGACTATAATAGTGCTTAATTCATTAATATGTCACATCAACGGACGTATATACGTCACCCAAACATCGTAAGATGAAGTTTAATTTTAGGTGAAATGCTTAGGCCTACAAATATTTTTATAAATATAAAACAAGAAAATACAAACACAAATCATACACGTGTTCTCAGTCTTAAACAAAAAAAAAAAAAAAAAAAAAAAAGCTTCTTGCTAGCTATGTTCTAGCTTGGAATATTGGAAAATCAATGAAGCCGTTTACAGAAGCATCATTTGTAAAATCGTGCATACAGGACGTTACTAAAATACTGTGTCCAGAACAAAGTCAAAGTTTAAGAAAATTAAATTGTTTCCAATTACAGTTCAGAGAAGGAATTTCAAGATTGTAAATGTAATTGAATCTGAAGTCGAAACCACAATTAACCAGTTTGTAGCTTACTCACTTGCATTGCACGAAAGCAGAGATAGAAATAACAAAGCTCACCTAGCCATTTTCATCCGAGGAGTTAATGACCATTTTACTGTGTCTGAATGTCTTCTAGATGTAATTACAAAATACAAATGGAGAAGATCTCTTCCAGGCACTAAAAGGCACCATAGAACAGAAGAGGTTGAATTTGCAATGACTTGTGTCAATAGCAACATACGGGGCTCCAGCTTCATGGTATGTCAAAATAATATACAAACGTATGATATTTCTTATTCTTTTGTAAACCTAAGCATACCGTTGCCGCGATCCCCCACTGACCGCTTCCATCTGTTGAGGTACGTGTCTCTTCCCCTTCTCTAGTCCTACAGCACACTGTGTTCGGCGGGTAGCATCGAGAGCACGAATGACGATACGCTTTTTGGAGACCTCTGCCCTACAACATACCAATTTTCCGAGCACACTTGTTATTTGTTCTTAAGACTGTCTAAGAGGCGAGCATGCGGCGAGTCTGCGTGTCCATATATTGCAACGCAGCACTGCCGCTATTGGCTAACGCCGATAAGCGGACACACCTACAAACGTCAGGAGGTTTGAGCGCGACTATAATTGCATCTCTCGTACCTTTTTCCTTCCTGAAGCCAAACTGCTCTTCTTCCAATTACTGGGTGTTCATTTCAAAGTGTGTCATGACGTCACTGTTGATGAGTCAGGGATTTGAAGCGAGTTTCAGCTTTTGTGTCAGAGAAGTTGCCTATTAATCAAGGCGTTCAATCTGAACTTGAGAACGTGTACGGTATAACTTGAATGTCGTAGCAACAGATGGCGGTCTGTACGGTCTGTGTGCTACCCTAGATCATATATGTAACAGATATGTCGGGGTCATAGGCTTTGAGGTTAACAACTTTTGTCAGGTTTACTACGCTGCCATCTAGTTATTACATAAGGAGTCACGTCATAATACCCATTTGAATTGCATTAGAAACTGTGCTGCCATCTCGTGTTCGTTTACGGCGGACGGGTGGCGATCCTGGCGGTTGTTCTCTTCAAAGTGCTGCCGATTTTAACGTAGCGAGGAGTTATCTGTTACAGATATGATCTAGGGTGCTACCATAACCTCTTTCGAACTGTGTTTTGCGCGGGCAAGTCGTACGCAGGGTATTTGTTATCATCGGTCGCGTACGGCAACATTCCACAATACAAATCAAATGCTTCGTGTCCATGTTGACCGTCGAAGTTAATGTCAACAAATACGTAAGTAATCGTCTTAACCCTCTCCCCATATCCCGACAGTAAGAAAAAACTCGCCTCAGTACGTGTTTCCAAACAGTTCACATTCCTGCCACTACCGGCGTTACCGTACGTATCGGTAAGTACTCTTCAGAATGAACGCCGTACTTGCTAGGCAACGTCTCTGGCAGATAAGTAATACACCTCTGCGGAAATGTAGGAAGATTGAATTCTCTAGGCTCATCGACTAGTCACGTGACGGCGTACAGCGAGCCATGACACACTTTGAACTGAACACGCAGAATTCTTTCATCTTAGAATATAAACGTCGAGTCTTGCAGAGCTAGAAAAAATATTACAAACAGAATTTTATTAACGTTAGTAAAATGACCAATAACTTGATTTATTGTTGCGAAACGAAATTTTGGTAGTTTATGACACTAATGTTTGTGACCAATTCTACCGTTTCATTTTTTACTATCTCATAATGTATTCAGATTATACAATTAAGTAAAAACATACTCTCTAGCGAGAACTACAACGGCAGGGAAACTGTATAGTTTACTGCAGTAATTGCTAATACGGTGCAAAGTGATGTCGATTCTTGTATCGGAATCTGGTGCCGCGATCTGCTCCCAGTCTATATGCATTCACACCCTGGGGTTTAATTAACGCATTAGTACGACGTCTAGATGGCAGCACGCCTCGTTTGCCGGGTATCGCAGACGTGGAGACGTTTCTACGGCCCAGCGATCTTCCTAATTGCAGGCATGAATTTAGTTCACGTGGAAACTCTCCGCTCATGTGGTCATAACCTGGCCGTCCTGGTTATACCTAGATGTTTATTTATTTTTATACACTTGAAGGTAAACGTTATGAAGTTAAGCTAAATTAAATATCGTTTCTCGCTACACGTATTACGCAGAAATTAAAAATAAAATAGAAAATAGGCAAATGAAAGAAAAAATTGGAGATATAAAGTTGACACGTATTTTGTCACACGGTTTAGTCGTATAATAATAATTAAACTTTTCAAACTCTTTGTTAATGATGTTTCAGTTTATGGCATATTTTATGAAGTATTAATACATATAACTCTAATAAAAACTAGTTTAAACAAACAAAAACATGAACAAAAAGCGTATATCTAAGGCATACCAAAAGCCTAAGCAAACCAAACCTAACATGTCACCGATCCTAGACATTACGAAGACTCGCTTTCTATCTATCTATCTATCTATCTATCTATCTATCTATCTATCTATCTATCTATCTATCTATCTATCTATCTATCTATCTATCTGTCTGTCTGTCTGTCTGTCTGTCTGTCTGTCTGTCTGTCTGTCTGTCTGTCTGTCTGTCTGTCTGTCTGTCTGTCTGTCTGCCTGCCTGCCTGCCTGCCTGCCTGCCTGCCTGCCTGCCTGCCTGCCTGCCTGCCTGCCTGCCTGCCTGCCTGCCTGCCTGCCTGCCTGCCTGCCTGCCTGCCTGCCTGCCTGCCTATCTATCTATCTATCTATCTATCTATCTATCTATCTATCTATCTATCTATCTATCTATCTATCTATCTATCTATCTATCTATCTATCTATCTATCTATCTATCTATCTATCTATCTCTGTTTAAACCAGTTCTTACTTTTTGAAACTGATTTGACGGATTTCGGGTTATTACGGTAATAAAAGAAATCATTATAATGCATCTATGAAGGAATACAAGATTTTTCTTCGGAATTAAAAGAAAAAACATTTTTCTATAATCCCGTATATGGGTGTGTGTAAACATACCTCCATGATCGCTAAAAAGTCTACGAATAAGCAAAACAAAACCCAAAGTGTCCATTGTGTGATTAATAAGAATAAGTGATGGACGAAAATCATCTGAAGATTTGAGTTAGCGTGCTAGTAACATTGGTAACCATGCAGTGGGAGTAATAACCGGTATCGTACAACGGTAGAGTTACGAGCAGCTATGGAAGATGCATTCATGCTCGTTACCCCGGATTATGTCCGCAAAACATCTGTCAGAATAAGGTGCAGAGCTCAGCTGTGTTACGACAATGACCGTCTCCACATCGATGTTCTGGACTCTTTAACCTTCAGGAAAATGTTCATATCAAGCATTCAGTTACAACTACACTATCTACCAAAAAGTAATTGGGCACCCAGGATTTCACGTGCTAGATGCAATGTTTCGGTGGCTACTATGTAGTGGTATGCAGACAATAATATTCACCGGTTGAACTGGCCTGCACAGAGTCCTAATCTCAATCCCATTGAGCACCTTTGAGACGAATTGGACCGGCGATTGAGGTTTCGGGAAATTCGGCCAACTTCCATTGTCCAACTGAGTGCCATATTGCAAGAGGAATGGCGACGCATTCCAGTGGATATTCTACACAAACTAGTGGAGAACATGCCTGACGGGGTGGCTGCTGTTATAGCAACAAGAGGTGGTACCACGAGGTTCTAAAGGGGCAAAAAACAGTGCCCAATTACTTTTTGGTAGATAGTGTATCATAGTATCGAAAAAGAAAAGTATATCCATTTCTCGGCCACTCCTAGTGTCAACGCAGAAACGTTTCCCTAAGAGAAATTATTGTCATATTGCATACAGAATAATTGAGGGACGTTTTCACAAAACTCGTTAAATATACAATTTTCCATTTTTATATTTTAATGTATCCTCATAGTTTTGGATCAGGAAAATCAAATGGCGCTATCAGAAATGAGCTAAGCCTGCAAACTACAGTATAAAATTGAAAGCGAAATACGATATTTTTTTTTAAAAGTCGGTGTTTACAGAATGGAGAGTTTTGGCATAGTTTGTTATTTGCAAGAGTATGTGGAATAATTAATAACAGGTGTTAGGTAAATATTTACATCTTTTTGCCACATTCGTTAAGTTATGTCGGACTTTCATTTCCTTTCATTGTTAGGTGTATATGAGACAAACCGTTAATACAATTTCTGTAGTTTTCTTTTGTTAAGTTTATTTATACACGCTTTAACATATGTGGTCATATTGCGCGTGTAGAATCTTTGAGTATGTCAGTAGGCAGTTTTCTGTGTTGTCCGTCTGATACTGTATGATCTGTGACCTATTGGCGCCAGAATTTAGCTAATTTTATGACTGGAGTTTAATTCCGAGTATCTTTATTTGAGGACAGTTATACTGTGGCCCTCACTCATATTTCTTCAATATAGCCTACGTTAACGATAACTTTTAATCTGTTGTGTATTACCTATTAATTTCTGCAGGTACGTTTTGGGCGTTTGTTGTATTATATTATGTACAATACCATAGTTGTTGTTCAACTATGTAAGCAAGTTTTAATCCTGGTTGAGTGTAAATAGAGAAGGCCTTACGGCCTTAACTCTGCCATGTTAAATAAAGCCATTATTATTATTATTATTATTATTATTATTATTATTATTATTATTATTATGACTTCAGACTTGCTTAATAAGGGGACATTTTTGGGGAAAATTCATAATTATATCAGTAAATAATTGCAAAACGTAAGAAAATCAACAATCTAAAATTTTTTTTAATAACGGGAAACTTTTCGGGAAAATTCATAATTATAATAAAGACAACTTTTCAGTGCTGTACAATGATAAAACTTAGCAAAATCAATAATCTAACTGCTTAATAGGGGCAATTTTTTTTCCGGGAGTTTAAAATAATTATTGTATCAGTAAAATTTTTTACTACGAGTATTTCTACACCTAGTTGTAATTTTAGTATACATTTTTGACCCTTTACGGCCAGATTACTAATCAGAAACTTGAGGACTCTTTATTTATAAAGGATTACTGATAACTACTTGTATAAACATTGGTTGCTGAACTACTGAAGCTAGTTCTTTAAGGTTTTGAACGCAATGAAAGAATATGCTTTGAGTTTCGTCATGAACGACCGACCTTGTGTCGTGCTGAACACATGGCCAGAAAATCCCGCAAGTTGTGACTGTGTAGTGTTGGCTCAAAAGTATCACAAAATCCTTGGCAAATTATAACAGTGATGTTATAAATAGGTATTAGACCTATATTTTGTTCAGTACACAGTTTTGTGAGAAGAAAACACAAAATCTAAAGCAAACACACTTGAAATACCATGCTAGAATACAAACAAAAAAGCATACATCATGTATATAATTCGTTTTTGATATAAGACAATTGTTTTGTTAGTTTTTGTTTATTGCATTGAACACACTGATGTTAATACTATAAATTATATATGGAATTGCGTTACGTTAACTATTAAAAAAAAAACAAGTAACGAGCGCTGTCACGTGACCGGAAAAGTGTACGCTTTAATAATATGCTTATTAAAATAATAGAGCGTGTGAGGCGCTATGCGTCGACGCCGCCGGGGACTACAGATTGCGTCAGTCATAACAGAATTATGCAGGTCTGAGCAAACAGCGGGAGCAGAGTTCAGCAAACGGGGCAAATAAGGCAATTATGTTGATAACGAAGCAGCCTGCCGACGCCACCACGAGAGCAAAGCTAACTAGACAGCAAACAAACAAACAAACAAACAGTGCAAGAAACTACTTACTGATACACTGGCTGACTGATTCACAGACTGACAAACAGAGTAAATAAAAAGATGACAAATTACCATATTGATTAACTAACAAACCGACTACAAAATAATAGTAAAATATTGACTGATTACTGAAATAGCTGGTGTGAGGTTTTTGGGTATTTGCACTGTGTCTTAGATGTAAAGACATGCAAAGTTTCGGAGCTACATGCCGACTCCATCATCAGGTAAGGTATGGAAAAATATTTGGAATAAATTTGAATAAGGAACAAAAAAAAGTTCCCTTCCCAGGCAGGAATCGAACCACGAAAGTCTTAGTTACCAGTCTATCGTGCTCTAGAGTGAACAAGGCTCTGAAATCAGCTACAAGGGTCGGTCCGGTTTTTTTGCCGCTACTGTACTACATAAAAAAACATATATTTTTTTCGTGCAAAACAAATTTGAAAAATACTGCACCCCTATTCAGTCCATCACTCAAAACAGTAATAAAAATTATGATTTTTAAGAAACATTTGTATATAAAATGAACTTTAGTTTTCGGAAATTACGGTATAAACTAGGATCTGATGATACTCAATAGAAGTGAAAACATTTGCCCAGAAACAGCGTAAAATTGTACAGTGCTTTCATTTCAAAACTTCCCAGTCTAAATAACCAATTATTTAAATTGAATTCAATTTAAACAAAAACACGTCAATTTAGATATTGAGGGGGAAGTCTCAAACCAGGCTTAATCGCATTTTATAGTTCACACCCCACCCCCAGTCTTCCCCACTTTGAAATTTCAAATGGCATCCCTATATTTTTATACTTAAATATGAAAGAGGATTCAATTGTTTATAAACCCCATTCACTTGTTTTCGTATCTTTTATTTTCTACCGTCGCCTGGCAACCTGTATTTTTGTTATTATCAGTTGATTGTAGGATGAAAACACAGCTTATGTTGTGTAATTTCCTAAATTTAATCAATCAAGGTGATTTATGTTCTCTCTTGAAGTGTATACACCATTTTAAAATAATTTAATACACAAACACAACTACTACATGAAAAATGCTCAATAAGTTTTTGTAGCTTTATTCTCTTCAGCTCTAATCAACAATAACAACAATCCAAGTTGTCAGGCGACGATAGAAAACAAAGATGCGAAAACGAATGAATGAGGTGTATAAAAAATTGAATGCTCTTTCATATTTAAGTATAAAAATATAGGGATGCCATTTGAAATTTCAAAGTGGGGTGGCTGGGGTGGGGGATGAAATCTGAAATCCAATTGGGCTAAGCCTGGTTTCAGACTTCCCCCTCAATATCTAAATTGAGGTGTTTTTTGTTTAAATTTAATTCAATTTAAATAATTAGTTATTTAGACTGGGAAGTTTTGAAATGAAAGATAGATTATAGACGGAAATAATATTTATAAACAAATATATATTTATATATATTATATTTTATATAATTAAATCAAATTAAACTTGAGTCATTCCACGCAAAAAGTGTGCTTTTGAACCATGATGTCTCAAAAGTTAAAAATATTGTAGTAGGTTATTTTGTATGTTCTAAATATGAATTTTGCAATATTATATTTATATCCTTCATAGTTTGGCAGTAATCAGAATTTAAAATATTGGTTTAACAAAGAACACGTTTCATTCATTGAAGTTTTCTTACTATGTAAAAGAAGATGGAAAAGTGATTTCAATGCATTTCGAAAGAGGAGAGCTTGTTTCCAAATTCCCTCAAAATAAAAAAAATGTATAATTTTTTAAGTAGTTACCCGCCGTAAAATAATTTAAAATAATATAGAACACAAAATGCAATTCATTTTTACAGACGAAAAAACATGTGTTTAATTCTTTAGGGTATATTGATTCCACTGTGAAAATTTCAAAATGTTGTCTTAAATATCATGTCAGTTTTTAATATAAATAACTCACCGCAACAAAGGAGCTCAGCAGGTAGGCCCTCCCGTCGTACAGAATGTTGCGCGATCAAGGTCAGGGAGACAGTCGTTTGAGATTACTCATCGTTATGAAGTCTCGCGAATGCCGCGACCGCCACACATAGCAAGCGATTTTCAACCGTCGGAACAAGAATTAATAATTTTATTAATTTAATTATTCACAGGTTTTCTGAGATTATGTCGTAAAACTTGGGAGATGGATTAAGAGTAAGATTTTCTTTAATACGAATGAAATTCGCATTAATTTAAATGGGTGCATTCGAATATAAAACTTTATTTTTTTTCAATGAGGCGTTTTTATGAGCATCCCTTAATATTATTCGAATTAGTCTTTAAGGTATTAAAACATGGTTGTTCAGGTTTACAATGGCGTCTCTTTAGTTTCGATGACACTTCATATAGGGTGTCTAGAATATTTCAAATTATGGATAGCATGTAACTGCCACCCACTTTTCAGTCATCCGTATGACTAAAATATTAATGATATGGCGGTCATACTTGGCAGTTTAATTTAATTTATTTTCACAATAACATTAAATTGGGGGACTATCAAACAGGGTTTCGCACCGGAAAATCTACAATTAACCAGATTTTTATTTTACGACAAATTTTAGAAAAAAATGAAGGAATTTTGTATCCCAATTCATCTGCTTTTTAGCGATTTTAATTGTGCCTATGATAGCATTAATAGGGAAAGACTCTACGTGGCAATGGAAGAATTGAATATCCCAACTAAATTAATTAGAATGGTTAAATTGCTAATGAGTAACACATGCAACCAAGTTAAAATGCAGAACCTAACATCGAAACCATTCCAAATACACACTGGAGTTCGTCAAGGAGATGCATTAGCATGCCTCCTATTCAATATTGCATTGGAAAGTGTCGTCAGGAAGTCTGAAGTGCAAACACGGAGCAACATTTTTTATAAATCCACACAAATATTGGCATTTGCGGATGACATTGTCATTATTGGCAGATCCATGAAATATGTAAAGGAAGTGTTCCTTCCCTTGGAACAGGCTGGAAAAGACATAGGCCTCATCATCAACGAGAGGAAAACAAAATATATGTTGGCAGATAATGGAAAGATAGGTGACAAAATAGACAGCCTGCAGATATCAGATTATAATTTTGAGAATGTTGACAACTTTACATATTTAGGATCAGTGGTCACTAGCGATAATAACATGTCCAACGAAATCTCTAATCGATTAATGAAAGCAAACAGAGCATATTTCGGCTTGAAATATCACTTTAGTTCGCATGCTCTATCCAGGAAAGTAAAAGTTATTCTTTACAAAACATTAGTGAGACCAGTTTTGACATATGCGGCAGAAACGTGGTCAGTCTCCAAAAATGATAAAAAGACTGGAGATTTTCGAAAGAAAGATTCTGCGAAGGATCTATGGCCCAACATTTGAGGAAGGTCTCTGGAGGAGGAGATGCAACTATGAATTATATAGACTTCTAGGAGAGCCAAATATAATCAACACAGTTAAAACAAGCAGATTGAGGTGGGCAGGACATGTAATACGCATGGACCCAATTGAATCTTGCAAAAAAATTATAATAACAAATCCGGGAGGTCAGAGAAGACGAGATCGACGGCACTTGCGGTGGATTGATGGAGTGGAAGAGGATGCCAGAAAGTTGGGGTGCAAGAATTGGAAGGCTGCTACACAAGATAGAGACGGATGGCGACAATTACTAATGATGGAGGCCCAGGCCCACCAAGGGCTGTAGCGCCAAGCCTGGTTGAGTTTTTTCCGGGGTTTCCCTGGTGCTGGACCCGGACTCATTTCACCGGATGATGATGATGATGAATAACATTAAAAGCCCAAAAAAATTCATGACATCACTGGCATATTCTTAAAATTTTGTATGGAATAACATACTCATATTTAAGTAAAATATATGATCATAACCAATTAGATACAGTAGTATAACAGTTTACTCTAAATCCCTATGGTGCGCGAATTTTGCCGCACCGTTTGTTATAATAATACTTACAAGAATATACCACTTTAACTTATTAAATCAGTAGGCCTAAATGAGTATATGAGTTATCTAGATTATTGTCCCCTCTGGCACACTGGGAGTTGTTCGTATTTGAGCAGACACTAAAGATGATAAAAGAGAAGAACAAATGTAGGTGCAGTCGTTGCAATCCATCACAGTTCGGAAACCAGTCAATGCAACGACTTCGAGTCCGGACTACCTGTCAGCAGCCGTCTGCATCTCACAGTGGTGTTGACGATCCATTTGTCATGTCGGGAGTGTTGGCTCCAGAAAATTTGCAAGTTTAACGCATTTCGCAACGAACGCAGGCCGAAGAGCAAGAACGATAAAAGGGAGAGAGAGAGAGAAAAAAATTCCAAGTAAATCGGCATCTACTTGTACGAGCAGTCTATAGTTCGGCTCTGAACCCAATCGCGCAGTCTGAGATTGCAGAAAAATAACACCGCCAAGAAGTAAGATTAATGGGAAGATCGGGCGATATTTCTCTCCGACTTCAGGTTTTCAACCTCGGTCCATATTTTCCCTGCCAAGCGAATAGGCTAAGCGGCTGCCCTAGGTTGCTGTGTGCTGAAAAACGTAATCTAGCAAATGTACGCTTTCTTATTATCATCACCAGATGGCTCTGCTGTTTTAGCTGCAGGGTAGAATTTTATTCATTCGTCTGAGCACTCGCGGATAAGTCTGTAGGGCCAATTAAGATATAGATATTCCTTCTGCTTCAGTCTCTGATGTAATTTAGATACGAGGCCTACAATATCGAGATCCGGAGATTCAGCTGATTTTCCTCTGTATTTAAGCGCAGTATTTACCGGTATCGATTAAAGATGGCAGTGCATTCGTAGAATCCCTGTAATTGTGTGGAACGTTGAAGTGGCTGGTGGTTGTGTGATTGTGTGAGTTTGAATGTTTGCAGGTTATGACGTGTATGGAATACATTTTTTAGTAGGTTATTTTACGACGCTTTATCAACATCTTAGGTTATTTAGCGTCTGAATGAGATGAAGGTGATAATGCCGGTGAAATGAGTCCGGGGTCCAGCACCGAAAGTTACCCAGCATTTGCTCATATTGGGTTGAGGGAAAACCCCGAAAAAAAAAATAGAAAAAAAGATAATTTTCATTAGTTTTAACCCTTTCCAGCCCAAATTAAATTGAAAATTAAAAAAAAATATTTTGACATGAAGGAGAAACGCTGCCCGATAGTGTTTTGTTTCGGGATTTCAGAGGTGCCAGCTATCTTAAAAATAACTAAGAATATGGCTATGATAACATATGGAGTCATTTGGCATTTTACATGCATTCTCAGAGCAGGTAAAGTGTATGATGCCATATGGAATCATTGGGCTGGAAAGGGTTAATAATTTAACAAAAATATTGGTCATGTAAACCAAAAATAAGGAACACATTTTAAAACTTCAACGTGGTATCGTTCCACGAACCCAAATAAATATAAAAGAAAGAAAAGAAAGCTTGAAATAGAAAAATATAGAACTAAGTAACTTGCCCCGACCGGGAATCGAACCCGGGCCACGTAGATTCGCGGCCGACGCGCTAGCCGTTACTCCACAGGTGTGGACTGGAAAAAGTTAAAAATCATGAAGCCAAAATTGACTCTCCGTCCTTTAAATCCAAAAAAGAATTATCAAAATTTGTCTATATAAACCTTTTGATTACCCAACAAAATTAATTTTTCAGGAATTTGGCGTATCAAATCTAGAACAAATTTATAAACAAAAATTGCTGATTTACTTCCATAAAAACCACAATAAATTTAAATTTGATCCTCATGAATACCAGACGAGACAAAACTACAGTTTCTTTCTAAATACTCCCAAATGCCACACAACTGCTGGATTAAAACACAGCAGAAGTTTTGGACCCAAAATATATAATGCATTAATTAGAGCTTACCCTGAGCTAAGTACACTTAACACACATAGATTTAAGAAACAAATCAGATTAATTATTTAATTGTTTAAGCTAATTGAGTTAACATTGTTACTCTAATATTCATGTACTTCTGTATTTTCTATTTGTATATAGACCCTGTTATTACATGCTGTATGTATTTTACCATTTATTAATGTGATTGTGCTCAATGAACTCGTAATTTTGTGATATATTTTGTATAACTGATCTGAACTGCGCCCGAGCACGAGCTTCTGCTCTTTCGGGCTGCAATGCCTAATGCAGCTCAAGTGTATAGTATTAATAAATATTATTATTATTATTATTATTATTATTATTATTATTATTATTATTATTATTATTATTATGTTGCATTGTTAAGAGTTATTTTATTTATATCCATAATGCTATGTAGCGGGTTGCATCGACCCGCTGCCGCTAAACACCAATGATAACTTATGTTGTGGGTTGCATCGGCGCGCTCCCCCTAAGGGGAAAGATGCGCTTAGAGCATTACAGAAGTGGCAACGGACATTTTTTCTAATATATATCCACGTAAACGTTCCACGCTGAAAGTGACATTTTTGTATTAATCTAACAATAACCGATTAAGATTTTATTATCCAAAAGCCATAAAATCAATAGCCTCTATATTTTGGGACTTACTATGTCGTATTTATGACCATAATACGCTGCGCTGGGTATAGATTCGAAATTTGCTTGGGATGATTATTTTGTTGAGATTTTCCGATGTTTTCCAGAAGTATAAGGTAAATGTCAGATAACTTCATGGCGAATCCTGAACCTCATCTCGTCAAAATATCGTATCTCTAACATCGAGTCCACACCTGTGGAATAAAGGTTAGCGCGTCTGGCCAAGAAACCAGGTGGCCCGGGTTCGATTCCTGGTCGGGGCAAGTTACCCAGTTGAGATTTTTTTCCAGAGTTTTCCCTCAACCCAATATGAGCAAACGCTGGGTAACTTTCGGTGCTGGACCTCGGACTCATTATCACCTTCATCTCATTCAGACGTTAAATAACCCAAGATGTTGATACAGCTCGTAAAATAACCTACTATCTCTAACATCGATTCTAACGATGTTACACAGAGTGATTCAAAAGATTGCGCTCAAACTGAAGTAGTTTAAAAATGGGTTGAAATATAACAATAATTATTTTACAATAGGAATTTATGATCTAGGCTTTAATAAGTAACCCTCAATTAATATAAGCCTTTGGATATTAGAACTACATAGTGGACAACATACCAATGATGTAATATAAATTGTGCAAAGAATTAAGTAACCAAAGATTAAATGAATTTAACAATTAATGCTGTATTACACCAAAAGTTGTTCGAACTGACGACTACCACATTCAGTGTAAGCATTGCATCGTTGGAAAAAACTCTGGCACATTTTCACAAATACCCCAGGCATTATGGCTCTTTTGATGATAATATTGTTAATAATATAATTAGGATTAAAAATCCTACAACGTCTTTAATTGTGAAGTAAGGATGAAATGGAATATTATAAATATTTCTATTTAAACCTGTAGGATTATTTGATCCCGTTTGATGCAGGAATAATAAATGTACTATTACAGTTGCTATTCCGACTCATACCAAAAGTTGCAAGTATCTTGGCTAAAAGTGTTTCTGGGTCTTCCACCGGTGTCTCGTAAACGAGAATTTTAGTATGCCACCAAAAGAAGTAATCAAAAGGCGTCAAATCAGGGGAGCGGGCTGGCCATTCAATCGGATATCCTCTTCCGGTCCAACGTCAGGGATATGAAAGATTTATAGTCTCATGCATCAAAGTAAAGTGTGCTAGTGCTCTGATCTGTTGCATACGTGAATGATTTGGGACTTTCTAGAATCTGGGTGGCGGTTCGGATATTGTTCTCGGTACAGGAGTTCGTGTACATTTTCAGTGGCTACGCTTTACATGAAATATATATGTCAAGAGTTTTGAGACCGCGTATCATTTTATTTAACGGCTAGCAAGGGATTACGTAGAAAAGAGACACCAGTTAACTTCAACCCCTGATCACATATATAACAGACTGGCTAGCCCCATGTTAAAAACGGTAACATGTGGAAGAGAACAACCACCAGGATCGCCATCGCCGATTGGAAACAACCGCTAGATGGGAGTACAGTTGCACCATGCAATTCAAATGAGAATTATAACGAGATTTCTTATGCAGTAGCTAGATGGTAGCATATTGAAATTGATCAAAGTTGTTGCCGTCAAAGCCTATAAGGCTGAGCAATGTGTTAGATATGATCAGGGCTTCAACTCAATACAGAAATTTTACAATCCATTTGTCTATGCGCTCATCAGTAACAACTAGTGTAAACAAAAATATTAATGAATTCCAGATGTAGCTTATAACTAAAATTGGCGAATATTATCCAGAAGAAAAACAAAATTTATTTAAAGCTAGGATTTCCTTATGTGTTTCTTAAAATACAGTGTAGTCCTTCTTTTTTTTTTTTTACAGAAATGGGGATAAAAATTATTAGCCAATAAAAAGGTCATTTAGTACTTTTGTACATACTGTGTACTACGTTATTGGTCTTCTGTGCCAGCCCTTCCTCGGCGATGCAACCATTGTCGAGCGATGAACTCAGTGACTCGTAGAAAGAGGACGTGGTGTAAGCAGCCGGGTGAGTACAAACACTATTTACTGTTTTAATACTACTTATTACTGAGGATGATGTACTTGTCTTTAAACATTGGAGGGACAACGCAGCAGAGTAAATGCATTATAAAAGGGTATCAATCTAAGTAACTTAAAAATATTTTTGTTGTTAATGTTAAAATAATTATTTTATTTAGAGGAGTTACCACTGTAATTATTGACTTATATTTGTATGTATTACTAAAAATCTCCTCCTTATATTTGCATGTGCACATACATATTTAAATGCTAAAATAATTCTTATTTAAGTTTGTATCTTCATGTATAAGTGAGAATGAATTTCTTTCTTCTTCTTTGCTGTATCTTCTGATGTCAACGTCCAGCATGAGCAAAGAGATTGCCTTATCAGTAACTGCTGAGTAGTGTTCCTGTAGTGGGCGGAGTCTGCTAGCTTTCCAAATTAGAGGTTTCCATAACAGAAGATTCCAACGGAGGGACTCCACTGTAATACTTAACAAATTAAGTGCAGATTATACTGGTTTAGGAAAGTGTAAAAAAATTAATGGATTTTTGAAGTATTTTAATTTTTGTCGTATTGTGTTTTAAGTTTCAAAGTTGCAGTACTAAGTGCGTTATTTTACGACGCTTTATCAACAGCTTAGGTTATTTAGCGTCTGAATGAGATGAAGGTGATAATGCCAGTGAAATGAGTCCGAGGTCCAGCACCGAAAGTTACCCAGCATTTGCTCATATTGGGTTGAGGGAAAACTCCAGAAAAATACCTCAACCAGGTAACTTGCCCCGACCTGGAATCAAACCCGGGCCACCTGGTTTCGCGGCCAGACGCGCTGACCTGCAGTACCAAGTATCGACGCTCCAAAACAGGTATTGATTATCAAAAAATTATGGTATTAACCTCATCTCTAGTAGTAAGCAATGCATTTAATCTTTTAGGCGTTCCTCCCCTTCATCTTGAACAACACAATTCATAACATAATCAAACAAGCAGAGACTGGCAAATCCGAGCAAACAAGTGAACCAGGCATGAGTCAACAATAACAGGAACAGCAGTTCCCGGCCCTTTAGTGTGACGAAGCATGTGCACCCTATTTAGTGTTCCATCTTCTGCGTCGATTAAATAAATGATTGAGCAAACAGGAGGTTTGAATTAGCGCTGAATGGACTAGCCGCAGAATAGCGCTCTGACTTGGTATTCGAGAAGTCTGAAGTTCGATTTCCGAGGACGGTTTCCGCTAGACTGCGTAGTAGTCAGTGATTTCAAATTTGATGCCTATGACGTCACAGAGCGCTTCTCTTGTTCTCAATACGGAGACAGTGTAAATATAAAGAGCAAATATGCAGCAATGTTGGCTCTACCGGCGTCAGTGGGATATTAATTAAAAAACTTCTTTAAGTAAACTAAGTCCACTGATGTCCCAAGATCTCGTGCCGATAAAAGTAGAGGTCGACTCCGCAGGTTCTTTCACGAATCTTCGAAGAGAAGCAGGCGAAGAAAAACAGAACTGTTGGAAGAACATAATATTGACTAATATTTAGTATTTATTTAACCTGGTAGAGATAATGCCATCGGGCCTTCCCTTCCCTTTGTCAGGGGATTACAATTACAATAAGAATACAATTCCCGAAGTGTATGGGATGAATGAGGATGAGGGTATACCAGCCCACCGGCCGCATGTAACTCTCATCCGCTCACCCAATGGGGGCCTCCTACCCTCCCCTGCTCTAAGTTCACACCGCCAATGTCTGTGTGTTAAGATACCGTATTTTATGCTCGACCATGCCGAAATGTAGTAATTATACACCTGGTAGCAGTCCTTTAATGGATCTCATTAAAGTACACCTAGTCATTAAAGTTCAGGTGTTCCACCAATCAGAAAACACCATTGTAGCAATATGAAAGCGCAAGTATCGATTATGCAATATGCAATCGAAAGACAACTAGCGAAACGTCACGGAGGCTGGAAATCCAATACTGTCGCAGAAGGTTATGTTCTGTTACTATAATAATTAGCGTTAATTGTAAATAATATTCAAATAAATTCAATTTGTCATCTCGTTTTTCAATGTCTAAATCAATTTCAAGGTTATATCAAGATTAATGTTCATTTTACTCTCTAGATTATATCAAGGTCAATGACATTTGTTCCTCGGAAAAAATCAATACTTTCGCGTCTGCGCACATCTCACAATTTACGAGATATTGCACAAGGTCAGTTCCGCTCCCCAGTCAGATAAGAATAACATGAATACTTATGGATAATTTCAAGTTAGAAATATGGTCGAGTATAAAAAGTCGTATGAAACTTGCCTATAATGGTAATTAAGACGCTCATATGAAAATTATGAAACTCGCTTGCGCTCGTATCACAAACACACTCGCGTCTTAATTACTACCATTATAGGCTCGTTGCATAATGTACTATTCGTAGTGTGTTCTGTTCTGTATGCGATGTTGTATTTGAGTTTCTTAAAAGATGATGCAATCTTGTGTGTGTTTTTGTTTTCGTAAGTTGTTTTGTCCATGTGTTTGTGTTGCGTTTTCTTGTTTGCGTTTCGTCTTCCTTATGATGTCTATTATGTTTGGGTTGTATCCATTTTCCTGTGCTATTGTATTAAGTTTTATTGCACTGCTTACGTCATGATGAAATTCAGAATTTCCGCCTGTTCTGCAAATGGGAATGCGACGGAAGTAGCGGTCACAGCTTCTACAAACAAAAATTAGTTGGTGGGGATAACGAACATAAAACGTTATTTATTTATAACTACCCGTGTGCCTGTACAGTAGTATGGCTTAAAAGGTAATGACGAAAAAGTATTTGTATGGTCAAATCCACACCCATTCACAACAAGGCGTTGTTGACCGATAAGATTTCAGTTAATGACGGAAACCACTGAATCCACAAAACAGGAAGTAACGTACAATCAAATGAGAACTCTCATTCCTAAAACTTTATCTGTTGGAGAAGAGGAAGTAAGCGTGCGATATGATTTAGCTTTAACTATGGGCTACGAAAACATATACAATGCTATTACATAAACGTCTTCACAGATATGTTATATTTGTGGTTCACAGAAATTAACAAAACTAAACCAAACGGCTAAATAATAGAATTTTAAGATTTATTTGTTTAATCTGACACGCCTTCTCTCCCATCCTACGAGATAACACATACAAATACAAACAGTGACTAAAATAATACAACTTCCAGATATCATTTGACGAAAACGGAAATAATGAATTTCAAAGGAAAGGACCGAGTGAAAAAAATTTAATTGATTTAATTTGATATAATTTTAAAGCAGACGTCACATATTAAGTGTTTGGTTTGCAATGAATCTTATAATATTATGACTATTAGACTAACTTTAATTACGTCATACTACTTTTGACCAATAAAACGGTACGGAACGACGTGTTTCAACCAGTCATGATTGCTTGTCCTACAATTTTTATCACATTCCTAGTATTTTTTGTTTTTATCACATCCCTAGCATTTGTTTCTTTGTTTGCCAATATTGTACTTTCAATAATTGTACTTTTTAAAATGATTCATGTTTATTTCATCATCCTTAATTAAAACTTTTCTATAATTTATCTTGTTTATATTACTTAGGTTATGTTATAGTTTCTGATGCATGAGATTATGGATAGTCACGTATATCGGAGATTGTTTAATATATATTGATAATTGAAGTGGAATGCAACCATTTCAATAAAAATGAAAGTGAGTCAACAAAGCCTTCTTGACTAGTAGTCGTCCATAGAGTGCAATGAAGATTGTATAGTTGGCACAACTGTTAACAAGAGAACTGCTCATCATAACACACTACTGTCATCTAGCGGAATATTTGTAATGGTACAATAATACATTTTCAAGACAGTTTAATATTTTCGTAAATAAATTAATATTTTATTCTATTAGAGTAGCCTACTTTACTTCTTCTAATCTTTATATAGACTACTTTTTTCTAATCGTGTAATAGTTAACTAAATCCCACACGAGTTTTAATTTTCTATAGATAAATCAAAGCCTCTAGTGAGATTACTATAGATCAGCGGTTCCCAAAGTGTGGGTCGCGACCCCGTGGGAGATTGTGTAAAGAGGAGGGGGTGGCGACATGGCTGCCAATATCAACAATGGACGATAACCGTGCCAGGGGTACCAGTATAAATTCTTACGGAACCACAGAGATCATAATATTCAATTTAAAGTTTATACTAACTCCAGAAAAAAGTTCTAACTCATTAAATGGTAAAGGTTTATATGGATCGCCCTGTAGAAGAAATTTGAGAAGGTGAAGAAAACGGCGAATACTTAGCCGAAACAGATCAACAGGCCTAAGCCGTGAAGAAGAAAATGATAATTTGAGATTTAAATGTTATGAACTACTTCTCAATGTCTAGCTTTAATGTAGTAGAACAAAATCATTGAGTGTCTGTCACCAGGATTAACATTCAGACTTTGTTGTCTATCTCGAGACAGTGTATGTATTCTGAATCATTTTAGGACACTTCGATCGCCTCTTGTCTCGGAGTTCTTTTGGCTAAAACGAAATGCTAATTTTAGGAGCCAGTGTCTTTCCATACGCTGCAAACGATATTCGCAATTTTTGTAGATGTTCTTGAACTCAGTTGACTATACAGAGAACCTCAAGCTTATCTGTAATATGGATATTTCTCTGATATCGGCTCTGGTAAAGTCTACTAATGATTTGAAGAGAAAATCTGCGCTGCTTCAAAGTTTCTGAGAATTTCTTTTGTTCAGAATTCACTTATAGTACGAGTCTTCTTACTTTATTCCTCAAGGATGAAACCTAATCATTTTCCTCCTATTACTAAATATGATAATGGATTACAGTGATGTTCGAGTTGTAAGACTGAATTTTCTTTTGCTAACTTTGATTCTAATTTCAGTATTGACAAATATTACAAATGCCAGTTACTTTCTAACCGTTATTTTATGCCTCTGAAGAAGCTGCCAACCTTATGATACGAAAGTTACTAGCCAGTGTTATTAGAAATATGAACGTAATTAATTAACGTTAATCATAATCAATAATACCGTAATAATAAAAATACATTTTTAGGTTAGGTCTCATGAATCGTAAACTGTTTAGGCAAACCAATGAATTTCATGTTGCAAGGAAAAATACACTTTACTTACTTACTGGTTTTTAAGGAACCCGGAGGTTCATTGCCGCCCTCACATAAGCCCGCCATTGGTTCCTATCCTGAGTAAGATTAATCCATTCTCTATCATCATATCCCACCTCCCTCAAATCCATTTTAATATTATCTTCCCACCTACATCTCGGCCTCCCCAAAGGTCTTTTCCTCTCTGGCCTCCCAATTAACACTCTATATGCATTTCTGGATTCGTCCATACGTGCTACATGCCCTGCCCATCTGAAACGTCTGGATTTAATGTTCCTAATTATGTCAGGTAAAGAATACAATGCGTGCAGCTCTGCGTTGTGTAACTTTCTCCATTCTCCTGTAACTTCATCCCTTTTAGCCCCAAATATTTTCTGAAGCACAAAAATACATTTTAGTATTAAATAAATAAATAAATGAATAAATAAATAAATAAATAAATAAATAAATAAATAAATAAATAAATAAATAAATAACTAAATAAATAAATAAAAAATAAATAAATAAATAAAAATAAATAAATAAATATGCAGGTAGGCCTAAATAAATAAATAAAAACATGCATACAATTCATTGTAACGAACGTAGGGTACCTACCAAATATAAAAATAGGCTATAGCTACATAAATATGTAAATATTTTGGAGGATAAACTAGGCAATACGAAACAATACTGTATGACTTAGCTGTACTTAAAACGAAGAATATTACGATTGCACATTATTTTAAAGCAAAATATTTGTGATTAGTTTTAGCCTAAGTAGAACTAGAGTTCTATAAGATAATAGAAACTCCATCTGGTGTATGAAGCAGAAATATGGATACGGAGGAAGCGGGTAAGAAAAAATCCAGGCAGCAGAAATAAAACTTCTCAGAGCTGTAAAAGGATGCATTTTATTAGACGAAATTAAAAATGAAACTATAAGAGAAGAATTAAAAATATATGAGACAAACAAAAGAATATGAGCGAAGGGAAAATTGGAGAGAACATAATATTCACCGAATGGAAGAAGGAAGACTGCTGAACGAAATTATTACATGTAAACCAAATAACAAAAGAGTGCAATGCAGATCTAAGGATAGTTGTTTTCTTAAGAAGTCGGAAGAGGCTGTGGCCTAGACCATGAAGGAAGAAGATTATCCTAAGTTATAGGTTAGATCATTAAATAAATACATGTATTGGTACTTCTGTGAGATATGTCTTGCAATTGCTTCATAAGCATTATTTTTATTTATTTTCTTGTGGTATTTCATAGAACTCGCGACGTCTAGGCATGGGTTTAATTCGTATGACTAAATTCATTCACAAACAACTTTTCTCGACCAGAACGCCATGTTTTTGTAGTTTTGGCGTCATTGATCAATTTCTTCAAAGAATTGCCAAGCCTTTACTCAAATACAGCACGTTCTTATTTAATTTTTTACATTTTTATTGTACCTTGTTTTTTTACTATACCATGCAGGCTTTTAATGATAAGTTTAGTTGCCATGGTAATATTTTACACTGCATAGATACAATCAGGACATAGTTAAAAATGCAAGGAAATAGTAATATACGTTACAAGAGCGGTATGTTAACGTTTTCGTGGTCGAGCAAAAGATTGAAAAAGCGTTTTTGAGCTTTTTAATTTCCGAGAACATGAAAACAAACATACCGCTCGTGTACCGTACATTATTTTGTGCGAAGATCGTTTATTACATACCTGAAAGACGAATTTCTAATTAGTTGCAATGAAAATGTTGGTTTCTGTTTAATGACGCCATCTTCGGAACATCAAAATATCTTTTCAACATTGATGCTGTAAAACGTTTTCTGTGTTTTACTCCAGCAGGCCGTGATATACGTCTGTCTTTTTTTTCCCCTCAGTCTATAAATGCGAACTTAAAACAAACGGTAAGGTTATGTAATGATTTATTTTTCATTTTAATATTTTAACAATATTATTTGTATAACATATTGCAGTAATAACATCCGCATCTGGAATCTTGTTGATTTTTTCACGCCTTCCTTAATGTTATTTGTATCAGGAATGCAATAAGTTTCGTGGAGTAGTAGACTTTACTTAATTTTTGCAAATATTTAAAAACAATAATTAACATTGCAATTTAGGTGAAATTTGGTAAGTTTCCAATTTATAATTATTACTATGTTAAACGTCTCTAAAAATAATATGTTAAAAGCCTAAAGCAGTAAAATGAATGTCGCGCTTAAGCGGTAAGAAGAGGGAAATTGTTATGTGTTACGTTGGGAATACTGAATGTGGTATTTCACACTTACCGCGTATTGGTTCTGTGCGGAAAACAAGCAAATACGCACGATCTCGCACAAAAGTTTTAGATGTCACTTTACTTTATTTATTTTCAAGACAATCAAAGATTTTTAAAGTATTTTAAGTGATTTGACAATAAAACTTGTAAAGTATTGACAAGTCTTGAAAAGTCTTGTGAAGCATTGATATGACGAAAACTCGTTCGTATAAGTACAAGCAGGCATGCAAAACTTTAAAATTGTATCAATTCTTCATTTCTTATATAACGTTCTTGTTATTGCCTCACACATCATTTTAGAATTACTAAGTTTAATATATAAATCGGCCACCGGCGTAGCTCAGTCGGCTGAGGTGCTTTCCTACCGATCCGGAGTTGAGCTCGGGAGTAGGTACGATTCTAGCTTGAACTGATTACCAGGTTGGGTTTTTTTTCGAGATTTACCCAACCATAAGGTGAATGTCAGGTAACTATGGCGAAACCTCGACTTCATTTCGCCAAATACCATCTCGTTATCTCCATACCCATCAACGCTAAATAACCCAGTAGTTGAAACAGCGTTGTGAAATAACTGACTGAAATATGTACATAAAGGCTATATAGTAAAGTGACATCAAAAACTTTTAACTACAGTACGTCCTGATTGTACCTATGTAGTGTAAAATATTACCGTGGCAACTAAAACTTACCATTAAGGAAAGCCTGTATGATATAGTCAAAAAACAAGATACAATAAAAATTTAAGGAACAAGTTTTTGATGTCAATATATATATTATTATATATATATTTGCATATATATTATATCATTAAACTTATTAAGGCTTATACAGAGTTTCAGAGATTTCCATCACTTACGGAACTTATTTAAGACATTCTGAGCAAAAATGTCATTAAACATAATATGTCCTAATCTCAATATTTTCAAAGTTAATTAATTTGAAGTTGTTAGTAAAATATCTTTTTCTTTAGTTTAAAGGGTAAAAAAATATTACAAATAGAGAATTAACTATTCAGAAGTGTCATTTCTTTAATTGGCTAGTGTTCTGAAGCTAAAAATGTGTTGTTGTGATTATTTAGTCCTGACAGTCGCCGACGATATGGGCCTGGGTCAGGCGAGTCCATTTAGTTACGTCAAGGGGTCTTTGGGTTATTCTCAAGCTTACCTTCGAAGCGATCGGATGTTATAGTAGAGCGGTATGGTTCCAGTACAAAAGCTGTACTGCATTCCTTTTCCGACCACTCGCCCTTATCTCTACTCCGAATCTCCTGACTCCTCCGATTACTTTCTTTCGCGTCGCTGAGCTGTCAGGACTAAATAATCTGTCTGTAGTTAAAAATGGAAAAAAAAAAAAAATCTTTACGAAGCAATTATGGAATTGACAACACATTTTCAGCTTCAGAACACTAGATAATTAAAGATATGATACTTCTGAATAGTTATTCTTTATCTGTAAATTATAAAAACTCAAGAATAACGTATTTTTAAACAACTTCAAATTTTCAAACTGGAAATTTCCTCGAACAAATGAAAACTTTTGCTCAGAATACTTCGGAAATACCGCTCTTGTGAATCATTCATATAATACACCCGAAGTATTTAAAAGAACTTGTTCCATTTAACGCCGCTAAACAACTATGTTACAGCGTCGTTAAGTACTGTAACCGACCAAGACTATGTCAACTGTAAGAAAATAATAATAATAATAATAATAATAATAATAATAATAATAATAAAATACAGATGAATAACATTCACGTAGGCTTAGAAAAACCAATGTATATATTAATACTGATTCCTTGATACATTCAGTATTCGGGCAATGCCACATGTTATTCTGTATGTCTTTCAAGTTTGTCAGTTTCTATTGCCTACGTTACACTAAATCTTATTTGATGTACGTTTATTGTCCTTCACTGGTAAACATATAGCCTCCAGCTATTTTATGTGGACTATATTTTACTTGAATTATTATCTTATTCAATACAGGCATTCTGTCTTCTGAATGACAAATATGAAACACTCACATAACCGAGAAATGTGCATGAAGCTGCGAAGTAACATACAGAAGCGTGTAACTGTGTATGATCTGCTAAAATTATGAACCTTTGTGTTTGATAAAAAAAACAGGTATTAAAATTAAGACTCAAGAAAACTGAATCCAGGAAGTAATCACTCCTTTATCCTTACCTAATTTATGTGAAGTTAATAAATTATGGATATATTAATACGAAGATGTACTGCTGCAGCTGTGATAAAGGTAATCACATAAGGGATGGAAAATTCGGGAGGAAAATATTAACTATGAAAATGTGTCAAGAAACTGATACATAATTTATCATTATACCCCGTGTCCGTTTGGGAATATGTAAAATTAAACGCTGAAATAAGATACGAAGTCCGGATTGTCATTGAATAGCTTCCCGAATACACAGCGCGAAAGTGAAATAGGGGAGACTTGGCTAATTCCGCAATATTGAGAAGTAAATCTATCATATTTTTATCAAAATGTTTATTGAAAAGTATTATCAAGGTACGAGTATGTAGACATGGACGAAACCTTTCATTACCAAATGAGATAAAGAGACCTATTGAAATGAAAATATATTTTGTTGCATATACATTACAGCTGAAAAAGAACAACTCGGATAATTCCGCAACAATGCGGATAAATCCGCAATAGGACTTGGCTAATTCCGCAGTAGTAAATAATTATGAAATACATTATGAAAGTAACATAAAAGGAACAATTTATATGCAACAGTGCTCACTTTCTTGACAGCTTTGTAGCAAAACACGAAAAACAACCAACTTTCGATGTTTCACTGTATTGCCGACAGGGGTGTCGTCCAGTACCCTTGATTTTTTCTATAGTACTGCAGAGGACATGCCTCCTGTTGACAGCCTCTCAAAACTTACGTTCACGCTATTGTAAAGCCACAGTAAAATCATATATGCACTACTGCGGAATTACCCGTAGTGCAGAATTAACAGAGTTTCCCCTAATCCTGAAGATTTTCAGTTAGAATAGCTCATGTTGTATGTAACAAAAAAGTGTAATACCATATTGGTGGAAAACCTATAGTTTTCTCAGAAAAAGTTTTTTTTCTCCCAAATTTTTAACACCCTCTTATTCGATAACTATTGCGAGTAGAATCGTGATTTTTGTTCATATCGACAGAAAATCTAATAATAAATCATTTATTTCTCTGGCATATTTCAATGGGTTGGACGGTTTTCGTGTAAACTTATTTTACACCAGGGCTGGGCACATTACGTGATTCTGAGAAATGAGCGCTGTGTGCTTTAAAGAGCGCATCTTGCGAGCGCTGTGACGTAAGCATACTGTACGTGATGCAGTGTCGGTGGAGTGGTGGCTCTGCAGTATGAGACGAACTTTGAAGACGGAGCTTCCGCTCATACACTAAAGCGGCCCGCTACTCCCAATGCTTTGAATGTATCATAGGAGGAGGAGTTCTTTTTGGTAGAGAGCAGTGGATTATCAAAGTGTTTAATTTGGCATAAAACACTCCAACTGATTAAGAAGTTCAATATCCAACGACATTATTCTTTACAACATGCTACTGAATATGACAAATATGTTGGTAATGAACGCCATAAATTAATACAACTTAAAGAAAATGTTTCTCAGGTACATTATATTTATCTGTTTGATATTTATATTGCATTATAAGTTATTATACATTTAGTAATATATAAGAATTAAGTATTATGATATATCATATATATTCAGTTCATGATATATCATAATATCATATTATATATAATGAACTGTAATATACTATATTATGATATATCATAATACTTGTATAATTTAAAATTATATATTACCAATAACTTATAATGCAATATAAATATCGAATAGATTGTACCTGAGAAATATGTTTTTTAAGTTGTATTAATATATGGTCATATCATATCATATCATATCATATCATATCATATCATATCATATCATATCATATCATATCATATCATATCATAATATCATAATATCATATCATATCATATCATATCATATCATATCATATCATATCATATCATATCATATCATACATATCGTATTAACAGGATGACAATAATGCACTTAGTGAATCGGCTATGAGAATTAGCTACAAAATTTGCCACGAAATTGCAAAGGAATTGAAAACATTCAACGAAGGTGAATTCATCAAGCGATGTTTAATTATATTGGCAGATGAACTCTGTCCACAGCAAGTAGGGAAGTGGAAGCCATACGCCTGTCTCGTAGAACCGTGGTGAGGAGATTGCAGTATGTGCGTATGGGTTATGTAAATAAGCCTAATGATTTTGTGTTGCATAGAGCGAAGTTTATTCCATTAAATTAATAAGAGTGTTATAAAGTCTGTACTGTACAATGGATTGATGTAATATCCTTATAAACTATTATGTACTGACAGACTGAATGTCTAGAACCGTGGCTCTTGTTATATTAATGCAGGGAAGGTAGCTGTAATGCGGTCCGCCACTGAGCGTTCTGAAAGCGAGAGCAGCTCCATCATGCCCGGCCCTGTTTTAAACCCACTAATTTTAAGCCACTGATCGATGCGACCATTGCAACATTTTAGCCAGAAAGGGAGATGGGAGATAGTTCGCTAAGGCAGACGGACTTGAGTTCGTTGATCTCTTACGTCTGTATTACGTGGAGAAAGAGTAGTATGTTAGCGGCGATGTTGCCAGACTGCTGAAGCTTCCATCTTAATTTCCTAATTAACCGTGCATTTAATCATAAAACGTAATACAGGTTTTCTATTCATTTAAGTGTACCCTATCGTCCCTTTCAACCTGCAGGATTATTTCACTTTCCATTGTATATTTTACGTTTGTTTTAATACTATCTTTCATCTAGCTAAGAAAAATTCATATTAAAGGACATTGAGGCCCGTAGGATATCAGGAGCTTAAGACTCTCATATTTACAGACATTCGGCATTAATAACAGTAGAGATGTAAGTCCTACGTGCTTACCGCATTTATCACCCAGAAACTACTCTTGGTATTCATGAGAGTGACCAAAAGTATTAGATCAATGAAGAAAATCCATAAACCCATAGAAAATCGAACCCACTACCTTCCGACCTGCAGCTTAAGACTCGAGCGCATTTAGAATAAAGGCATCTAGGAATAATAAAACACGTGTCATCTTTATGAAATCTGTATTTTAAAGATCGCAAATTACGTAATATGAAAAGAGCTTTGGGTAGTATGCATAAAGTTAAAGTTTATGCTGTTGCTATTGTTTTCGTAGTATATACTACGACCTTTATGTATAAAAACTCATAGTAAATTCTATCCTGCGTCGCAGAAGGTTGATCTAGAAGGCCGTGTTTAGCTTATGCTAGAATTGGTAGTATAAAAATTTGTATGCATAAACGCCATCTTCTAAGTATAAACTAAGAAAAATCGTAGTTTGCCCAGTTTGAGACTTCGTTAACTTAGCATAAGCGTTTGTACAGTTTAAAATGGCAGAATTTATGAAAATTTACGCTGGAAAATCCTACAAGAAAAGATGAGAACCATCAGAACGCGATTATAAGAAGTTATATCTTAGGTTTTATAAAAAAAAAATGTCATATGATCGATTTTTGTAATAGACTACTCAAATGATGATTTTGAAATAACTTAACTGGAATTCTGTTAGTTGATTTTTATTATTATTAAAATAATATACTTTTAGCAAAATGATTCTATGATACTATAATTATAATATCACTACATTTAATTTACGTGAAAAAACCCCATGTGCTTATAATATTTATGTTACATGTCAATTTAATAAATAACATTTTGGATCCGTCCGATTTTGACTTTACTTAATTATCATGTTATTTATTTTCTTCATAATTCGCTTTTCGTCAAAGGACGACAATCAATTTCACCCACCAAAAATTTATTATAAATATGGAAGGTTAACGAATCTTCGGATAAAGAAGTAGTGGATTGATAATAATCGAATACTTAGTTTATATACTTTATGAAATCTAGTAGTATTTTAAAGAAATCGCAAATTTTACTTCAAGAATGTTCTACAGTAAAAACAAAAGGTAGGCCTAATACTATAACTTTATGCATACCACCCTCTGAAATGATAGTGCGTAGGAGATATCGGAGGGAAAGATTTGGACACCACTGGCCTATCGAAATATCATTTTACGAGCGGCTAGGGGCGAAAGGAAAGGATCTCGTTAACACTAATGAGGATAATGCGCTTCGAAATCCAATCTTTGGATCTTGCAATTGTGAAGCTGTGCCGGCACAATAAATGCGATTTTCCTCGCTTGGTATCAGCTCGCCTCTGATCATTAACAGGTTTGGCCTGATTGAATAATGCATGGCGGAGGGGGCTGCTGAATAAAACAGCCAGCTGCGTTATTAGCTCTCAAGCGTCCTTTGGATGCGGTAAGTACTGCGTTTTATTTTATTGTTCTCAAAGGAGCCAAGTTTATATTTTAGAAATTGGGCGATATGAGAGGCTGCAGCTTTCTTTCAGTTAGCTTCTCTTCGCTACACACCGTTGCCTACACAGGGTGATTCAGTGACTGTTAGGGATGATAGAGGATACAATTATGAACAACTTTCATACAGGAACCTATGTCCGGAAACATTCCGTTTTGCAGTTACAAGCTTAGATATGTTAGTCAGTGCAACCGGCTGGAATCGAACTCAAGGCCATCCTTTTGAAGTTTCGTTGCAGACAACCATTCCTGCAAACGTTGGTGATTTCTCATAAACATGGTATAAGCTAGTTGGCATTGTAAATGATATTTTGACTGATTAAATCTTGCAACTTTTCTCGCAACTTGTTGATATGCATTTTATTTATGGACGAGCAAAAGGCAATGGAAGGAAAGTTGCAAGGTTTAATCAGTCAAAATATCATTAAGGATGCCAAATAGCTTATACTATGTTTTTCAGAAATCACCAACGTTTGCAGGAAAAGATCGTCTGCAACCAAACTTCAAAATGATGGACCTTGAGTTACCAACGATTCTAGCTGGTTGCACTGACTAACGATATCGATCCATTGCTTGTAAATAATATAATATAATATAATATAATATAATATAATATAATATAATATAATATAATATAATATAATATAATTAAGCAAATGAATGAATGAATGAATGAATAAATAAATAAATAAATAAATAAATAAATAAATACATGAGGATACATCGCAATATAGCGAACGCCAGTAGGGGAAGTTATCCCCACCCACATGAAATGTGCATTCGATACAACATCTCCATCACGTAGAAGTGTCTGGTGAGCTCAAAAGGATGGGGGAAAGTGGAAGGGGTCGTGGCGGACTAATATAATATAATACGTTCGCTATAATATGCGATTTGCCCATAAATGATTAAATAAATAATAATAATAATAATAATAATAATAATAATAATAATAATGGTTTATTTAACCTGGCAGAGTTAAGGCCATACGGCCTTCTCTAACACTCAACCAGGAGTACAACTGTTACAAAAACATTACATTTAAAAACACTACAATTTTACACACAAAACTGAGTAAGATAGTAAAATATAATGTAAGCAACAAGTAAGTAGAAATCAGACATAATATATAACATATAGAAAGAAAGGAAAAATCATAATAAAATGTGAACAGCAGATCAAAATAAATGAGACATACAAAATATAAAAAAGTAAGACAATTAATAATAATAATAATAATAATAATAATAATAATAATAATAATAATAATAATAATAATAATATAATAAAAGTAAGTAAATAAGTACATAAATAAATAAACAAATAAATAAATAAACAAAAAAATATTTTCGGACGTAATTTTATTATTTATAAATATGAAGAATACTGATCATTATAATACAGTACAACCTCTATTATCCGTAGTAATGAAGGGGTGGACTGAACGGTTAATCGAAAAAATCGGATAATCCATACCATAAATATTTTCACAAATTAAGCATATAATACTTGGTTTCATAATTTGAAATTATTACCAAACTGAAACTATTGGTGTCTTCATACTGCACACTATACAATGTTATGCTGGTTATAACTAATGAAAACAGTGAAATACAATAATACGTACTACTTCGTTTTATTCTATTAAATTGCGCATATTTCTAATGCCAATCTTCTATTCTGATGCGCTATGAGCCACAGTTTTTCCTTTCCCAAACAGCTCAACACGTTTTCTTTGGACATTTTGCACAGAATGACTAAATGATGCATAGATTTGCAGTTGTGTGAAAGTTCTTGGGGTCATTTCTTTCAAAGCTGATAGTGACTATTTTACAAGTTGTGAAAAACCTCCTCCCAAAAGTGTTTCTACTGGCGGTAATGGTAGCATTCCTACTACATACTGTGTAACGGTAAAGGTTGGTAATAACCTTCCGTAGAAAAAATGCGTATTAACATATTGTACACTACTCAGTATTTTTTTGCAGAAAAAAAATAGCGAGAGAGAGAGATAGTCGGATAATCCACCAGTCGGTTAATAGGGTGACGGATAATCGAGGTTCTACTGTAGTATATTTTGCATATTGATGATCTTCCTGGAAAATAGGAGATATGGGATATAGATGGCTGGTAAGATGGAAAATTACTATAACTATAGATTTCCCACAATTCTCACATTTCGTGGGGACTGCAGCATTTACTTCTCTGCGTTTTATCAACAGTAATCTCACTAGACGTTTTGATTTATCTAGAGAAAATCAAAACTCGAGTGGGATTTAATTGACTATTACACGATTAGAAGAAAGTATATAAAGATTAGAAGTAACGAAGTACTCCAATACAATAAAATATTAATTGACTTACGAAAATACAACTGTCTTCAAATGTATTATTGTACCATCTCAACATTACAAATATTACTCTAGATGCATGCTAGATGGCAGTAGTGAGCAATGCCTTCTCGTCGAGAAGTTCTCGATCTATACACGATGGCAATGTTACTAGTCAAGAAGGCTTTGTTGATTCAGTTTCATTTTTATTAAAACCACTACAGTTGCATTCCACTTCAATTATCCGAATTCCAGTAATCAACGTCACTTGACAGATGATTTTCAATAAATCTTAATATTAAACAATCTCTGATACGTGACTATCCATAATATCATATAGCAGAAGCTATAACATAACCTAACTAATATACACAAGTGTTAGAAAAGTTTTAATTAACGACGATGACATAAAAAATAAACATGAATAATTTTAATAGGAATAATTATTGAATGTACAATTTTCAAATTTGAATGTGGTTGGTGGTTCAATTGATGTTATATTGGACGTGTGCGTAATAGAAGTGAAACTCGTTGATTTAGGCCTACATGGTGTATTCAACTTATTCAGGATTTCCGAATGAATAATTTTAAAAGGAATAATTAATGAATGTACAATTTTCAAATTTGAATGTGGTTGGTGGTTCAATTGATGTTATATTGGAAGTGTGCGTAATAGAAGTGGAACTCGTTGATTTAGGCCTACATAGTGTATTCAAGTTATTCAGGATTTCGAATGGTGCTCTTCATTTATTTGCAAATCGGATTTCAGAAGATGCATAGGTATGATCAGTGATTTTTATTAATTCTTGTTCTTGAATGCCAATGCGAGTCATATTTGAAACTGCTGTGCATCGACTGGAGTGGTTTGTGTATATATATATATATATATATATATATATATATATATATATATATATATATTTGACGTCCAGACCAGCGCAGTTTCAAATGTTGGCAAACAAAGAAACAAATGCTAGGGACGCGATAAAATTAAACAAATGCTAGGGACGCGATAAAATTGTGCGATAAGCAGCCATGATTGGTTGAAATACGTCCTTTCGTACCGTTTTATTGGTCAAAAGTAGTGTGACGTAGTAAGAGTGTAAAAGTCACCATAATTTTAATAAATAAAACATTACAAAAATAGATGAGCTATACAATGTTTCTTATCGTACTGCCATGACAGAGTTTTAGGGTTGTAAACTAGGAAGTAAAATTCTTGAAAATTTTCCCTTCAGTTTTTATTCCAGAGAATAAAGGAAAGATCGTCACAAAATACTCACTTAAGTGAAAATAACAATTTTAGTATTTCATAGATCCTCTGGGTGTCAGGAAGTCGAGTTACGTTGAACAATGTTTAAGGTCCAGGACTCTCGAGGGAAAGACTTTGAGTGTTCTAAAGCTGTCAATGGTCGCCTTTCTCTTTATTTAGCGACAATTTATGTGGTCCAGTAAATTCGAATAGACATTTTATGACTCTCTACTAAACTTGAAAAGAGGTATGCGATACCGTCATATAAAATTTTTATACAATGAGAACCAGTAAAAACTCTGCAACAGATACATATTCAAGCAAATGGAAAGAATACCCAGGAGTCAGTGCGGCAACAAGACCGCCTTCTACATTGTGTATAACTGTGGCAAACTGAAGACAATGATGTCTATACAAGTCAAACATCAGGATAAAGTGAAAAGGATTTGTAGACATCAAACTCCGTGACGTTCAGAGATTTTTTAATATAATTTATTTTCATCAGCAATGGAGATAATGTAATGAAATGCCATATCAGCATAATTTCCTGCGATCAGATTTGAAATCTCAGCTATTCAATCATCTGAAGTGAAAGAGAAGATAAAAATAAAATATACGGCTCATCATTCCGTTCCTGTGTGTCAAGTAAAATATTGAAAAAAAAAAAAAGAAGAAAGAAATCACAGTTACTGGTATCTTCTTTGGAGCGAGAGAAATCATTCCGAAAACTTCTGTAAAGCGGAAGGAAAAATACAGGCTGAAGAGAGAACTTCAAGATACCATCGTCAACATCATAATATTTTCCGTAGCGATACTTCGCCAACATCTTTAGGGTGTACACTCAATTTAAATTATACTATGTGTCCTTTTCGATATGTCTTAATTTCTTTTGTTTGAAACCTGTTTATATCTTTTATCCACTTAGATTATGTAGTATGGACTTCACATCACAAATAAAAATGTTGTGAACACATTCATTACGCAACTAGTTAGACAATGATACTTCTATTACGTAACTAGTTAGGTAATGATACTGCTATTACCTGGTTGCGTAATGTGAACCACAAATTAAATGAAATGAAATGGAATTGCAAATCAAGATTTCAGGTATAACTCCCTGTAAAGTTGATTTGAATAATTTCGAGGGAAAAATTGTTCCGGAGCCGGGTATCGAACCCGGGACCTTTGGTTTAACGTACCAACGCTCTACCACTGAAATGGAATTGATTTTATTTATCATAAACATTAACGACACTTTCTACATTTTTCTTGGAACACCAATCTTCAAATTTTTATATTCCACTTCATATCTTGCGCGGGATTTCGATGGTACTAAACATTCAATTGGGTGAATGTTACTTATGTCCCGCCCACTATAGAGACATAGGCCAGTTTTACACTAAACATAAACAGCATCGGTCCTTATATACCCGTCAGTCAAGGCCTTCTGACAAATAAAAGCAATTGACAATAGATATCTCAGTCATGACAACCTCATAAAATATCCTATCAATTGAATAATCGATCTTGCTACGTACAACATAATTATATTATATTATTACCCATTTCAACGAGTACTGATGACCACTACAGAATACGATAATTTGGTCCAGGGAGCATTTTCTTTTGGCACAAGGATGATTTATGTAACATGTTTCTAAATTATTAGTCTTTTAAATACCGGTACATTCTTTAATAAACCACTGAAAAACAAATGTGAATATATAGGATGTGGAGTGAGTACGAAATTATTATTATTTTTTATTTTTTGGCGCATCATTTTTACGTAAATAACGACAAATAAAAACTAACATGCCATATAACATTATTTTAAGAAATACAGGAAACAAGCATGAATAATATTCACCATTCTAAATGATCTTGGGATAGGAAAAAAACGTATGGAATAGAAATTACATACAACTGTGCATGTAATAAAGAATAAGCAAACCATCTTCGATTAATCATTTCAAAACAACGTGAATATAGTGTTGATTATGTAGAAAAATAATTTCTTATAAGTTGCTCCCATGTGCAATATTGTTAACTTATGAAAACAAATGAAAACTAACATGGCATATAAACACTGTTTGAAGAAAATAGGAGATATTAAGTAATATTAATCGTTCTTAATGATCTTTGGATGGGAAATAACAATGAAATATATATAAAATAAAAATTACGTAACAGGTGAGCGTATAAAAAACAGTAAGTAGAATCATATCTGATTAATAAGCTCAAATTACTCCAGTTTAGTGTAAGAGTGGTCTATATCTAACGATGTCTCCCAGCAAATTACTTAATTATTTAAAAACAAAAATATTGTATTAGAAGGTTGAATTTGTGAATTTTCTCTGAAACTTTCCAAATATCTGTAGACAGTCTTTTATATTAGATTGCCGAAAATTGGTTTATAGCGCAATGGCAGTGATAAAAGTGTGAAATATTCGTTCAGTGGGCGATGGATATTCTACACTGACCTTCAATTGCAGAATTTGCAGCATTTTCAATATCTAAATCCTCGTTTGAATTCATTTTAACAATATCTGTTTATTTCTCCTAGTACTGCTGTTCTTCTCTTATAAACAAAAACCTGTCGTGGTCAAAACTAATAAAACAAACATAAAAGAATCGCCTCTCGCAGGAAGAAATCAATAATAATACATTCGCTTCTCCAGGAAAGACATGTGAAGAACTAATAAAAATAATACAATTACTATGATTAAAAAATTATTATACTTATCGTAACTTCATATTACAAATTACAACTCGACTGATTATCAAACTCGTTTGACGACTTTCGAATTTCGAATTGTAATATGAAACGTTACGATACTCATATCGTAAATAACTATTATCTATATTTTCGTGGCAAACGAGAAAGAACGAGAAAGACAGGCTACGGTACGACGTCACATTCTTAGTCATAACATGGCCAACATTGAACGAGTTTATAATACGTGAATGCACATTTAACATGAGTTTAATATAGCAATTCCTTTGTTTTTTAGAACTTTGAACATGTATTTATATAAGGCGATTATCAAGATGGCCATGACTGGACCATGACAACCACGTGACTCCGATTCGTGCCGAAGCACGCTATATTTTATTGTGATCTTTTCTGTGTAGCAAGGCAAATTCACAGGATCGATTTCTAAAACGAGGTCTAGATCCCGGCCATGGCTTTAAACTCCGTTTGGATTTATAAAACGAGGTCTTTTTCATTTTTCTGAGCCATGGCTCGAAACCATGATCTGAAGTAGAGACCACGGCTGGGGTAGGTTTAAAACTACGGCTTCATGTCTACAAGATGGAGATAGTAGATCAGCTGGATAATTATCAAATGAAAATTTGTCTCTACGTTATTAAATCACCAGATTAGAGTGATGAGTGACAGAGATAATCCTTTGTAACTATATAAGAACGATAATTATTTCAGACGAATATTTCGATTTTCGAAGGAATCAACACAAAATTGAGCAAGAACGCTAAATAATAATCTGCAACGAAGTGCAAGAGACGGCGGGTTGACAATTTTTTTACACCTTCTTGTTGATTTCAGGGAAGTAAGATATAATATTTTATATTAATTATAAATTTATGCCCATAAGACTATATAACTTAATTCTTAGTTTTTACAGTAATTTTGGACATTTTATTTAATACTCGAAATTGATGTGGGCCTATAAAAATATAAAGCAAACGTGATTTTGTCTTGTTATTTTTAAGTTTTATGCTATTGGGGCTTTCCACGTAGTACTAGCCTAGTATATGTGAAAATAGGACCATACTACATTTTAGTTTCAATTGAAATTTTAATCCAGTTAATATTTAGGTTATTAATTCCTTAGAACCGGGTTTTCAGGTAGTTAATGTTGGTAGTAGTTATGAATAAATGATGAACTACAATATAAACGCTCAATTTATGCTAATTATTTGGGCAATATCATTCTGGTACCCAAAAATCCGTTCCCTATTAAATATTAAGTAATACTAGTATTTTAAACGCACATATATTCTATAAATTTGTAAATATAACAATACATTAGCTGAGAACAAAAGAATGTGACTTTGTGCAATGCAATATAAATATTAATCCCGATGTTCATTCCTTTCCAATATCGACTGTTTACAAGAATAAAAATCGATTCTAAGCTGCGTTGCCATATATAAAACCCACGAACCTCGGTTTCTTCTCAAGCCGCGTCTCGACTTCGTTTTAGAAATCGCATAAGGATTCAGACCTCGATCGCGGCTCAAAAGCCGAGGATTAGAACCACGATTTCGTCCGTGTTTTAGAAATCGACCCACTATGTTGGGTCAGACTAATAAAATAAAAATATGATAATTATTTTTATTATTATAACGATCATTGTCATCATCAACTTGAAGTTCTAAATAAATCCGGTTTGTTTGCAATTAGGAACAGGCTTAGTTACTATTAGCTGACTTAAACAAAAAAAAAAAAAAACACTCGAATGTTATTTCATAATAAAATTCGTTTCGCGAATGTTTCAACTTTAATTATTACTGAGAATAAGATTACTTGATGAACATCGGCGGCAACCGTTACGAAGTAAGAAGCCAGATCTGTTCTCTGATGATTGGACATGCGAACTGGTAGTTAAACGTTCTGCGGTACATCCCTCCTTGCACGTAACTCTTGTTAATGGCTTCAGTGCGTGGCGAAAATTCCAAACTTCACCGAAACGTTTTAATCACTCCCACCTTGCTAAGAATGAGAAATAGACTCTCACACCTTTGTAAAGCATATCGATGATGTTGAACAACTTCGTATGTCAAAATATTCAATTTTACGGGAGAACAAAACAACAATTTAATGTCTTGATAACGAAAAAGTATCTGACATAAGACATACAGGGTGAGTAAGGAGGAAAGGTACATGTTTTAAGGGATAATGATATTGGTGATTCTGAACAAAATGGTTTATATGAACATATGTCCTGTTCTTAACGGTTTCGGAGAAAACTAATGCAAACAATGAGGAACGGAAAAAGTGCAGGTGATATTAATTTAAAACATTTTTACCTGATGTTCTGTTTAATTGTGTACTTTTCTTTACAGAATATATTAAAAAAGTCCACCGTCAACTTCAATGTACTTTGCAGTTCTTGTAGACAACTGCTGTGTTGCTGATCTCAGCTGATTCGGACATTCCTTTACTTGAGCACAAGCTTGTAAAATGCGAGGTTGAAGTGGCGACAAGTTTTTCTCTCCTTCCGAGAGGCTGGTAACCACTACCAGTTACATAAGGTATTGAATATCGTAGATCCTTAATTACAGAGTTGGTAAATTCTAGTCACGGCAAAAATTGGGCTTAATAATTGGCTTGACTTATCTAAATCCAAAATTTATAATCTCGTGATTTTTGCCGTGGCGACAAATCTTTGCTCTGATAATAACTACATCGGGAACTACACTTGCCAGGAGTAACAGTAAGTTACATTTTATTCCTGATTTGGTTTGATATTAATAATTGTCTGAAATTGGTTGTTAATATGCATAGAGGGATGATAAAGAATCCTGAATATTAAAGAAGTACTGTGGAATTCTGAATGTAAATTATACTGCTGAATTTATTCTGATGTTGGGTATTTCTTTCTAAAATACAGATGGGACTTAATCTTAAATTAGTGTTGAGTTTTGAATGAGAGTCATATTGTTGTTTAAATTCTAATGTTGGGTTTTCCCTTCCCTAAATATGAATGAAGGATGTAAATTTGAATTATTATTAGATTGCATATGAATTATATTGTTGAAATGAATTCTGATGTTGGGTTACATCTTTGAAATATAAACTTTCCTGTTTGGTTACGTTGAGACTAGTTAATTCCTTAACCAACCTGCTAAAGTATTACATCTACTTTTAGTTCATTCCTTAACCAACCTGCTAAAGTATTACATCTACTTTTAATTCATTCCTTAACCAATCATTCCTTAATCAATCTGCTAAAATATTACATATACTTTTAGTCCATTCCTTAACCAACCTGCTAAAGTATTACATATACCTTTAGTTCATTCCTTAACCAACCTGCTAAAGTATTACACATACCTTTAGTTCATTCCTTAACCAATCATTCCTTAATCAATCTGCTAAATTATTACATATAATTTTTCCATTCCTTAATCAACTAAAGTATACACTATATTTAGTTCATTCCTTAACCAACTAAAGTTTTACATCTACCTTCAGTTAATTTCTTAACCAATCTGCTAAAGTATTACATCTACATTTAGTTCATTCCTTAACCAACCTGCTAAAGTTTTACATCTACCTTCAGTTCATTTCTTAACCAATCTGCTAAAGTATTACATCTACATTTAGTTCATTCCTTAACCAACCTGATAAAGTATTACACCTACCTTTAGTTCATTCCTTAACCAACCTGCTGCAACTTTTAGTTCATTAACCAATCATTCTTAATCAATCCTTGCTAAAGTATTACATATACTTTTAGTCCATTCCTTAACCAAACTACTAAAGTATTACATATACTTTTAGTCCATACCTTAACCAACCCGCTAAAGTATTACACATACCTTTAGTTCATTCCTTAACCAACCTGCTAAAGTATTACACATAACTTTTAGTTCATTCCTTAACCAATCATTCCTTATTCAATCTGCTAAATTATTACATATACTTTTAATTCAGTCCTTAACCAACCTGCTAAAGTATTACATCTATATTTAGTTCATTCCTTAACCAACCTGCTAAAGTATTACATCTACTTTCAGTTGATTTCTTAACCAATCTGCTAAAGTATTACATCTACTTTTAGTTCATTCCTTAACCAATAATTCCTTAATCAATCTGCTAAAGTATTACATCTACCTTTAGTTCATTCCTACCAAAAGTATACCTTTAGTTCATTTTTTAACTAATCTGCTAAAGTATTACATTTACCTTTACTTCCTTGTAACGTATTTCACGGCACGTTTCAAAATTATCTGAAGAAGTCCACAGATAACAGAGATACCAGATACACATATACAAAGAATATTGAGCATCTTTAAGTTTTGTTTCAATGTCGGAGATCAAAGTAATCAATGGTAATATTTTACATCCTGATCTTGTAAAATTTTGTCATTTTATAGTTTTTTAGTTCACGGAATATTGGCTTATTACGAACAGAATCACAGAAGTGTAAAAAGGAAGATAAACGCAAGAATGATTAATGGCTACTACTTTCATGTAATTCTTCACGAGATAGAGGGCAATAAAATATAAATCAGCTCCGCAGAACAAAGGCTGGCATGGTGGAAGGCCGTCACGCCACGCAATGCCCTATCGCCACTCTTCAATCTGTGACATGCCGAACGTACGATGCGATGCGTATTTGTTCAGATTTGTTTATTCACGAAGAACCACAAAAAAAGATCACGAAGTGATCGATTTGAATGGAAGACGAGGCAGAAGAAACGATTTGTTCTAAACGGAGGGAGGAAATGGTGGCTTGTCATTCAAAGGAAATTATTTTTACTGTTTCCATTGCTGTAAACATGTTTGGACAACGTAGGTAGCTTATGTCACGCATACACGAAGCATTTTCTGTAAGATAGCGTTTAGATTTTATTCTAAACTTCTGTGTTTATGGAAATAATATTTTATTGGAAAGTAATGGCTCTGAAAGGAAATGAATCCATGCGATGTAAAATGATTTTAGGTTGTATATCAACTGAACAAGTCAGTTCTTTAAATGTCTGTGATAAAATATAACCTAACGTAACCAGCTGTCTATGTTAGAAATTTAATTTTTCAGTCGTTGACTTTACTACATTATATATTTTGTTAGGTGTTAACCTTTACATAATAAATTGTGTGATGTATGAACGTTTTCGTTGACCATGTCAACATCATCAGATACATTCTGTCATTTTACAATATCAATACTCTCAATGTTATCTACACAATTCACATACAATACATGTTTACTGTCATATGAAGGTGAAACCTATTGAAAAATTATATGAATTAGTTTTATAATGTTGAATTGTGGATACCCCAACTGTCAACAATTAAAATATACTTATATTATCATGGGTATACTCTTTGCAAATCATCATATGTGAACGATAATATGAACGATGTAATGATATGAGGCTAAAAGTAAGATAAAATATAAAAATGATGAACTAACTCTATTTAATGCTATACTATGCATGTGAGGATTTGCAAATTACAATATT
>JAJSOF020000019.1:120781484-120786484 GCA_025594305.2 Periplaneta americana | reverse complement strand
TTGGAACTCTGAAAGAATTGTAAATGAATAAAACTGACAAAGGACTTTCCTGCTATACATTTTTTTTATTTTATTGGGTTATTTTACAACGCTGTATCAACATCTAGGTTATTTAGCGTCTGAATGAAATGAAGGTGATAATGGCGGTGAAATGAGTCCGGGGTCCAGCACCGAAAGTTACCCAGCATTTGCTCGTATTGGGTTGAGGGAAAACCCCAGAAAAAACCTCAACCAGGTAACTTGCCCCGACCGGGATTCGAACCCGGAGCCACCTGGTTTCGCAGCCAGACGCGCTGACCCTTACTCCACAGGTGTGGACCCTGCTATAAATGTCGCCCTGAATCATCTCCTTACTGATTGACCTTACCTTTTGAATCACCCTGTATATTCTGTCAAAAGAGTTAATTTTCAACGGCAATCCGTTCCCTTCTTATTCGCTTTTTTGTATTGAGCTTCTATGTACAAATGACGATATGTTTTTCTAGAACTGAAAGGAAGAGAAACAGCTGCGAACAGGAAAAGTAATATGCGTTACAAGAGCGGTATGTTGACGTTTTCATGTTCGAGGAAAAGATTGAAAAAGCGAAACGTAGTTGAGCTTTTTTAATTTCCGAGAACATAAAAACAAACATATCGCTCGTGTATCGTACATTATTTTGTGCGAAGATCGTTTATTACATACCTGAAAGACGAATTTCTAATTAGTTGCAATGAAATCTCCATCTTGGTTTCTGTTTAATGACGGCAACTTCGGAAAAGCAAAATATCTTTCTTCAACATTGTTGCTATAAAATATTTTCTGTGTTTACTATACTCCAGCAGGCCGTGATATAGGCTACGTCTGTCTTTTTTTTCCCCAGTCTATAAATGCGAACTTAAAACAAACGGTAAGGTTATGTAATGATTTATTTTTCATTTTAATATTTTAACAATATTATTTATATAACATATTGCAGTAATAACATCGCATCTGGAATCTTGTTGATTTTTCACGGCTTCCTTAATGTTACTTGTATCAGGAATGGAATAAGTTTCGTGGAGTAGTAGACTTTACTTAATTTTTGCAAATATTTAAAAACAATAATTAACATTGCAATTTAGGTGAAATTGCAGTGGTAAGTTTCCAATTTATATTACTATGTTAAACGTCTCTAAAAATAATATGTTAAAAGCCTAAAGCAGTAGAATCAATATGTCACTTACGCGGTAAGAAGAGAGAAATTATTATGTGTGTTACGTTGGGAATACTGAATGTGGTATTTCACACTTACCGCGTATTGGTTCTGTGCGGAAAACAAGCAAATACGCACGATCTCGCACAAAGATAGTTTGTTGTGTCATAGATAAGAACGAAACATCCGCAAACGCTCGTAAGCTCTTTCTCAACAACTGAGCTGTATTCCGTGGGCTTCCTTCAAAGATCATACCTACTGACCTGCTGCCGCTGCTGCTTCGGAAATCGATGTAGTTTTATCTTCAAATGTGAAACCGCAGCTTCCGGATGAATAGAATTCTCGACTCACTTCATTTCCCGTGGCGAATATCCGAACATATCCAATCTTCGGTCCTGCACCTACCTATCGTAACAACCATATTACTTTGGGATTACGGCGTGGATCGTCTGTACACAAGGAGAGCAAGGCACTGTCCGTGCAGTATTCCGCCGCGTCTGAACCAGTTGTCTTACAAGAAGAACAATTTGTGTTGTTGGGATAAAACAGTTCTATCTACACTGACATTCATTTTGCATTGTGTAACCGGTAATTGCTTACCTGACATTAGAAACGCATATGGCATTCATTGACTTTAAAAAGGCTTTTGATAAAGTTAATCGGAATAAATTACTTCAGATTTTGGCAGATGATCAAGTGCCTCAACAGATTATACAAAATATTTACAACATATATAAAACAACCATCATTGTTCAATTCGAAGCAACAATAAACTTTCACAATGGCGACCCATTTATAGTGGAGTACGACAAGGCTGTGGTCTTTCACCACTTCTGTTCATTATATATATAAATAGAATCATTCAAGATTGGCGACAGACACGCCATGGATTTATTCCAATTAATCGAAATTTGCAGCTTGATGCTTTTTTTCGCTGATGATTTAATTTCATGGCATCAACTGAAGATGATTTACAATATTCAGTAACAATTTAAATATGGTCAGTGAAAAATATAACATGGAAATTAATATTGAAAAACAAAAATCATGTCATTTTGTGGGAAATTCCCTGTACCAAGTAAAATCTGTTTGAATAATAAAATAATAGAAAGAGTAAATACCTTTACTTATCTTGGCTATACACTATCACCTTATGATGAAGTAGATATTGATGAAAAAATATGTAAATACAGTATAACAAAACCATGGGGATCATTAATAAAATCATGAAACCTTCACTAGTACAAAGGCACACAAGAATAGGCTTGTATAAAATCTTAGCGCAGCCAGTATTAAGCTATGGTAGTGAAGCGTGGACTGTGAAGAATAAAGATGTCAGTAGAATAACAGCAAGTGAGATGAGGTTCATGAGAGCAACAGCTGGATATACTCGCTGGGATCATAAAAAAAATGAGGACATAATGCAAGAACTTCAAATAGAACCCATTATGCAGTTCATCAGCAAATATCAACTTCAGTGGAAGGGTCATCTCGAACGAATGAATCGATGCAGAATTCCAAAAGCACTGTTTCATTACCATCCGCATGGCAAAAGATCTCTAGGCCATCCAAAGAAGAGATGGTTCTGAAAATTCTAGTTTGAGACCGTAACAGGCCACTTGGCCTAATACTTGTTAGGAAGACGACGACATTAGACGGGCTTATATTGATCAACACTGTATCCTTAACCCAACTTGGCAAAGCTTCTTTTCTCACACTAGTTTATTAAACTTTGTCGGACTGTAAAGAAAACAACTATCGCAATGTCCATATTTTATATGTTGTACAATATTATAGTTTTGAGAAATTTTAATTTTCCTACCAATTTTTTTATATTGTTCTATTAAAATTATAGCATATAGCCTATTAACCTGTTTTATCCTATAGAAAACTTTGTCAATTTAAGGGTTAAGGGATTAGGTACAGCTTACAGCAGTAAAATTTAGGATATATTCAACATTTTTTCCTCCATTACTGTATCTTGTACAATAATGAAAATTGGATGTGTAAAACACTATCCTTCTGCTACATGAAGAAATATTTTTACGATTAAAAAAAATTGACATTTTTTTTTTCAAAATTCATTTCACTGTGCAGTGATGAAGGATTTCCCACATAACTAAAAAACTATCCAACATTCTGTGATGAAATTTGTTGTATGTATTTATGTATGTTATATCTACAATATGATGGAAGATCACTTCTCTACCTTTGATAGATTATCTGATAAAAAAGAAATTCTTTAAAAAATGGTCAAGTATCTAACACAAAATAAAAAAAAATATGTATTTATTAAGGAATATAGCTGAAAGAGCATGATATTGTAAACATGACATTCAGTAATAAAATGAAAGAGAGAGAACATGAGAAAGTTAACAAGTTTATGAATTATGAGGGAAAAGCTTCATCACTGTACAGTGAACTGTCACAATTTTGAACCTGTAAAAAAATATAAATAATTTTTTTAAATCGTAAAAAATAATTTTTTTCATATAGCAGAAGGATAGTGTTTTAAACAAACCTATTTTCATTATTGCACAAGATACAGTAATGGGAGGAAAATGTTGAATGTTTCCAAAAATGTTACTGCTGTAAGCTGTACCTAACCCCTTAAAAGCAAATACAACAAAGAATTTTGAGTTTCCATTTTATCCCAGAACAAGATAGTTTAGCTTAAGGATACGACTGATTTTATTCAGTGAATTTACAATGGACAATATTAATAACTAAGGTACCTGAAGGTAATATGGTTAATTTAATTTGAATTAATTTTATCATGACTGTCGTATTCCCTAAATAAAAAGTTCGTGTGTTTGCATGAACTTTGATTCCTTATGCATATATCAAAATAACCCTAGACTTTTCATTAAACCAGGTAATATGCCCATATGAAGGTAATATGGCCAGAAGAAAGAAAATTTATTATTTTGGAAAGAAAGAAAACATTTATTGGTGTTTAATGAAGTTCGGATTGAAAATAATGGTTCTTGGCTGTAGGAAAAGCTCAAAAGGACCTGAGAGGACGCCGGTTTGCGACGGACGGTGACGTGGTTGAGGCAGTGCAGCGGTGGTGTTGCCAGTAGCCAAAATATTTTTATGGACAAGATATAAAAAATCTAGTGAGCAGGTGGGATAAATGCCTAAACACTGGTGGAGAAATAAAATTTCTCTGCGCAGAAAAAAATCATTTCTCGTTTTCAATTGACTGACCCTCGTATTCTAACTTGATTCTCTACTTTTATCTTCGTAATTATTCCTGTTTTGTAATAATTGTAATGGTTTTGTAATTTTATTGAATCTTTGTTGTGTTCTTTAATACAAAATAGTTATTTAGGTTGTAGGAACCGTCCCCGAACACGGATGTGCGCTACATCAGTAATATGTAGTCTATTTATTTTATATTATATGTAGCAATGAATACTAAATACAAATATTAGGGTCTGTAGGTTAATTTTTTTGCAGTAAAAGGAAAACGAGTTTTTTGACTAGGAATGGTCGAAATTTTAGCTGTCTCCCCCCTTTTGTACTAAATTTGATCGAGACCACTTTAAGATAATAGAAGTTTTTAACTGAAAACTATTGCATATAAAAACAGAAATAAATTACGTCCGTTTTGTTTTTAGAAACCAACTTAAAAAGAAATAGAATCAGTGCTCTGATGAATGCCTGCTTCTAGAAGGGATTGTTCTCTTTTGTTTCACGTGCACAATGTCTCTGGATTGCAGGGAATGTACATCAGGGCGCCCAGTGAGAGAAAGAGAGATGGGGGGACGGTTCGACTTAATTGAATTCGACTCCGTCCCCAAGGGGGGGACATGCATTCCCCCA